>CM074722.1:504454220-504881720 GCA_037306005.1 Rhinophrynus dorsalis | reverse complement strand
AAATTTATAGCAGTTTAAATAACCAGGAAGTGAATTTACTGTGTTTACTTCCTGATAGTTCTAACTGACAGGAAGTGACAGGCAGTTTCTATCACATTCTATGGAGAACTGTATGTCTCTGACTTTCCTCTTCATTAGAACCTAACAGGAAATCTAATTAGAATTTGACCACTAGAGGGCACTGCTAATGTAAAAAAACATGGGTTTAAACTGTAATAACTCTGGAAATATAAATCTCTCGGCAGTGGGAGTACCCTTATTTTACTCAGTAGGAAAATCCCTACAATATATATTTTTTCATAAAAAAAGTTTACTGCTCCTTTAAGTTAAATTTAGCTGCCACTCCTCCTAGCATTAGCCTATCCTAGCATACTAGTGACTTCATAGTTATCATCTGTGCAAGTCAATCAAATGTATATATATGCATTACACATGGTTAATTAATATTCATTAGAGGACTCACAGTACTTCCATGTTTGAACATATTCAGCTGATGACCAGAGGTATAACTAGAAGCCACGGGGCCCTGGTGCAAGAATTGCCACGGGCCCCCCTCCGACCACATTGGCCCCCCTCAACCACATTGGCCACCTCCACTTTGCCCCTTCCCCAATGCCCCCATCACAATGCCCCTCATGCTCCACATTTCCCCCCAATCTCCACAATGCCCCCATCACAATGCCCCTCATTCTCCACATTTCCCCCCAATCTCCACAATGCCCCCATTGCCACATTTCCCCTACTGACACCCGTCCTCCTACCTCCTGGTGGTCTAGCGGTGAGTCAAGCTCCTGCGCGGTCCTTAGTAATGCAGAGCGCTGGGAGATTATGTCATCTCCCAGCGCTCTGCATTACTCGAGCGCTGGCCGCCGGGAGATCGGCTGTGCTGCGGGCTTGTGGCGAGGGGGTCGCTGAGAGTGACGGGCCCGGTCGCAGGTGCGACCTCTGCGACCCCTATTGTTACGCCACTGCTGATGACAATGTGCTTTTTAGACTATAAAAACATCAGACTTTAAAACTTAAAAGAGTCATAGGGGATACAGCTCACCATCATGCTGTCCCATAACATCATTAACCCCTGAAATGCTGAACCATCTGGAAACATCTTGTAACCTGTTATTCTGTCATCTTTAAGAATAAAGCATTCTTCTGTGTCTAATTTTCTCTGTCCTTTACAAGGTAATGAAAGACTTTAACACTTCAGTTGCTGTCTGTATACTAAATGAAAGAGTTAACCCTTGAAAAGCAGAAAACGAAATATAACAAACATCCTATATTATGATTAGCTTGGGATGTTTGTCAGAAGCCGTCATGCACAGTAGAGACGGCTGCATGCGCTACAGTCATGCCCGGTACTGACTGCCTGAACGCTCCACGGCTGATACGAAGCGGGGTGCTCTGAATTCAGACCGAGTCTTCTCTGCGCACCTTCCTGGGACTGACTGGTTCCAGGAAGGTGGGCAGAGAGGGCCACGGTCTGAATTCGGAGCACATCGCTCCGTATCAGCCTCGTCACATTTGGGCAGTCAGTACTGCACTGCAGTGCCACCAGTGTTGGCCCATGTACACGGGCTTTAACCCCTTAAGGACCAGCGGTCCTGGGGCGTGCCTTCCCTTAAGGACCACATAGGAAACTTGGACGTGCCGTCCCACGTGACTGATCACGTGAGGCGGCACGTCAAACGGAGCACTGGAAGAGATCGCTCCGGTCTTGGAGCGATCAACTTCAGTGCCCGGTATTACAGGAGCGCGGTGAGTAAAAGTACGTGACGTACCAGGACCGTCACTGGTCCTTAAGTGCCGGACCAGCGTGACGGTCCTGCCACGTCAATGGTCCTTAAGGGGTTAAAACTAGTATAACAGACAACTATTCTCAAACTGTTCTGTAGCCTACTGGCCTAATAGTTCATATGTGCTAGCTAATTAGGTAAAAAATGTTTATATTAAAAATATCAGAGTGCAGCATTTTTTCCTAGTTGAGCATCTCTTACCAGTCCTTTTGCATATGTAAATTATCCTTAGGTTTAGTCATCATAAGAGTAATAGGGGAATCCAGCCATGGACCCCTTGCTCACAGTGCCTAGAGCGATCAGCTGCACCTCTCTGAGTGAGGCTGAAAAGTAAGTCTGTGGTTGGCTGCTTGTCTTGTTCAGAGAGGAATTGCCTGGAATTTCGTGATTGGACTGCTGTAATGGCAGGACCTGTATGATGTGCTTTAGGACATTTCCTCTCTGTATAAGGCACTACTCACTACCTTGTTCTCCTATGAGCCTCTCTCTCTCTTGAACAATGGCACAAGCACAAAATTAATGGGGGTTATTAGGATTTTCTGGGTTTAATATTAGGGGGGTGTTAGTTATCCTTTAACTCACCTGTGTTGAAGCAGGGAAAGCAGAAAGGGATAGTAAAGTCCCCAAAAAAGTATGTTTTAAATGGTAGCTGCAATAAAAAAACACTTAATGCGCTTAATCCTTTCTCTCAAACCTCTATGGTTTGAGAGAAATAAGAAAATAAAGTCCTCTGTTCCCTCCCCTTTCTGCCTGACGAGATGTAAAGCTGTCAGAGGAATTCGGTCGCCCGACTGTAGGAGGCTCTTCAGGAGCGCTGTCATCGGGATATCTAATGATAATTATTTCATCGGTATGGACAACAATGGGTGCCTGGCTTGCAAGCACACGTTGTAGACCATTCCGATGAAGTAATTATACTTAGATAACTAGATGACAGCCCTCCTGAAGAGCCGCCGTCTGGTCCCGGAAGCAGGATCTCATGACTGGACGCATGAGAAGGGGGAGGGAGCTGAGGCCTTTATTGTATTACATCTCTCAAACCGTAACGGTTTGAGAGAAAGGATTAAGCACATTAAATGTTTTTTTAGTGCAGCTACCATTTAGAACATACTTTTTTGGGGACTTTGCTATCCCTTTAACACTCTAAATGGCCCTGCTGATAGTATACTGTTGTAACACAATAACACCTCTAGCACTGCCAGTTTGCAGCCATTGTTGCCATGTAGTTATTGGAGCCGTCCGCGCAGTGAGACGTGTGGCAGATCCTCGCTGGGATGATGCTCTGTGATTTGTCTCACACTATCATTTCCAGTGTGACCTGACACAGTAAACTGTAATTTATCGTTCCAGGTAACGGCAAGTGAAAATCATGTCCAACCTTTTATTGCTTGTAATTGTTTTGTTTTTTTTCCAGAACACCAATAAATGTCCCAATCTTTTTTTCACGTCATTTATTGTAAGAATACAATTTACACTGACATTCATGCGAATGAATAAATAATATTCCACTCAAAAACAGGAACTAGAATCGATTTTCAACTCTCCATAACACTAATTTACTAAGATGTTTACACCAACAGTTCTCCACTTAACTTGGCTTGTGGAAAGTGGAGGTGAGTTGGACAGTGTATGGACATTTTGGGGCATTCCAATCAGTGGCGTAACTAGTCATTGGAGGGCCTCAATACAAACATTTGTTTGGGTCCCTAACATAAGAATATTTTCATATAGGCATACCATACCAGTAACTGCCTCATCATGAGGCTCCAGAAAGGGCTCATGTGCTAATGCACTGGGGGGATATCAGTGATGCAATTTGCATAATAAAGGGGTGGGGCTTAATTTGGTTGCTGAATCATATTTGTGTCATAAAGTGGACAGGAAGTGGAGAGAACAGGGCGGGACGGAGGAGAAGTAGTGCAATGCTCTGCTCACCCACCTGGCACTCCAAGGGTTACATTTGACTTTTAACCCGTTAAATGTTTAATGCAAAAAATAAAGGTTAATTTATCAAAACAAGGAGCAGTAACACATTAGATAGATAGATAGATAGATAGATAGATAGATAGATAGATAGATAGATATGAGATTCATAGATATGAGAGACAGATATTTATGATATAGCTAGATATAGATATGATATGATATAGGTAGATGCATAGATTGATAAATAGACATTATAGATAGACAGACAGACAGATGTAGATATATGATAGATAGATAGATAGATAGATAGATAAATATGATATAGATAGATAGTAGATAGATATGATAGATATGATATTGATAGGCAGATATTAGATAGATAGATAGATAGATAGATAGATAGATAGATAGATAGATAGATATGAGATAGATAAATAGATATATGATATAGATAGATATGATATAGGTAGATATGATATAGGTAGATACATAGATAGATAGATAGATAGATATGAGAGACAGATATTTATGATATAGCTAGATATAGATATGATATAGGTAGATGCATAGATTGATAGATAGACATGATAGATAGATAGACAGACAGATATAGATATAAGATTGTCAGGTCCCTCGCCGTCCTTGCCAGTAGCTCTACTGGCTTCAGGATGGCTGGGCGCATGCGCGCGTCCTCGCGCATGCGCAGTAGCAAGGCCTGACGTCGGTCGTCGCACCGACGTCACTCCTTGGGCGCCCGGCGTTCTTCTTTAAAACTGGCGGCAACCGGGACTCGGCGCTCAGTTGTCGCTTGAGTCCCGGGCGGTATACCTGCCGCAGTTTCGCTCCCCAGCTCTTCCTGCTTGCAGGCTCTGCATTCTTCAGCTCAGCCTTCTCCTGCAGTCCTCCAGGCCAGTCAGCTTCTTCCTGGGGTCTTCCAGCTCAGCCTTCTCCTGCAGTCCTCCAGGCCAGTCAGCTTCTTCCTGGGGTCTTCCAGCTCAGCCTTCTCCTGCAGTCCTCCAGGCCAGCCAGCTTCTTCCTGGGGTCTTCCAGCTCAGCCTTCTCCTGCAGTCCTCCAGGCCAGCCAGCTTTCTTCCAGCCAGCCTTTCTCCTGGGGTCTTCCATCCAACCTCCTCTGGCTTGCTACACTGGACTTGCATTATCTCAGGTACTGACCTCTGGCTTGATACACTGGACTTGCATTATCTCAACCTGTACTGACCTCTGGCTTGCTACACTGGACTTGTATAATCTCAGGTATTGACCTCTGGCTTGCTACACTGGACTTGCTATATCTCAACCTGTACTGACCTCTGGCTTGTTACACTGGACTTGCATTATCTCCGCCTGCCCTGACCTCTGGCTTGTTTCACTGGACTTGCATCATCTCAGCCTGCCCTGACCTCTGGCTTGTTACCCTGGACTTGCACCATCTCAGCCTGCCCTGACCTCTGGCTTGTTACCCTGGACTTGCATTATCTCAGCCTGCCCTGACCTCTGGCTTGTTACACTGGACTTGCATCATCTCAGCCTGCCCTGACCTCTGGCTTGTTACCCTGGACTTGCATTATCTCAGCCTGCCCTGACCTCTGGCTTGTTACACTGGACTTGCATTATCTTAATAAAGCTACCCTTGGCCTATCTACTGTTTCCCTGCATTCTGGGTTCCTTATTCGCTGATCTTAGAGTATATAGCTTCCTGCTAATCTCTGGGTGGCTCCTCCCACCCAGAGATAGGCTTCAGTAAGCTTACATCCTTACAGTAACAACTGAGCCACAAAATTGTTATGGAACCCGCGGGGTTGCTCGAAGCTTTAAATACCCTGGGTGGTCGGATAGCTGCTCTCACTGCTTCTGTACAGGAGTTACAGGCCAACCAAACACATCTCCAACAGCAACTACAGGACCTTCAACCAAGTTTAACCCAAGCAGCAGGTGGTTCTACACCACCTCTTCCTAGCCTTGAGATGAACTCTGCTCCAGAACCTCGTGTTCCCCTGCCTGAAAGATTTTATGGGGATAGAGCCCGGTACAGGTCCTTCATCACGGCTTGTGAGTTACTGTTCTCAATCAACCCACGTACCTATGCCTCTGACTTCACCAAAGTACGTACTACCATCACATTGTTAGGAGGAGAACCACAGGGCTGGTCCCATCACCTCTTACAGACCAACAGTCCTGTATTAACTACATGGCAGGCTTTCCGGCAGGCTATGGATTCATTATATGATGACCCTTTTAAAACGGCCTCAGCTCAAGTAGCATTAAGGTCCCTAACTCAAGGGAGACGCCCAGTTGAGGACTACGTTGCTGACTTCCGTCGTCTGTCTGCGCTCATGGATCAATTTCGTCTGGGTCTATCTGAAAGCCTGAAGGACGAACTGGTTAGAGTACCTATACCAGTTACACTAGACGAGATCACTCATCTCTCCATACAAATTGACCGCCGCTTGAGAGAACGGCGGCGTGAACGCTCTGCTACTTCTTCTCCTCCCCATCGTACTCCAGCTTCATCTCAACCACCTGCTACCATCACCACCACAGAGGAGCCTATGCAGCTGGGTGTTCTACGGGGACCTCTATCTAAAGCTGAACGAGACCGTAGACGCCTTCTAAATCTTTGCCTCTATTGTGGAAAAGGGGGTCACCATCTCAGGACTTGTGATACCAGACCAAGGCCTTCCCAAGGTAGGCATTTTTTACCTGCAACATCATCCGCTTCTATTCTGTTGCCCACTTCTTCTTACATATCCCTCTCTGTTATTCTACAGTGGAACACACAGCAGAGTGAGGTGTCGGCCATCATAGATTCCGGAGCCAGTAGTTGTTTCCTGAGCCAGGAGACAGCTTTATCCTTGGGTATACCCATCAAACGCAAAACCCAACCGTTCACGCTTCAGATGGCGGATGCAAGCTACCTACAGTCAGGTCCCATTCTTTATGAAACTTTACCTCTGTATCTTCTCACTGCTGTAAATCATAGAGAAGAAATTAAATTTGAAGTTGTTCCATCTCTTTTGTTTCCTCTTATTTTGGGTCTTCCATGGCTACAAATTCACGACCCCCATATTGAGTGGTCTTCCAAGACTGTAACCTTTCTTTCCACCCACTGTAGAGAAAAATGTCTTATCACAACAGAGCCTAAACTATTGACCTGTGTTACAACGTCAACCATACCCATGGTCTATCAGGACTTCTCAGATGTGTTTGATAAAAAAGGGGCTGACCTTCTTCCACCTCATAGACCATATGATTGTCCTATCGAACTTCTCTCTGGATCTACTATCCCCTATGGACATATCTATCCTCTATCCGGACCAGAACTGCAACATCTTAGAGAGTACATCTCTGAAAATCTGGAGAAAGGATTTATTCGACCTTCCACTTCTCCAGCTGGAGCTGGGATTTTCTTTGTACCCAAGAAAGACGGTGGTCTACGCCCCTGCGTAGACTATCGGGAACTCAATGCCATTACTATTAAAAATCGCTATCCGTTACCACTGATCCCAGAATTGTTTGAACGCATGTCAACTGCAAAGATCTTCTCAAAAATCGATCTACGAGGAGCATATAACCTGGTTCGCATCCGCAAGGGAGATGAATGGAAGACCGCCTTCCGAACCAGATATGGACACTTTGAATACACCGTGATGCCCTTCGGGTTATGTAACGCTCCCGCAACATTTCAGCATTTCGTAAATGATGTTTTTCGGGATCTTCTGGATCAGTTTGTTGTCATTTACTTAGATGACATTCTTGTCTTCTCACATTCACTACAAGAACATCGCAGTCATGTCAGGAGAGTGTTAACTAGGCTTCGTACACATGGTTTGTACGCTAAATTGGAGAAATGTTCTTTTGAAGTGTCTAAGATCGAATTCCTAGGTTTCCTTGTTTCCCCAGGGCAGTTAGAGATGGATCCTCGTAAGATAACAGCTATACTGAAGTGGCCCATACCATCTGACAAGAAGGCAATTCAGAGGTTCATTGGTTTTGCCAACTTCTACCGACGCTTTATCCGGGATTTCTCAAAATGTATTTCACCACTCACATGTTTAACCAAGAAGGATGCCAGTTTTCAGTGGACTCCTGAAGCTCAACAAGCTTTTGACCGTTTAAAACTTCACTTTACGCAAGCACCTATTCTACAACAACCTGATGTCAATAAACCTTTCTTTTTAGAAGTTGATGCTTCCAATATCGCTACGGGGGCAGTACTGTCGCAACATATGGGCATTAAAGATCGTTTACATCCAGTAGCCTTCTACTCCAGGCGTCTCACACCTGTCGAACAAAATTATGATGTGGGAGACAAGGAATTGCTCGCTATTAAATGCGCCTTGGAGGAATGGAGACACTTATTAGAGGGTTCAGAGTATCCTATTACAATATATACAGATCACAGAAATCTAGAATATCTCCAATCAGCCCGCAGACTACGACCTCATCAAGCCAGATGGGCAATGTTCTTTGCACGATTCCAACTACACATCACCTACAGGCCGGGCTCAAAAAATTTGAAAGCAGATGCCTTGTCCAGGATGTATACGGTACCTTCCAATACTACTACACTTCCTGATACAATTTTGCAACCACGTCAATTCCTCCTTGTCACCACCAACTTACTGGAACATATCAAACAAGCCACCACTCCGTCTCCTCGTTTGATACAACTACACGCCTTAACCTTCACTGATGGCCTATTGTATAAGCAAAATACAGTTTTTGTCCCTGAATCTGTCCGTCAAGAGACTCTTCACCAGTTTCACGATCTTCCTGTTGCAGGCCACGGGGGAGTCCAAAAGACCTTAGAAGCCATTCAGCGGTATTTCTGGTGGCCAAACTTAAAGCAGGACGTCAATCACTACGTATCTTCTTGTGACACTTGTGCCAGAGCTAAAAGCCAACACACCAAACCATCCGGTTTGCTCCATCCTTTACCCATACCTTCTGGTCCATGGAGAGATGTAACAATTGATTTCATTGTGGATTTACCAGGTTCAAACCAACATAATACCATTATGGTCGTAGTAGACCGATTTACTAAGATGGCTCATTTTATCCCAAGCAAAGGTCTACCTTCAGCCAGTCGAACCGCTTCTTTGTATCTGCAGGAAATCTTCCGTCTTCATGGAGTACCACAATCCATTACTTCAGACAGAGGTTCCCAATTCACATCAAAATTCTGGAGAGCATTTTGTGCCGGTCTTCAAATTTCCAGTAACCTATCTTCAGGATACCACCCACAAACAAATGGGCAGACAGAAAGGACCAATCAGACTTTGGAACAGTACTTACGTTGCTTCTCTTCTCACTTACAAGATAATTGGTACCACTTACTCCCCATGGCAGAATTTGCTTATAATAATCATTATCACAGTACCTTAAAAAACTCTCCTTTCTTGGCCAACTATGGATACCACCCGGCAGCTCTACCAGGACTCACCCCCATCACTCCAGTCCCAGAGGCTAATCAACGAATACAACAGTTACAGCAGTCTCATCATATGTTCAGTCAAATTCTGAGATCTGCACAGCAAGACTACAAACGTTATGCTGATAAACACCGACAGAAAGGACCTGAACTACAGATGGGGGATAAAGTATGGCTGTCCTCTTCACATGTTCGCCTTTCTTGTCCCACCAAAAAATTGGGACCTCGCTTCTTGGGACCTTTTTCTATCACTCAAGTCATTAATCCAGTAGCATATCGTCTGGCACTACCTACCTCATACCGGATTCACCCAACGTTCCACATCTCTCAATTGAAGAAATGGATTCCCAGCACGTTTCCTGGTCGAGAACCTTCTAGACCTCCTCCTGTTTCCATTACAGATCCTGATGAGTTCGAGGTTCAGGAGATTCTAGACTCTCGTTTTCGTCGAGGCCGTTTGGAATACCTAGTACATTGGAAGGGGTACGGCCCAGAAGACCGCTCCTGGGAACCCGCAGGCAACTTCAACACCATGGCCTGTATTCGTAACTTTCATCGGAGTCATCCAGACCGACCTGCTGACCTGACCACCCGGAGGTTGGTCGTAAAGGGGGGGAACTGTCAGGTCCCTCGACGTCCTTGCCAGTAGCTCTACTGGCTTCAGGACGGCTGGGCGCATGCGCGCGTCCTCGCGCATGCGCAGTAGCAAGGCCTGACGTCGGTCGTCGCACCGACGTCACTCCTTGGGCGCCCGGCGTTCTTCTTTAAAACTGGCGGCAACTGGGACTCGGCGCTCAGTTGTCGCTTGAGTCCCGGGCGGTATACCTGCCGCAGTTTCGCTCCCCAGCTCTTCCTGCTTGCAGGCTCTGCATTCTTCAGCTCAGCCTTCTCCTGCAGTCCTCCAGGCCAGCCAGCTTCTTCCTGGGGTCTTCCAGCTCAGCCTTCTCCTGCAGTCCTCCAGGCCAGTCAGCTTCTTCCTGGGGTCTTCCAGCTCAGCCTTCTCCTGCAGTCCTCCAGGCCAGCCAGCTTCTTCCTGGGGTCTTCCAGCTCAGCCTTCTCCTGCAGTCCTCCAGGCCAGCCAGCTTTCTTCCAGCCAGCCTTTCTCCTGGGGTCTTCCATCCAACCTCCTCTGGCTTGCTACACTGGACTTGCATTATCTCAGGTACTGACCTCTGGCTTGCTACACTGGACTTGCATTATCTCAGGTACTGACCTCTGGCTTGATACACTGGACTTGCATTATCTCAACCTGTACTGACCTCTGGCTTGCTACACTGGACTTGCATTATCTCAGGTACTGACCTCTGGCTTGCTACACTGGACTTGCATTATCTCAGGTACTGACCTCTGGCTTGATACACTGGACTTGCATTATCTCAACCTGTACTGACCTCTGGCTTGCTACACTGGACTTGCATTATCTCAAACCTGTACTGACCTCTGGCTTGCTACGCTGGACTTGTATAATCTCAGGTACTGACCTCTTGCTTGCTACACTGGACTTGCTATATCTCAACCTGTACTGACCTCTGGCTTGTTACTCTGGACTTGCATTATCTCCGCCTGCCCTGACCTCTGGCTTGTTTCACTGGACTTGCATCATCTCAGCTTGCCCTGACCTCTGGCTTGTTACCCTGGACTTGCATTATCTCAGCCTGCCCTGACCTCTGGCTTGTTACACTGGACTTGCATCATCTCAGCCTGCCCTGACCTCTGGCTTGTTACCCTGGACTTGCATTATCTCAGCCTGCCCTGACCTCTGGCTTGTTACACTGGACTTGCATTATCTTAATAAAGCTACCCTTGGCCTATCTACTGTTTCCCTGCATTCTGGGTTCCTTATTCGCTGATCTTAGAGTATATAGCTTCCTGCTAATCTCTGGGTGGCTCCTCCCACCCAGAGATAGGCTTCAGTAAGCTTACATCCTTACAAAGATATAGTTAGATAAATATGATATAGATAGATAGTAGATAGATAGATAGATAGATAGAAAATATAAATTAAGGTGACCACACATTCCTTTAAATCAAGGACAGTTATAGACAGTGTGTATTGATTCTTGTGTCTTACTGCAAACTGAAGATTAAGAAGCATCACTGATTTAAAGGGATGTGTGGTTACCATAAGAAAGAGAGCGAGTGTGTTAGTGTGAATAAATTAGTGGGCGAGTGGGTTTTTCTGCTGAGTAAATAAAAAGGTTTTCTGGTCGTTTATATCGAACAAGCTTCATAGAATCAGCTCATTATGAATGACTATATATCATGTACACATACATATATTTTCCAAATCCGTTTGGTAACACAAATAATACTGATATAAAATGACACTGTGATCTCATCTGAATTACATTTTCTATGAAACTACTAAATCTGTTGTCTCCTTCAGAGCTGCTCTTGATTAGCAATAAACATAGGCACTCAGCGTTAGAACGGGTCTCACTGATCATTAAGCAAATCACTAAAATCTCACATCTAACCGGTCTAAAATCCTTAAAAGTAACTGCTTCTTTAAATCTAAAAACTCTATGCAACTATGTCATTTTTGCATGTACTTGAATGTGTATATGTGTGTGTATATATTGTTTATCTATTTGCGTAAATATGTAACCTTCTATCATAAAAACTGTCCAGGACATATCTGAAATCGAGAGAAATCTCAATGTATTCTTCCTGGTAAAACACTTTGTAAATAAATACGTCAATAAATGAATTATTTTCTTTCAAGTTGTCAGAAGCCGTTAATGAGATTTAGGCACAGCAGAGCGATCAAGTGCATCTGTACTATCGATTATTCATGATCAATCAAGATCAAAAAAGCAATAAGTAAAACATAAATTGGCTTGCGCCCTTCAGCATAATTCCTGAAATTTACTAACGAGCAAATTGTCCCTTTATAAGTGATACTAGTGTAAAAGCCCGTGTGCACGGGCCGTGGAGCAGTGAGGTAACGGCAGTACGCAGATTAAGTCCGGGTAATGTTAACCCTTTGAGTGCCAGAGGGGTACGCAACGCATTGCAAAGCAATGCGTTGCGTACCCCTCTGGCACTCAAAGGGTTAAAATTACACAGATTTGCTCTGCGTACTGCCATTACCTCACTGCTCCATGCGATTGCGCCACCTCACTCACGCGATGCAATCATGCTCAGTAGAGACTGGCCGAACACAGGCAGTCTCTATTGCGCATGACTGCATCGTGACAAACTTTCTGGCCTTTAATTATATAGGATATAGATGTGGACATACAGTATAAATACCAGAGAGGGGATTGTCAGATCCAGTTCTAGGGCAACATCAATAGGTCACGTTTTTCTGATACCCCTAATTAAGCATAGACACACAATGACTGAGCCAATGATTAGCTACTGTAATTAAGCATGGATACCTTTAACCCCTTGAGTGCCAGAGAAGAGTTAAAATCTGATCTGAGGACTAACGATGAGGAACACTGAGTAGAGGAGGTCAAATCTCTGATTAAATTACTGACTGATCCCCCTGTGAGACGGGAAGAAATTAAAATCCTATTGACCTCATCTTCAGGCCTGTTGGCCTTCCTCTAGACATGTCCTGGGCTACATTATCATTTTGTCACTTTGTCTCCTGTTCTTCTGGAGAAATGACATGAAAACCAAACCAGTAATTCACCCTTGTGTTTGTATCATAAAAATACCATGAACATTTGTAAGGTTATAAGAAAAATATATATTTTTGTTCCTTTTGACAGTGGTGGATACCCTAACTGAGCATCACCATATTAACCCAAACATAGCTGATGAAGTTAAAAAACAACATAAATCTATTAAACTGGAGTTGTCACCCACATAAATTGAACATATATTCCTTTAAATACATGACACTTACATAGCTCCCAAATATCCCTATTTAGGAGATATTAGGGGTTTATTCCTCTCAAGTGTCCCTTTTTAGGAGACATTAGGAGTCCGTACCTCCAAAATGTCCCTCTTTAGATGATATTAGGGGTCCATAAATCCTAAGTGTCCCTCTTTAGGAGATATTAGGGGTCCATACCTCCCAAGTGTCCCTCTTTAGGAGATATTAGGGATCCATACCTCCCAAGTGTCCCTCTTTAGGAGATATTAGGGGTATATACCTCCCAAGTGTCCCTCTTTAGGAGATATTTGGGTCCATACCTCCTAAATGTCCCTCTTTAGGAGATATTAAGGGTCCATACCTCCCAAGTGTCCCTTTTAGGAGATATTAGGGTTCATACCTCCCAAGTGTCCCTCTTTAGGAGATGTTAGGGGTCCATACCTCCCAAGTGTCCCTTTTAGGAGATATTAAGGGTCCATACCACCCAAGTGTCCCTCTTTAGGAGATATTATGGGTCTGTACCTCCCAACTGTCCCTCGTTAGGAGATATTAGGGGTGCATACCTCCCAAGTGTCCCTCTTTAGGAGATATTAGGTGTCTTTACCTCCCACGTGTACCTCTTTATTAGATATTAGGAGTACATACCTCCCAAGTGTCCCTCTTTAGGAGATATTAGGGGTATATACCTCCCAAGTGTCCCTCTTTAGGAGATACTAGCAGTTTGGGACGGCGTTGCCCGTCATGTTATGCAGGAAATGTTTCTTTTTTTTTAAATAAATGTTATGATAGTGAATTATAGCGTAGGGTGTACGTGTCAGAAAGGTACACACAGTGATAGACAGAGACACATGCAACACACACATATACACACACATGCACTGACAACACAAACAGTGACACACAGCTGCAAATCAGAACATAAATACATACAGTGTGAGCAGTGTAAGTAACATACCTCCCAACATTTCATATGGCCAAAGAGGGACACTTGTGTTTTCGGTGGTGTTACTGGGGGCGTGGCTGGTGGTGTATTTTAGAGAATTTTTAACCCTTTGAGTGCCAGGGGGTAAGCAATGCATTGCATCCCCTCTGGCATTGAAATGGTTAAGTTACTCTTTCTGTAAGTGAATGATTTAGAAGAAGATGAAAGTATTTTTTTTACACAGACTAATTTAACAGATATATACAGAAGTTTATTCCCACATTACTGTGGGTTTTATTGATGTGGAGCAATCTGATACACTGGTATATACACCACACAATGTGATCTCCTAAATAGAGGAGCAGAGGGATTTGGGTGTCAAACAGGGACTGTCCCTCCTATACTGTATAGTGCCAGTCCTTATACACAGACACATGCAGACTGTATACTATACAGCAGAGGTTCTCAGCCCATGTCCTCAGTGGCCACTAACAGGCCAGGACTTAGGAATTTCACTGCTAGAACACAAGTGTGTTGATCAGAGGCTCAGTCATATTGATTAACTCACCTGTGCTCTTAAAAGGAAATTCTAAAATCCTGGCCTGTTAATAGCCACTGAGGGCACAGATTGAGAACCACTGCTATACAGTGCCAGACCATTGTAGAGAATTTTTAACCCTTTGCGTGCCAGGGGGTAAGCAATGCATTGCATCTCCTCTGGCACTGAAATGGTTAAGTTACTCTTTCTGTAAGTGAATGATTTAGAAGAAGATGAAAGTATTTTTTTACACAGACTAATTTAACAGATATATACAGAAGTTTATACCCACATTACCTTGGGTTTTACTGATGTGGAGCAATCTGATACACTTGTACATTAGGCTGACCAGACCTCACCTTTAACCAGTGACACATATGAAAAATGCATACTGCAGGGCTGCTTTGATTTTGGTGCACTCCTGAAATATGCTTATTTCCTATGTGTCCCCGGTTAAAGGTGAGGTCTGGTCAGCCTACTGTATATACACCACACCGTGTGATCTCCTAAATAGAGGAGCAGAGGGATTTGGGTGTCAAACAGGGACTGTCCCTCCTATACTGTATAGTGCCAGTCCTTATACACAGATTGTATACTATACAATGCCAGACCATATATAAATAGTTTGTCATACATGCTATACAGTGAGCTATGTACAGCATGGAGATGATTGCAGGAACTGGCACCTCTACTTACAGACAGACTGACAAACAACTTGCTCTCTTTCTCTCTCTTTGTGCAATATATAAATACAGTCACATCCATGTCTCTGCCATTTACCAGCTCAGCTGAAGCCTTGCTCTGCACTGCCTGATCACCTCTCTGCCGTTGTTTCCACTTTCTCAGCAAGCCAGTATCCTCCTGCTGATTGTTTAGAAATCAGCTCACTTGTAGTAATTAGCAGAGCTGTGTAGGCTCAAAGACAGGGAATGAAGAAGCTGCATAATACAGATTGGACCATGGCCTTCCAGCTGTAGCTTGAACATTGTTCCCATCATCCTCAGCGTGCGTGTGTGTATGTGTCTGCTAGTGTGTGTGTGGGAGGGCATGTGCATGTGTCTGTGGTGTAGGAGTGTGTGGCAGCCATTTTTTTTTTCAGCCTTAGATAGTGGTGGGCGGGCTGGATAGTGGGGGCAGGCCAAAAATCACACTCCCACAGAATCACCCAATGGCAGCAGTAATCCTTTTTACTGCCGCCCCTGGGTGTGTTTTGCCAGGCACAAAGTCTTCTTTTATATATATATATAGAAGATTAGGGATCCATACCTCCCAAGTGTCCCTCTTTAGGAGATATTAGGGGTACATACCTCCCAAGCGTCCCTCTTTAGGAGATATTAGGGGTATATACCTCCCAAGTGTCCCTCTTTAGGAAATATTAGGGTCCGTACCTCCTAAATGTCCCTCTTTAGGAGATATTAGGGGTCCATACCTCCCAAGTGTCCCTTTTAGGAGATATTAGGGTTCATACCTCCCAAGTGTCCCTCTTTAGGAGATGTTAGGGGTCCATACCTCCCAAGTGTCCCTTTTAGGAGATATTAAGGGTCCATACCACCCAAGTGTCCCTCTTTAGGAGATATTATGGGTCTGTACCTCCCAACTGTCCCTCGTTAGGAGATATTAGGGGTGCATACCTCCCAAGTGTCCCTCTTTAGGAGATATTAGGTGTCTGTACCTCCCAAGTGTACCTCTTTATTAGATATTAGGAGTACATACCTCCCAAGTGTCCCTCTTTAGGAGATATTAGGGATCCATACCTCCCAAGTGTCCCTCTTTAGGAGATATTAGGGGTCCGTACCTCCCAAGTGTCCCTCTTTAGGAAATATTAGGGTCCGTACCTCCTAAATGTCCCTCTTTAGGAGATATTAAGGGTCCATACATCCCAAGTGTCCCTCAACTAAATTTGCCTTAGGGTGACACAACCTTAGCTAGATCTTTTTTCATCCTGAGGAAAGTGAAACAAAAACCCCATTTTGAGGGTTATGTACTAACAACGTGGATACATTTTTGAGGAAACCACCTGCATAATAGCGTGCAAATAAAGATTTCCCATATTCCTATTGATTTATCCATTTGAAAAGTAATGCACTGGACACCCTTCTGTCGCTCAAAGGGTTAAATCTGTCTTTTAGCCCCTTGGATGCTAGATAGCTATCTAACTCATGCATTCAGGGGGTTAAATGTGCAATTTAATTCACAGGGATATCTTGTTTAGCGTCCATTGTGCAGCCAACTTGCCACAGCATTACTGCTTTTTCTTTAGTATATCAGACTCTGCGATTTGTGTGAATTACAGTAAAAACAGACTGCAGTTGACACATACACATTTCCCTTAATTAGGGAAAATATCAAAGCAGAAGAAGCCTCCTGAGAGAACAAAGAACTAGAAAGTTGCATAAATGTTCAAGGTGAAAAGGGTTGTTTTCTCAGTGTGCATATCACCATGGATACCTACAGGTACCTCGATTATTCTGCACAGAAGAGACAATTCAACAAGAAATGCAAGTAATGAAGCGGAGAACTTCAAGCCTCTCCACATATTATTAACCCGTCGTGTGCTAGAGATGAGTTGGGAACTCTCAAGCACCCAGGAGAATATTGATGGGATGATTATTTTCCCCGTTGTTTGATTTCATGGTAGGAGAGATAATGACTGGTTGGACACAGGTAAGAGGCCAGTAATCAGATCTGGGATTGCATTGACGTCAGGCACTCAGTGGAGGGGGTACTGATGGGAGATAGGCCTTTACATAGGATTTTTAATGCCATTTCCTCCTCAGTCATTAATTATCTTTTAATAAAGCAGAGTTCAGTGCACTGTGCCCACACACACACAAACATACACATACCTCCCAAGTGCCCCTCTTTAGGAGGGACAGTCCCTCATTGAGACCCAAATCCCCCTGTCCCTCTTTTCTACCCTGGTGTCCCTCTTTTTAAATAATTGCTGTACCTTGCAGAGAATAAAATCAATAATGACCTTTATTTAGTACAAAAGTAAAAACGACCAAATGTACCTTTTATTCAAGTACGAACAACCGGAGAATAGCCAGCGCCGCGGGTACCATTTTCAGATCTAATGTAGCCACACACTTCAAGATTGGTAACTGTACTGTTACAGAATTAAGTATTCGGGCATTGAAAAGGTTTCACTAGGCGTAAGAGGTGGTGATCGGGATGCTTTACTTTCCAAAAGGGAATTGTATTGGATGTTCATTTTAGGGACAAGACATCCCTTTGGACTGAACAAACAATATGATGTTACTTGCTATGTTTGAGGTAGATATGGTTTATATGATATCTTATTTAGACATCAGATTTTGGTTGATCATTTTTGAGAAAGAGATTATGATTGGTTACTTAATGACTAAAAGGTTTTTAGGATAAGCTAATATGTTAGATGAGATATATTTTACCTCCCTTATAGCTTTTGTCTATATAGTGATTAAACCTTTTACTATTTACTATATGATGGATTTGAAATGGAAAAGTGGTTACATCATTGGATCTCATATCATTTGGGATTTTTAAATGAGCTATTTGTATTTCATATGTGATATGAATTCAGATATCCATAAAATTGTGATTTTGATTTTGGCATGTTATTACCTCTATTCGTAAGGGATGTTTGGTGTTATTTACAACACATTTTTTGCTTGTTTTTAACCCCTTAAGGACAAGCGGTCCCGGGGTATCTGGTCCTTTAAGAACCAGATAGGGGAGTTCGACGTGTCACCCCACATGACTGATCACGTGTGCCGGCATGTCGAAAGAGGGACTGAAAGAGATCGCTCCTGCAGGAGCGCGGTGAGTAAAAGTACATGTAGTACCAGAACCGTCACTGGTCCTTAAGTGCCGGACCAGCGTGACGGTCCGGGTACGTCACCAGACGCGAAGGGGTTAAACGCTTTATTTGTTATTATGTGTATTGTGTATATACATATATATAGTTTAAACCTGTTGTTTTTTCCACTGAGCTGCACTATATATATAATTTAGCACTTGACGGGACGTCAGATTTCAGAGCTGGTTGAAGTGGTGGATTGCGAGTAGGCTTTAATGGGAGTTTAATGGGAGTTTAACCTTTTATGTGCTGGGGACGCAATGAGTAGCGTGGCTTTAAGGTGCGCCTCATGCCTCCTTAGCGCTTAGGGGGTTAATATATTTGTTTATTTTTGTATGTCTTGGATTGCTTTGGGACGTCGGCCCTGGTGCCAGACTTTGGACAATAGTTTGTTGTCTTTATGAATGTGGGTGTACAGCCGAATTTTGTGCTCTTTTGGGTTGAGGAGTCGATGTCTCAGTGACTGATTTTGTATTGGGTTTTTTTCTCAGCTTCGCTCCATTTCGGTCTGACTGCGCTTCTACTTTGCATTTCACCCGGTGTGAACTCTGTCCTGTGATCACGTGCGGATCAAGACCAATCTGCCTATGAAGGTTATTTGATTGGTTGCAACACAGTTCAGCTTGTTAGCAAAGTGTGTGTTGGATCTTTACGCCGATCACGATTAGCACAGAGTGGCGCGAAACATGTCGATCTAAACATCCAGGCATCAAATCAAATGGTACCCACTGGCTATTCTCCGGTTCTTCTTTCATGCATAAAAGGTACATTTGGTCATTTTTACTTTTGTACTAAATAAAGGTCATTATTGATTTTATTCTCTGCAAGGTACAGCAATTATTTAAAAGTGTCAGTGCACCTATCCTTCTTGTATTTCATGTTGATGTCTAAAGGGTGAATGGAGAAGCCCTAGATTGCACACACATTGCACACGTTTGTCTTAGCAGTAAGAAGAAGGAAAGAGGATTGCTTCATTGTCTGTGTATTTGGAGACGCTGTGGAAATAAGATGTGCGTTTAAGGAGCTTGAGCTGCTATACTTTTCGTATATTTGTCCCTCTTTTTAGGACATCAGAGTGAGTGTTGTGTATATTAGTCTATCACATTGCTCCACAGCAATGAAACTCACATAAATGTTTAGTTAATCTTCAGTATATGTGTTTGTAATTGAATCTGTGTAAAGAAAACACTTTGGTCTTACTCTAAATCCTTTATTCACTTACAAAAAGAGGTGTCAATAGGTCACACAGTAGCCTAAAAATTCTCAATAATGCCCCGTGCACAAGCCACACCCCCCGAAACACCACCTAAAACACATGTCCCTCCATGGCCATTTGAAATGTTGGGAGGTATGCATACATATACATAAACACACACACATAAACACAAACACACACACACACATAAACACACACATATAAAGACAAACACACACGCACACACATAAAAACACATACATAAACACAAATACACACAAACATACACACACAAACATACACATAAACACAAACACACACACACACACACAGAAATCCCTTTACATACATCAACAGAAAGAAATCCACAAAAATACAAACACCCGCTTATACACATACACAATCACTCATATACACACACCCAAAAATACACAAATATTAACACACAGAAATCCAGTCTCATACCCGCACACAAAGAAATCCAAACACACATGCAGATACACAAATACACAAACACCCACATATACACAAAAAGAGACACTCATATATACACATACACATATACACACACAGACATAAACACACAGATATCCACTCGCATACACCCACACACAGAAATCCACACGCTCATATGCTTACACACATAGACACAAAGACCCACAGATACACAATCACTAATATACACACATACACAGATGCACCAACATACAACTGCACACAGACACACACATCATAATTCTCACAATTCCAGAAGAATTTACAGTGACACTTTTCCTTGTTCAATCACATCTTGCACAGCAGACTACACACTCTACTTCCACAACAGACTACACACTCTACTTTCACAGCAGATTACACACTCTACTTTCACAGCAGACTACACACTCTACTTTCACAGCAGACTACACACTCTACTTCCACAGCAGACTACACACTCTACTTTCACAGCAGACTACACACTCTACTTTCACAACAGACTACACACTCTACTTTCACAACAGACTACACACTCTACTTTCACAGCAGACTACACACTCTACTTCCACAACAGACTACACACTCTACTTTCACAGCAGACTACACACTCTACTTCCACAACAGACTACACACTCTACTTTCACAGCAGACTACACACTCTACTTTCACAACAGACTACACACTCTACTTTCACAGCAGACTACACACTCTACTTCCACAACAGACTACACACTCTACTTTCACAGCAGACTACACACTCTACTTTCACAACAGACTACACACTCTACTTTCACAGCAGACTACACACTCTACTTTCACAGCAGACTACACACTCTACTTTCACAGCAGACTACACACTCTACTTTCACAGCAGACTACACACTCTACTTTCACAGCAGACTACACACTCTACTTTCACAGCAGACTACACACTCTACTTTCACAGCAGACTACACACTCTACTTTCACAGCAGACTACACACTCTACTTTCACAGCAGACTACACACTCTACTTTCACAGCAGACTACACACTCTACTTTCACAGCAGACTACACACTCTACTTTCACAGCAGACTACACACTCTACTTTCACAACAGCACAGACATTACCTGCTCCAAAACACTGCATGAAATTCAATAAAAAAAATGTTTCAATGCTGGCAAGCTAATTTCCTATTAGTCTTTTAACCCCTTAACTACCCTTGACGGTCCTGGCACGTCATGGGTGGGTTTGCGTTAAGGATCCATGACGTGCCAGGACCGTCACGGAATTCCGGGCTCTCCACGCGGCTGCATGCCATTCTGGGGGGTCCGGAAGCGGATGCGGTAAAAAAAAAAAATGATCCGTGGTCCTTAAGTGACGGTCATGTGCGTGCGCGTCCGGTCCTTAAGGGGTTAATGACTAGCACATAGATTATGATGTTAAAATTCTATTTTAAAACTGGGGACAAAACCAGGGGGAGCAGAGTCCAGAAAAAGTGACGGTCCCAGAAATATGGGACAGTTAGAAGGAATGGCACACACACATACACGCACATTTATACACAAACATTTATCCACACGTACACGCACATTTATACACAAACATTTATCCACACATACACGCACATTTATACACGCATACATACAAACAAACACATACATACATATACACACACATTTATACACACGTACATACATACATACAAACACACACACATACATATGTATATATACACACACACTTATACATTTATACACACACACACTTATACACACACACATACATACATAAACACACACACATACATACATACATATACACATGCGCACACATACAGCAAATCCACATAGAGAACCCTAAAACACATATCCCCCTCAACCATAAACACAGACATATACACACGCCCCTCAAACATATACACACATATACACACATGCACCTCAAACATAAACACACAATGTCTCTAGTATTTAAGGGTTAATATTTAGGACAATAAGATTCTCTCTCTTACACAAGATGGAAATGCTGAGTCCTCTTAAAATCTGTCAATTTAAGGAACATCTAGTTACAGCTGGAGCGCCTCCGTGTGCTGCTGATAATACTCTGTCCTCTTCTTGCCGCTTGGTAACCTGTGCCTTCTGCTGGACGGAGTATTATCTGCAGCACACGGAGGTACTCCAGCTGCCTCCGTGTGCTTAATAAATGGGTTGAGAACCAGGGGAAGGACACAAACAATAAAGAGATTTGAAGATGAGCAAAAAATAAAACAGTACACTTATCTGCAGCATGCGCCCATTGGCTATGTGACGTGACAATCTCGTGCTGTCATGCAGTGTGAGATTGTCACATCGCGCTGTTTAGCCATGCGACCTGCTGAATAAGTTGAATTCAAAAGTGAACCGTAGTAGCAGTTTTTTCTGTAAAATAAATAGTTTTTGAGAATCTATGGTTTATGTTTTGGTGGCACAGTCTGACACGTTGGGTTATTTACCTGCACAGTATGATAATTAGTTATGTTCAGGGCCAAATGTATCACTCACCGCACTATTAGAAATGATGCCAGTGTGTGTGTGGCATCTGCTTAGATTCACTCATACCTCACCGCGTAGGGAGACTGGCATCAGAAGAGAAACTAATAAAGTGCCAGACGAACAGTGGCACTAACACATAAAGGTTACATTCCCAAAAACTATTTATATTACAGGCAAATGGTTAGCACAACGTGGCAGCAGCTTGTAACTATCTTTAACCCCTTAAGGACCAATGATGTGCTAGGAAAGTCACGGCGGCCCTGCGCTTAAGGAACAGTGTTGATCCTGGCACATAATGGAATTCAGGTGTCCCCTGAATCGTATGCGGCAAAAATGTAAAAATGCTCTGCGGTCCTTAACTGCCGGCCACGCGGCTGGACGTTAATTGGTTGAAATTAACTTCACTTACAGTGTCCACTTTATATACTAACTTATTGAATTTATGTATGAGTTTATATAGCAAAAAGTTCATATATTAAATGACCGGTTTATTTAAGAGTTATTTAACAGTTCATATATTTCTGTAATATCCAGTTTATATACTAAATTGGCCAGTTTATTTCTCTGTTTATATTTTGCTGTAATCTCAAGTTTATATACTAATTGGTGAGTTAATCGCTCAGTTTATATATTGCTGTAATAGTCACTTTATATACTAAATTGACAAGTTTATCAGTTTACGTATAGAGGTAATGTCCACTTAATATAATAATTTGTGGAGTATATTTACCAGTTTACATGTTGATGTGATGCCCAGTTTATTAACCGCTTTGGACATTTTATTTACCAGTTTATATATTGTTGTAATTTCCATTTATTTATTAAACTGACCCATTTATTTACAGGTTTATATATTACTGTAAAGCTACTCTGAGGCAGGTCCAGTCTTTGTTAGGTAGACTGACCATTGCCTGCAGGATCATCCCGATGGGGAGGGTCTTTTATAGGAGGCAGCTGGCACAGGAGACGTGTGGGGTGTCGCAGCCTCACCACTTTGTGCGGCTCTCGGAGGATGTGAGGGCTGACCTAATGGTGTGGCAGACTATAATGGGTGGTTGTTGTGGCAGGCGCTGGTGGCGTAAAATGGTGATGTGGGGCTGCATACTGATGCGGCGGGTTCGGTAGGGTTTGGTGCCATTTTGGGGGCAGACTGGTGTATGGGGTGTTGGCCGTCCTGGTGGGTGGCTGATGGTTTGACCCATTACTTAGTCTTCCTTGAACTTTTTTTGTCTTGTGGGGAGACTCTTTACGTGATCGGCGTGTGGTTTTTCACTAAGATAACATGGGGGTGGTTGAGGTGGTGAATAACCTGTCGGCCTCCTCCCCTCCGGTGTTGCGGTTGTTGCGGCACCTGGTCCTGGAGTGTTTGCGACTTAATATGTCTTTTCATGCTGCTCATGTGCCCGGGGTGTTGAACGTGGCCGCTGACGCTCTGTCTCGCCTGCAGATGGAGGCCTTCTGGGTGGCATGGCCAATGGCGAAGGAGGTGGGCTTGGTGTGTCCGGAGTTCCTGTGGGACCTTGGCAGGGCTGGATAGCTGCACAGATTCATCAGGTAGTGGTGCCGGCCACTTGGGTGCGGTATTCCAAGATGTGGACAGAATGGCTGATGTTCTCCGAAGTGGCTGGGGTTTCCCTAATGATTTCAGTCGTCTTAAGGGTGTGTTGTGGCTGATATGGTCCTGGATGGACCAGGGTTTATCTCAAGGAGACGGCACGGGGAGGCTGGCTGGTTTGGTGTTTGGGTTCAAGCTGAGGGGTTGGAAGGATGTTACAAAAGAGTTTGTGGTTTGCATGGCTTTGAGGGGCATGCATAGGGGTGTACGGGTTCCGAATCAGCAGAGTCCGGTTTCCCTGTCTGTATTGCGGCACTTGTTGCTGGTCTTGTCAGATATTTGCCAGTCTGGGTTTGAAGCAGCCCTTTTTCACCTGGCCTTCAGCTGGCCATTTTTTGGTGCAATGCAGATTGGGGAGCTGGGGAGCCGTAGTAAATCCGCACCCGGGGTGGTGGCTGTGGGGGATGTTAGGTTGGGATCCAGAGAAATTAGTTTTATTTGTTATTCCCCCATCTCCTTTGTGCCCGGTGCAGTTGTCGCGGGATTTCCTGGTGCTACGGCCGCCGGTTGGGGGTCCCCTGCTGGTTCATGCTTCCGGTCTCCCCTGGACGCATTATCAGTTTGTTAAGGTGTTTCGACTTGGTTTGGAGCGGATTGGGGCTCCGGTGGCTGAATTTGGAGGGCATTCCTTCTGCATTGGGGCAGCGACCGAGGCTTCTCATTTGGGTCTTCCGGATGAGGTGGTCAAGCGCTTTGGGAGGTGGGAATCTGCCAGGTTCTGGTTGTATGTGCGGCCGGAGAGGGCTTTGCATATGTATCTGGCTGGGTTGTTCTTGTATAAAAAATATATATATATATGTGCAAGACATGAATAACTGGAAAAAAAAAAAAAAGAACAAAAACAAAATGTATCTGCGGTTTTATGAGGGTTGTTTTTCTCCTAGTTGCTGGGGTTTGTGGGTATTGGTGGTGTGAGTCTTCATGCTGTTCCGTTTTTGCAGGTGTTTCTCCCTTATCTGTTTGGATCATTGGGCATTTCTATGTCTACTGGGCCCGGAAGCGGGCAGCATTGTGTAGGGATGGCCTACAGCTCGGATTCCATGTGGCTGACATGGAGGTATCCTGGTTCGGAAGTAAGGGTATTAGATGGGTGCAATTGTTACAGGAGGTAGTGCAATTGGCTAGGGGCTTGGGTGCAGGGACTTGGATTTTGGTCATTCACCTGGGGGGGAATGACTTGGGTACCTTCCCGGTATGGGGTTTAGGGGAACATATGAAAAGGGACATGCATCTCTTGCTTGGTTTCATTCCAAACCTAGTTTTTGTATGGTCGGAGATGGTGTCTAGGTGGGTTTGGAAGTGAGCAAGGGATCCAAGGCCTATGGATAAGTGTAGGATTAAGCTGAACAGGCGAATTACTTGTTATGTTTTGAGGTTAGGGGGTGTAGCGGTTAGGCATAGGGTTTTCGAGGACAGTAATAACCAGTTGTGTCGGAGGGATGGGGTTCACCCTAATGAGTTGGGTCTAGATTTTTTCAGTTTGAAGTTAATGGGGGATATTGAACAGGTGGTGGTGAGGGGGGGAGGTCCATCTGTCTAAGGGGGTTAGCCAGTGGTTCTGTGGAAGTGTGATACTTGGCTGTTGTTTGGAGAGTTAAATTTAAATGGGAAATAAGTGATGATGTTTCATTAGGGAGTTAACCCTAAGGAAGTATGCCCCGGACTGTTGTCACGGGAGTTAACGTTACCCGTTTTGGAGGCTAGTTTTGGTATGGCCTAAACGGGGTAATTGGTTTAAATCTTTGGAAAAGATGGTTGCTTGTATATGTATGAAGCATGGGCACAGGCAATTTGGTCATGCAAAGGGAGTGTTTAACAACTGGGTTAGCTGTATGTATGCAGCTTAAAGTATACTTGGGTTATATGTTAAGATTAAATATATTTATGTGTATGTGAACATAACATATGGGTAATTTAATAAACTGCCTATTCATACCCATTTACAGTTGTTGGTGTGAGTCATTTCTATTCCCCGTTCCTTCTTCATGGATAATCTGTCTACCTCCATTGGAGTACTTCAGAATGATTCTTTGTGGCAAATCATCCTTACGGATCGCTGACTCCTGAGTCGTCTGGGGAATGAACACAAGTTTTATCCTCAGCTACCGGGATGAGATTTCTAAATTTAACAGCACCCGGACGTGAACTGTTGCTTTAGTAAGGCCTCAGAGCCGTTATTAAAAATAAAACCAAACAGATCTGAACAAATATTCCTATGTTTCAAAGAAAACAATGTAGCCTTGTCTTTAAATAGACTGAGATAAGATAACAGATTTTCTGAATAGAAGAGCAGTGAGTATTTGAGTACATTAACCCTTTGAATGTCAGAGGGATACACAATGCATTGCAAAGCAATGCTTTGCACACCCCTCTGTCACTCACAGGGGAGGGCTGGCAATTGCCCCCCAGGCCACTCATAAGCCTGGGCCAGCTGACCACTGCCTCACTCAATTTTCCACTTTCTGTTGTAAATGAAATAAACAGCATTTAGGGAGCTACATTACTAGTGTACTAACATTTCAATTGTAAGCTCTGTAGCCTAACTTGTGTAGCTTTATTTCCGTTGCAAGCAGTGTGGTATCACCAGTGTGGTCGATTTGGTTGTAATCTCTGTGATATCGCTACTGTACCACTATTGCAATTATAAGGTCTGTTGTATCACTTACCTTACTTAAAGGGATAGTAATACTTCGTTTTAACGTTATTTTATTTTGTAGGCATTAAAAAAACATGAAGAATGATATAAGTCTTATCTCTCAAACCTTTATGATTTGAGAGATATTCACAAGCAAAGTTTCCCCTCCCGCCCCTTTTACCTAGTGTAAGCCATCTCTTCTCAGATGTGGAATCCAGTCCATAGACCAGACAGATAACAGAATGGGACAATCTTCTTCCTATGAGAATAATGAAAGCCCTGTCCCCCCTTGACAAGTTTTTCAGGTTTTTCCCTTATCTTAATTGAAGATTGTCCCTCTCTGCAGTCTATCTGGGCACCTCCCTTCTGATCTGGCTGAGCAGTGTTACATCAGTAAAAGGGGTGGGAGGGGGATACTTTGTCATTGAATTACTCTTGAACTACAACTCTGACAGAATTGAAATAACACTCTCCAAAGTTCAAATACTATGATGATTAATTAGAGCTGCTTTTATTATGAAACATTACTATCCCTTTAATACATTAATGACATTTATACAATTAACAAAAGGGGTTGGGTTGGGACATTGAGCTGGAGAGACAGTACAAACAGGCCACCTGATCTTATGTGATCCTTAGGCCTAAAGTTGCCAGCCGTCCACTGGTCACTCTAAAGGTTAAGGGTATTATCTATGCACAAAAACGTAACCAAAATGTGTCTATATAACATAGTGTACGCATGCAATAAAGTGCAAGTTTAGAATTTGATTTCAGGGATCTAACGTAAATCATTTTTACAGGTGTTAGTTGGAAGTACACGATAGTTAAATTATAGAACAAAAACCTCAGTTTTAGAAGTTAACTTTCCTTTCACATCATGTAATCTTTCATTATGAATAGGATATACACGGCAATAAGATTTAAAGGGATAGTAATGTTTCATAATAAAAGCAGCTCTAATTAATCTTCATAGTATTTGGACTTTGGAGAGTGTTATTTCAATTCTGTCAGAGTTGTAGTACAAGAGTAATTGAATGACAAAGTATCCCCCTCCCGCCCCTTTTACTGATGTAACACTGCTCAGCCAGAGCAGAAGGGAGGTGCCCAGGTAGACTGCAGAGAGGGACAATCCTCAATTAAGATATGGGAAAAAACTGAAAAACTTGTAAAGGAGGGCAGGGCTTTCATTGTTCTCATAGGAAGAAGATTGTCCCCTGCTGTTATCTGTCTGGTCTATGGACTGGATTCCACATCTGAGAAGAGATGACTTACACTAGGTAAAAGGGGCGGGAGGGGAAACTTTGCTTGTGAATTTCTCTCAAACCATAAAGGTTTGAGAGATAAGACTTATATCGTTCTTCATGTTTTTTAATGCCTACAAAATAAAATAAAGATAAAACAGAGTATTACTATCCCTTTAAAGGGGAACTCTCACCCCTATACAAGTTTGCCTCAGTGTGATATTCATATAGCGATAACCTATAATCTGTGGGGTTTGTTTTTTATACAATGCGTGCTATTGCGAAAATGACAGTTTTAAAAATGAGCCGGGGCCTTACTTCCCGACAGACTGTGGGTACAACTCTGTCCCGCAGCCTGTCAACCTTCGTCTGTTCCCTCCTCAAGTATTGTTCCGTTCCAACCTCCTCCAATGACGGAGGATTTCTTCATGTAAGCGGGAGTAGTCTCTAGCCAATGAGCTCACATGGAGAAATCCTTCGTCATTGGAGGAGGTTGGAACACGACAATGCTTGGGGATTGAACAGACAAAAATTGACAGGCTGCGGGATACAGTTGTACCCGCAGTGTGTCCTGAAGTAACGGCCCGGCTCGTTTTTAAAACTGTAAATTTCGCCATAGCTTGCATTGTGTATGTATGTATATATATATATATATTGCTATATGGACATCACACTGAAGCTAACTTGTATAGAGGCGATAGTTCCTTTGTTCTTTTCGCAGTTTGCAGATTAATTAGCACTGTGAAGAAGGAGCGGCTCAGATGGTTAATTAACTATTTCTAAAACCAAGACACTGTCTGTGAAGTTGTGAAAACCTGGTTCATTTCCCACCACCAGATCATTGTGACTCAGGCACCAAACTAGATTGTAAGTTCAGTGGTTCAGGGACTCACTGTGTCTGAAAAATGCTGTGTACAAATTAGTAGCGCTATATAAGAATAACGACATTGTACTTATATAAACAATAAGACACAATTCTTATTTGGACCAAGTCGAATTCTACTTTTCAAAAAAGTCTTTCAGTTGGTGTTGTTACTTAGTGAAAATGCGGCTCAGTGTTTATATATATCTTTATGTCACATAATGACAACTTTACAGACACTTTCTTTATTACCTCAGTTTTCTACACTCATCCCTATGTGCCCTCGGTTTCCAACTGTCATTTCATAGCGCCAGGCTCTAAGTGAAGTCTCAGCATTCTCCTTCCCCCATCTACAACCTCACACTGCACATGCCCGATTTCAGGAAATAAGTATTAACCCTCTAGATGCTAGACGGCTTCATAATACACTGAAAATCTCTCTAAAGTCCAGAAAGGTGTTTCACCTAATTCACAGAGATGATTTTGTACATTCAGGCCTAAAAGTATTAACCCTTTGCGTGCCAGAGCAAAGCAATGCATTGTGTACCCACCTGGCACTCAAAGGGTTAAAAATATTCAAAATACTTTTATGATATCTCAGGACGTAATTTAATCTTTTGTGTGACAGAGAGGTAATGCATGGGATATCCCTCTGTCAATCAAAGAGTTAAATCATTTTCAGCACACCAGCCTTATTATGACACTATCTCTTTCTTTAACCCTTTGAGTGCCAGAGGGGTACAGAATGCATTGCAGAGCAATGCAGTCAGAACCCCTCTGGCACTTAAAGGGTTAAATATTCATGACCTTTTTTGATTGTCAGGATACATTGGAGTAAATATACAAATTCGCCTATACATCGCCACTGGAGACAACCTCTAACGCCAGCGGCGGTGCTTGAGGATATGCACCAAAGTGTATGATTATTGTAGTACAAGCCAGAGGACATACAAGGGGTTAAAACTTGTTTCCAGCATATTCCTTTCCTCTGTCTCTGAACAGCTTTGAGATCTGTTCCTCCTCCACGCTCAGTGTGCGGCCCCAAACATGGAATTATAAAGTGCCAAAATTAGCGCTGGGACCAGCCCACGGGTCTCTTTAGGAAGTGGATAAAATATACAAAAATCAGCACACGTCCTTGATTTCTTCCTTCAGCAGAAAATTCCTGACTAACATCACCCTCTCCAAGTTAACCCCTTGAAGCCAGAGGGATGCACAAGGTGTTAGACTGCACCTGAGGAGTTCCAGTTTAGGCGATAAACAGACAAGAGCAGACATTCAGAAAGCACTGATTAAAGTGGTAGTAAATCTATATGACGGAGCAAAACACAAACGTTGCAGGACTTTTTTTTCTTGCTGAGTAAAATGAAGGTATTTGCTGCTAGAGGATGCTTATTTCCAGAGTTATTACAGTCTAAGCTTATTGTTAATGTTCAAAAAAGAGTTACTAGGGGAGAGATGCACTAAGCAGTGATAGAGGTGTAATACAGAGGGGGTAACTTCTACAATGAGATACTCCCACTGCTGGGTGCTGGTTTATGCAAAATGTGTAACCATTCAGACTCTCACAAGGTGCTAATGGACACACTTTGTCATATGAATTATCTATGCAATGGAGAGACTAGACATTAGGATCTGAGGCTGGAGTAATGCTAGTGATGTATTAGGGAGGGCAAGTGGAGGTGCCCTCACCATCACACACCAGCACCAAGTACAGCAGCTGCTCTCACTTAACCCTTTGAATGCCATAGGAATGTGCAACACATTCTTCAGTATTGCATTGTATACCTCTGTGGCAAAGGCTATAAGATACACAGTCCCCTACCCAGGTTAACAGTTGATTCAAAAACACATCTAACTGGCAGATCAGTTGTTACATTTAACAGCTGATCTTGTAGTTCCCTGTTTACCTAAACTGACAGATCAGCTGTTTCACGTACACAGCACACTATCCACAGATCAGCTGATTCATGTAAATAAAAGACTGTTCCACACTCTGCAAGGCAAACAGGGTTCCTTAAAGGGATAGTAATACTTCGTTTTATCTTTATTTTATTTTGTAGGCATTAAAAAAACATGAAGAACGATATAAATCTTATTTCTCAAACCTTTATGGTTGTGCTTGCAAACCAGGTACACTTTGTAGACTATTCGGTTGAAGTAGTTCTTCTTATATCTCGAAATCTCGGCTCTGCTGTAGAGCCACGGCTGGTCCATGGACCAGATTCCAAATCTGACAGCTAGATGGCAGACTTGACCGTTTTGGTCAGCGTGGGGAAACTTTGCTTATGAATATCTCTCAAACCATAAAGGTTTGAGAGATAAGACTTATATTGTTCTTCATGTTTTTTAGTGCCTACAATATAAAATAAAGATAAAACAAAGTATTACTATCCCTTTATGGAATGTGATTGAGTCTTTAGTTTATATGAATCAGCTGATCAGGGCATAGCAACATGATGATGATACATGTAACAGCTGATCTGCTGGTCTAGATAAACACTCAGAAGGTTAAGGGTGGTGCTCCCTCTGCTCTCCAGTACAGACAGGAATCTGTCTTGAGTGGCTGAACAGAAAGCTACAAGAAGGGCTAAAATTCTCTACCCTCAAATTGACAAAGTTGGGACCGTGCACTCCGAAAGCAGAGGCAGCTATTGGAGCTTAGTGCATTTGGCAAATATCCACATTATCATATAAACACACCCACATGAATAGGGCATACCTCCCAAGTGTCCCTCTTTAGGAGGGACAGTCCCTCTTTGAGACCCAAATCCCCCTGTCCCTCTTTTCTACCCTGGTGTCCCTCTTTTTAGGACATCAGAGTGAGTGTTGTGTATATTAGTCTATCACATTGTTCCACAGCAATGAAACTCACGTAAAAGCTTAGTTAATCTTCAGTATATGTGCTTGTAAATGAATCTGTGTAAATAAAATACTTTGGTCTTGCTCTATATCATTTATTCAGTTTCAAAAAGAGGTGTCAATAGGTCACACAGTAACCTAAAAATTCTCAATAATGCCCCGTGCATAAGCCACGCCCCCAGAAACACCACCTAAAACACAAGTGTCCCTCTTTGGCCATTTGAAATGTTGGGAGGCATGATAAGGTAATGGCTTATTAAGCTGCATTTCAATATGTAACTGAGCCATTGTTATAGAAAACTGCCAAGCTCATGGCAATGTTTTTATAACTGAGATGTAATTGCAGGGATTAGTTGGCGAAGATACCTTAGTGGATGGGTTTGGGTCCAGTTCACTACCATATCAACAAACTGGACCCTTATCAAAACTTAGTGTGTCTCCCCGGAAGAGAACATAGGTGAAACTTCATACCTCCCAACATTTCAAATGGCCAAAGAGGGACACTTGTGTTTCTGGGGGTGAGGCTGGTGGGCAGGGCATTATAAAGAATTTTTAGGTTTTTTTCTTGATCTACTGGCACCTCTTTGTGTAACCAATAAATGATTTAGAACAAGATCATAGTATTTTATTTATGCAGATTAGTTTATAAACACATTTACTGAAGATTAACTACACGTTTATTTGTGTTTTATTGCTGTGGAGCACTGTAATATACACTACTCATTCTTATCTCCTAAAAAGAGGGACAAAAGGGTAGAAAAGGGGGACAGAGGGATTTGGGTCTCAAAGAGGGACTGTCCCTCCTAAAGAGGGACACTTGGGAAGTATGAAATTTCTAGACAGGGTCCTTTCAAATTCAGCGCTACCCTTATAAACCAGGTAACACATATTACTACTCGAGAGAAAATCTCTAAATGACTCAGTAGATATATATATCTCCTAAACAGGTCAGAACAGTAAAAATACTTATATATAGCAGACACTTATAAGCACTAAAAAATAATGATAATTTCTTCACTACAACACTTTAAATATTCTGGTAGTTCTTTCACACTCTGGCACTTTCCTTAGATACAAAGTGTCCTCTGCCAAAGTTACACTGTTACTTGTGTGTTGTAGAACGGAACATTTAACTCAATCTTCTCCAATAACCGTTCAAATCGCCACGGGAATCTGATCAGCGCTGCACCTTCAGTGATAACAGAAACAGACCGTAGCGTAGCACCTAATGAGTACGGAGATCCGTCCCCCCGCTCATTATAATCACACTATCACGGTCTTGTAGCGCGTTACAACAGCCAGATGAATGAGACTGTACGGGCAATACCCTTAAAATCATGTTTTTAATTCTAAAAGCAAACACAAAGCAAATCAGCAGTATCTCTCTGTACATAAACACCCAAGTCCCGTAGTGCTTTACCGGCAAGACACAGCGGATCTTCTCCTGTTATTCTCGATCTGGCGTCTGATGTCACTACCGGAACACACACACCGGGATGTATGCCAAGCAATGACTGACTCTCTGAATTGCTGACTCCGCCCAACGCGTTTCGTAAAAGATTACTTCATCAGGGGCCAGTCAATGTACAGATACCCACCTCTATATATAGAGTTTAACATCAAACATTAAAAAACATACTTTTAATCTCTAATAAAACAGTTAAGATCAATAGACACATTCATCCCCAATGGCTGTAGAGTCTTAAGTTTAAAACTCCATTCGGTTTCCTGTTGCGAAACTCTTTTTAAAATATCCCCTCCTCTCCAATTCTTATTTATTTGATCAATTACTATAAATACAAGTTTTTCTACACACTAGAGAGCACCGTTCATGTAAAACTGCAATACATTTGGAAAAATACATTTGCCAGCAGGTTTACTCAGTGGCAGGAAAAGCAATACATATATATATATATATATATATATATATATATATATATATATATATATATATGTATATATATATATATATATATACTCACAAATTATTTCTATCTATATATACATATGGGAAGCATGTCTGTGCTTTAGTCATCTGCTTTGTTTCTATTGCAAAGTTAAAATGTACCATCCGAGTGTAATATAAGCACACACTGGACTTCACAAATTAAAAAAATAAAAATAAATAAAGTATCTTTTATAAAATCAACGTTTTGGATGCCTGGTTAGCAGACTTCATCAGGATTAACAGCAGTGAAACAATTACTCCCTTAAATACCCGCACTCTGTGATTTAGACGTCAGTACCTGGCCCTCAATGACCGGAGATGGTCCTGACATGTCAAGGGTTCCGGGGTCACCGTGCGGCTGCACCCCAGTCAGCGAACCAAGAATCCATTTCAACAACACAAAAACAGACGACCTCCAGTGGATCAGGCGGTCATTAAAAGGGAACTTCCACCCCAATTAAAGTGGATACCCAGTGGCGTAACTAGCAACCACCGGTCCCTGGTGCAGAAATTGCCGCCGGGCCCGGGGCCCCCCCTATCTTCACGTTGCCCCACGTGAATCTCTTACCTCCATCTCTCGCGCGGTTCTCAGTTATGCAGAGCGCTGGGAGATGATGTCATCTCCCAGCGCTCTGCATTACTAGAGCGCCGGGAGATTACCTGAGCTGCTGCGGGCAGGGCTGTGGGCGAGTGGCGATGGGTTCGCAGGGGGCGGCCGGGCCCCTTGGGGCGACGGGCCCGGTCGCAGGTGCGACCCCTATTGTTACGCCACTGTGGATACCCATGCAATCCTCAGTTGCCATGTCACACAAACCTGTGTCTTTTTGTTGTTTTTCTTTTATAGAACTCTGTAAAGTAGAATCTTCTTGTATACAGTAAACTGAAGTTTGTTTGGTGCAAAATGTACTGCACAGCTTATTAGTTCCTCCCCTCACCGCAGAAATCCAGCCCCACTGAGGCATTGCTCGGCTCCTAGAGCATAGTTCTCAACTCCTGTCCTCAGGACCCACTAACAGGCCAGGACTTAGGGATTTCTCTGCTAGAGCACAGGTGTGGTGATCAGAGGCTCATTCACATTGATTAACTCACCTGTGTTCTAACAAGGAAATCATGTGATCAGAGGCTCATTCACATTGATTAACTCACCTGTGCTCTAACAAGGAAATCATGTGATCAGAGGCTCATTCACACTGATTAACTCACCTGTGATCTAACAAGGAAATCATGTGATCAGAGGCTCATTCACACTGATTAACTCACCTGTGCTCTAACAAGGAAATCATGTGATCAGAGGCTCATGCACACTGATTAACTCACCTGTGCTCTAACAAGGAAATCATGTGATCAGAGGCTCATTCACACTGATTAACTCACCTGTGCTCTAACAAGGAAATCATGTGATCAGAGGCTCATTCACACTGATTAACTCACCTGTGATCTAACAAGGAAATCATGTGATCAGAGGCTCATTCACACTGATTAACTCACCTGTGCTCTAACAAGGAAATCATGTGATCAGAGGCTCATTCACACTGATTAACTCACCTGTGCTCTAACAAGGAAATCATGTGATCAGAGGCTCATTCACACTGATTAACTCACCTGTGCTCTAACAAGGAAATCATGTGATCAGAGGCTCATTCACACTGATTAACTCACCTGTGCTCTAACAAGGAAATCATGTGATCAGAGGCTCATTCACACTGATTAACTCACCTGTGATCTAACAAGGAAATCATGTGATCAGAGGCTCATTCACATTGATTAACTCACCTGTGCTCTAACAAGGAAATCATGTGATCAGAGGCTCATTCACACTGATTAACTCACCTGTGCTCTAACAAGGAAATCATGTGATCAGAGGCTCATTCACATTTATTAACTCACCTGTGTTCTAACAAGGAAATCATCACATCCTGGCCTGTTAGTGGATCCTGAGGACAGGAGTTGAGAAACACTGTTCTAGATGGAGAGCAAACAATATGGGGCGCTATTTGCCAAGCCCATTAACAAGGGCGTCGGCAAGATGGCTGCGCTCTGTCTCCCTATGCCTCTAGAGGACAAGGTATTGTGCAGGCATGGGGCAACATTTCTTTAACTTTAAACCTTATTTTGGATGTCTGCATAATTAATAAAGATACTGGGAGAGGGGTTTGAGGAAGGTGAAAGCATACCTTCCAAGTGTCCCTCTTTAGGAGGGACAGTCCCTCTTTTAGACCCAAATCCCTCTGTCCCTATTTCCCACTCTGATGTCCCCGTTTTTGAGATCAGACTGAGTGGTGTTTAGATAAGTGTATCACCCTGGTGTCCCTGTGTTTAGGAGATCAGACTGTGTGGTATGTATATAAGTGTATCACCCTGGTGTCCCTGTGTGTAGGAGATCAGACTGTGTGGTGTGTATAGAAGTGTATCACCCTGGTGTCCCTGTGTTTAGGAGATCAGACTGTGTGGTTTGTATATAAGTGTATCACCCTGGTGTCCCTGTGTTTAGGAGATCAGACTGTGTGGTATGTATATAAGTGTATCACCCTGGTGTCCCTGTGTTTAGGAGATCAGACTGTGTGGTGTGTATATAGGTGTATCACCCCGGGGTCCCTGTGTTTAGATCAGACTGTGTGGTGTGTATAGAAGTGTATCACCCTGGTGTCTCTGTGTTTAGGAGATCAGACTGTGCGGTGTATATATAAGTGTATCACCCTGGTGTCCCTGTGTTTAGGAGATCAGACTGTGTGGTGTGTATATAAGGATAAGTGAGCGACTGACTGGGAGCGAGCGCCATTAAGGTGAGGGATTTGGGGAAGGGGGGTTTGGTCCTTGGCAGCAGGGTGAGGGGGGATCATGGAGGGGGGGTAGTGTCCCCTGGCAAGGTTGGCCACAGCACCCTCAGATGGGGCCATGGGGTTTTGGCCCTTATGGAGCTCCCTGGGGGAACTTTGGTCCAGGAGGTAATGGGGGTTGGGGTTTTGGGGGGCCGGGGTCTTGGGGAATGAAGGGGGAGGGGAACCCCCTGGCTTATCCAGGAGGTCAAGTTCAGCCTAGGGGGGGGATGGACAAGGGGGGTGTGTATAGTCAGGGTGTGGGGGTTAGGAGTAAGCCAGAGGATGTGCATGTCAGTAATGTGGTGTCTTCTGGTCCAGTACAGGCGATGGAGGGCCAGGAGGCGGCAGACAGGAGGGAAGAGTCTCAAGAGGACAAGCTGGAGCAGACGAAGGAGCCTGCAGTGACTGAAGGTCCGCAGGAGGTGATCAATGGCGGCAAGGGTGAGTCCACTGTAATTGTTGATGCAATGTCAAAGGGGGGGGAGGATTCATCCTCTGAGGAGTCAGATTCGTCTGATTCATCAGACGATGACTCTAAGGAAGGTGTCGTTTTGAAATTTATGAAAAAATGTGTGAAGGGTGTTAAGGCGTCAAAGGAAAAGAAGGGAACAAAGGGGATTAAGAAGCGTGTTAAACTAGCTACAGCAGGGGATACATACGCATGCTCAATTACATCTTTGCATGCGCATGTGAAAGAAAAGGTTCAAAAGAAGATAGGGGCTGGGAAGTATGTCTGTGTATTTGAACTGACTAGGGAGGCGGTGAGGGAGAAGCAGGAAAAGGGGGGTAAGGATGAAAAGGGGGGGAACAAAGGATACAAAGGTATTTTGCAGTGGGTGAGGGGTTTCTCAGTGTTTGCTAGTATCTATGTAGAGTTCAAACCTGAGGAGGCTCAGAACTTGTGGAAATACAATGATTTAATAGTGGATTTGTGCACTAAGCATGGTGGTTCGGTGTGGTTAGATTATGACAGGGAATTCAGGACTAAGATGGCCGAGTGTAAGACGTTAAGTTTTGGCCAAAAAGATATGGATATATGGACAAATGTGGTAATGGGGGCAGTGAATAGGAAGGTGTCAGGGCAGACAGTTGCACATGCTAAGCAAGGGCCTGGGCAGGGGTCTGGGGTGAAGGCGGTATGCTGGGCTTATAATGAAAAAAAGTGTACTAGGGGGTTTGCTTGCAGATTTAGGCATGCGTGTAAGGCATGTGGGGGTACACATGCAGTGATGGATTGTAGACAAGGGGGGAAGGTGGAGAGTAAGCAGCCTTTTCGTAAGCCTGGCACTGGCGAGGTCGCCAGTGCAGGTAGGTAAGTTGGCTAGCATGTTGCAGGAGTATCCTGACAAGGCTAGGGCAGATTGGCTTTTGAGAGGCTTTGTGGAAGGTTTTGCTATTCCGGTAAGGGAGGAAGTGTTAAAGGGCGGCAAAGGGAGGAATTTAAAATCTGCATATACGCATGCAGATGTGCTGCAGGAAAAAATTGACAAAGAGGTAGGTCTGGGTAGGATGGCAGGGCCATTTGATAGTTGCCCAATTGAGGGGCTAGTGGTTTCTCCAGTGGGAGTGGTACCTAAGAAGGAGATAGGAAAGTTTAGGCTTATTCAGCATTTATCATATCCGGAGGGAGGATCAGTGAATGATGCATTAGAAAAGGAGTTGTGTAGTGTGCAGTATCAGTCTTTTGATGAGGCTCTGGAGATTGTGAAAGGCGTAGGGCCGGGTGCCATGTTGGCAAAGGTGGATGTAGAATCGGCGTTTAGGTTACTACCACTGCATCCAAGTAGTTTCAAGTATACAGGTTGTTGTGTGAAGGGGAAGTTTTACGTAGATAAGTGCCTGCCTATGGGTTGTGCGGTATCATGTGCATATTTTGAGGCTTTTAGTTCGTTCATACACTGGGCCCTGGTCAGGAGAAGCGGGGCAGGAACAGTAGCGCATTATTTGGATGATTTTCTGCTGATAGGGGAGCCTGGGTCAGGAAGGTGCCTGGGATTGCTGAGAGAATTGCTAGCACTACTTGGGGATTTAGGCGTACCGGTAGCAGAGGATAAAACTGTGTGGCCGTGTACAAGGTTATCATTTCTAGGTATTGAGATTGATACAGAGGAAGAGAAGTGTAGGCTCCCAAGGGATAAGGTGGTCAAAGCCAGGCAGTTGGTGCGGCAGGCTAGGGAGGCAAAGAAATTGGAACTGGGCAAGGTGCAGGAGTTGCTAGGTGTTTTGAATTTCGCGTGTAGGGTTATTCCTATGGGCAGGGTGTTTAATAGGAGACTGGAAAGGGCAACGGCGGGGGTGTCAAAGCGTCATTTTAAGGTTAGGCTGACAAGACACTTAAGGGCAGATCTGGAAGTTTGGGACAGGTTCTTGCAGGATTTTAATGGGGTATGTCTTTGGAGGAAGCCTGAGCAAACGAACGAGGAGTTGCAGTTGTTCACAGATGCGGCAGGGGCAGTAGGCTTTGGGGCATATTTTGAGGGAAGCTGGTGTTGTGCGCAGCAGTGGCCACCACATTGGGCTCAAAATGGGCTAACTAAGAATATGGCGGTTTTTGGAACTATTTCCCATTGTGGTAGCTTTGGAATTGTGGTGGCAGAAGCTAAGGAAATAGGGCAGTTAGGTCTGGTCTGATAATATGAGTGTGGTACATGCAGTTAATAATCTATCGTCAGGATCATTGCCTGTAATAGGGTTGTTGAGGAGACTTGTGTGATTTGTATGAGGCATAATATACAGTTTAGGGCCTGCATGTGCCAGGGGCGGATATGGAATTGCGGATGCGTTATCTAGGGGCAGATGGGCCGGTTTTTTATGTTGCTCCGGGGGCGGACAGGACTGGTCTAATTTCCCCTCTGAATTTTGGCAGTGGGGAGAAGAGTTTTAGACAAGTTGATTGAGAGATCTCTGGCACCAAAATCCTGGCAGGCGTACAAGCGAGAGTGGCAAGCGTGGGTAAGTTTTGGGGGCGGCACGCAAGGTGATAGAGAAGGGGACAAGGGAAAGTTGTTGAAATATATGGAGGCATGGTATGGGGAGGGGCGTTCTAGGGCTAGCATGCAGAGGGCATTGGCAGGGATAGCATTTTTTTCCAAGATAAAGGGGAGGAGTGACCCCACTAAGGATTTTGTGGTATCTAGGATATTGAGAGGCTGGGTGAGGGAAGAAGTGGTTACAGGGGACAAGCGGCAGCCTGTAACTAGAGCAGGCTTTTTGGTTTGGTGGGCGTGCTCGGATTAGTTTGTCGGGATCAGTTCGAGGCGGTGTTGTTTAGGACGGCGTTTACGCTGGCATTTGCGGGGGCTTTTAGATTAGGGGAATTGGTGGCTCCCTCGGGTAAAGTGGAGGGACAGGGCCTTCTACATAGGCTGGTGCAATGTACAGATAAGGCAGTGTTATGTTGCATTCATAGGTCTAAAACGGACCAGGGGGCAAAGGGCAAGTGGCTGTCACTGAGGGAGATTGGGGACTTGACATGCCCGGTAGCGGCAGTCAAGGAGTATATGGCAGTGCGGCCGGCAGGGGGTAATTTGTTTTTAGTACATAGGGACGGGCGGCCGCTCACAATGTTCCAGTTCAGGGCCGTATTCAGAAGGTCATTACAGAAGATGGGATGTGATTAGTGATGAGCGAGCACCCCAATGCTCGGGTGTTCGGGTGCTCTGACCGAGCACCCCCTAAGGCTCGAGTGCTCGGCCGAGCACCCGAGCCCCATTGAAAAGCATGGGGCGACACGAGCATTTCACCAGGCACCCCCTGCTCTGATGAGGGGAGGGTGCCTGGTCCATAGGAAAAGGGCAGAAAAAGATGGAAACACTACAGAAATTGTTCAGGGACAGCATAGGGAGGATGTCTGGATGCATCTTGGACTCCAACATCGCTGCTGGGAACGATCTTTCGCCCGTAGTACGCCATTTTTACAGACTGACCATAAAACACACAAAAAGGAAAATAAAAACGACTTTAGGCGAAAAATTGTTACCAAACAATATTTGCTGTATATTTACTTGTATATCATCTGCAAATTCTCCCAAAAATTTCCTTGATTTTCAGAACTGAGGCCATGATTAAGAGGGAAACGTGCGCAGAGGCAAATTCTCCCAAAAATTTCCTTGATTTTCAGAACTGAGGCCATGATTAAGAGGGAAACGTGCGCAGAGGCAAATTCTCCCAAAAATTTCCTTGATTTTCAGAACTGAGGCCATGATTAAGAGGGAAACGTGCGCAGAGGCAAATTCTCCCAAAAATTTCCTTGATTTTCAGAACTGAGGCCATGATTAAGAGGGAAACGTGCACAGAGGCAAATTCTCCCAAAAATTTCCTTGATTTTCAGAACTGAGGCCATGATTAAGAGGGAAATGTGCACAGAGGCAAATTCTCCCAAAAATTTCCTTGATTTTATTGAACTGAGGCCATGATTAAGAGGGAAACGTGCGCTGAGCTGACCATCTAAAACATTATGGGTGAGGGTCTGCTGCAGAGCTGACCATCCTAAACATTATATGCGAAGGCCCGCTAGTGAGCTGACGCTATAAAACATTATATGAGAGGGCCCGCTAGAGAGCTGACCCAATAAAACATTATATGAGAAGGCCCGCTGGTGAGCTGACCTATATAAAAATTGGCAAACAGGGCCCGCTGGTGAGCTGACCCTATATAAAAATTATATCACAGGGCCCGATGGTGAGCTGGCCCTATATAAAAATTATAGCACAGGGCATATGGAAGAGGAGGAGGAGGATGAGAAGATTAAGAGTCAACCATATACCTGTTTTTTGGGTGGAAGGGGTGAATGGGAATACAGAGTATTCCCATCATTGTAAATAATATATGTAAAGTGAGTTTATGTTCCCCCGGGGCTTTCCTCCAGTGGAGTGGAGAAGTCAGGGGAAATCCAGGCCTTGTTCATTTTTATAAGTGTCAACCTATCAGCATTGTCGGTGGAAAGGCGGATACGCTTATCTGTTATGATGCCACCAGCAGCACTAAATACCCGCTCAGACAGAACGGTGGCGGCAGGGCAGGCCAGCACCTCCAAGGCGTAGAGTGCCAGTTCATACCACGTGTCCAGCTTGGACACCCAGTAGTTGTAAGGCACAGAGGGATCATTGAGGACGCTGACACGGTCTGCTACGTACTCCTTCACCATCTTCCAAAACTTTTCCCTCCTTGTGACACTAGGCTGCGCATCAGGGTGAGGGTGCTGGCGGGGTGTCATGAAGGTGTCCCACGCCTTGGAGAGTGTTGCCCTGCCTTTCTCGGAACTGCTGTGTGCTCCCCTTTTCTCCCCTTCTCGGTTGGCCAAGGTAGCACGTACTCTGCCGCCAGCGTTGTCAGATGGAAAATTTTGGAGCAATTTTTCAACAAGAACCTTCTGGTATTGCACCATTTTGCTTGTCCTCTCCACCGGAGGAATGAGAGATGAGAAATTCTCTTTGTAGCGGGGGTCCAGAAGGGTGAACACCCACTAATCCGTGTTGTTTAAAATGCGTATAACGCGTGGGTCACGGGAAAGGCAGCCTAACATAAAGTCAGCCATGTGTGCCAGAGTACCAACAGTCAAGATTTCGCTGTCCTCACCAGGAGGATGACTCTCAATCTCCTCATCCTCTTCCTCCTCTTCTGCCCACCCACGCTGAAGAGATGGAACTAAAGTTCCATGGCTACCCTCTGTAACGGAGGCAACCGTGTCTTCCTCCTCCTCCTCCTCCTCCTCCTCCGTCTCCTCCAATTGTCGCTGAGAAGACGAAGTGAGGGTGCTCTGGCTATCACCTTGTGTAAGCTCTTCCTCCCCCATTTCCACCTCTTCCACATGCAAAGCGTCGGTTTTAATTGTGAGCAGCGAGCGTTTCAGTAGACACAGAAGTGGGATGGTTACACTGATAATAGCGTTATCGCCGCTCACCATCTGTGTCGATTCCTCAAAATTGCGTAAAACCTCGCAGAGGTCTGACATCCATTCCCACTCCTCACTTCTGATTACAGGAAGTTGAACGGAGAGGCGACGACCGTGTAACAGCTGGTACTCCACTACTGCCCTCTGCTGCTCACAAAGCCGGGCCAACATGTGGAAGGTGGAGTTCCAGCGCGTGCTCACGTCACACAGCAGCCGGTGAGCTGGCAATTGTAAGCGCTGCTGCAGCTTCAACAGGCCGGCCGAAGCTGTAGATGACTTACGGAAATGTGCACACACGCGGCGCACCTTGGTCAAGAGATCATGCACATTGGGGTAGGTTTTTAGAAATCGCTGCACCACTAAATTAAATACATGCGCTAGGCATGGTACGTGTGTGAGCTTGCCGAGCTCCAAAGCCGCCACCAAGTTACGCCCATTATCACACACAACCATGCCTGGTTGCAGGTTGAGTGGCGAGAGCCACTGCTCGGTCTGGTGACTAATCCCCTGCAACAGCTCTGAGGCCGTGTGCTGTTTGTCCCCAAGGCAGATCAGCTTCAGCACGGCCTGTTGACGCTTCCCCACTGCAGTGCTACACTGCTTCCAGCTACTGGCTGATGGGGGAGTGGCGCTGCGTGTAGAGAATTCGGAGGTGGAAACGGAGGAGGAGGAGCCAATAACGTAGGTGCTGGTGGAAACCCTGATGGAGGTAGGGCCCGCAATCCTCGGCGTGGGTAGCACCCGTGCCATCCCAGGGTCCGAGTCGCTCCCAGCCTCCACGACATTCACCCAGTGTGCCGTCAGGGAAATGTAGCGTCCCTGGCCACAAGCACTTGTCCATGTGTCAGTCGTTAAGTGGACCTTCCCAGTAACTGCGTTGGTCAGGGCACGGGTGATGTTACGGGACACATGGTGGTGTAATGCGGGGATGGCACACCGGGAAAAGTAGTGGCGGCTGGGGACCGCGTACCGAGGGACAGCTGCTGCCATCAGGCTGCGGAAGGACTCAGTGTCCACAAGCCTAAATGGCAGCATTTCGATGGCCAGTAATTTGGAAAGGTGTGAGGTTAGTGCTATGGCCTGTGGGTGGGTGGCTGGGTACTCTCTCTTGCGCTCAAATGCCTGGGGTAACGACATTTGGACGCTGTGCTGGGACAGGGAAGTGGATGTGGTCGCTGATGGTGCTTCAGATGGTACAGGTGCAGGGCGGGAGGTATGCGGGCCTGCGCCTTCGACAGGCGATTGGCCGGCACCGAAAACAGGGGAAGAGGAGGCAGTGGTGTGGCCTGCAGACACAGATGGGCGATCCAGGCGTTCCTCCCACTTACTACGGTGCTTGGATGCCATGTGTCGGATCATGCTGGTGGTGGTGAGGTTTCTAGTGTTCATGCCTCGGCTCATTCTGGTGTGGCACAGGTTGCAAACTACAATTCTTTTGTCGTCCGCACTTTCCTTAAAAAAACGCCATACCGCGGAACACCTACCCTTTGGCAAGGTAGATTTACGCAAGGGGGTGCTCCGTGGAACATTTGCGGGCCGGTTTGGTGCGGTCCGCCTTCTTTCTGTAGCCACACCACTGCCTCTTCCAGCCTGTTGCGGTGCTGCAGATGGCTCACCCTCAGGACTGCTGACATCGCTCGGCTCTACACCTTCCCAGGTGGGGTCAGTCACCTCATCGTCCACCAAGTCCTCCTCCACTTCCTCACTCTGATCATCCTCCTCAAGTCTTGATCCCACCACATACTCAGTCATTGACAACTGTATAACATTCTCCTCAACAAGGTCTTGAGACGGAAATAGTGGTTGATTTAATGGCAACTGTGTCTCATCATCATCATCATCATCCACTACTTCCTTTGACCTTAAATGCCGTTCACATCTGTCATCTTCTTGTGATTGGGTAGCCTCTAGAGGTTGTGAATCAGGGCACAAGATGTCATGTTCCTCTGCAAGCGTGCTTGGAGAGAGGGTCAAATGAAGGATTGGTGATGAGACGAGCTCCTCACTATATCCCAGTATGGGATCACTTCTTTGACCAGACCGTGTATGGTGGGAGGAAGGATGATCAGAGTGAGGATTATTTTGACCAGACTCTTGGCTACTGAGAGTGGACTTGGTGGAAGACAGGGTGGTGCTTAACCGACTGGAAGCAGTATCAGCTGTCATCCAACCGACCACCTGTTCGCAGTGGTCGGACCTCGAGAGTGATGTCCTGCGACGCCCTGTAAAATTACACATGAAGCTAGGTATGGTGGATGTCTTTCTTTCTTGTGCTCTGGCACCAGGCACAGTTTCTCCGCGTCCTGACCCGCGCCCTGAACTTTCAGGATCACGTCCACTTCCCCGTCCCTTTTTACCCGCCTTCTTCATCTTACACAGAATATGTGACTTTAATATTTGAGTTTGAAAACTTAACAGTATTTCTTACTATTCTGCAACTCTGCAGAGTACACAGAATAGGCTGCTAAACTGCGGTGACACACACTGAATGGAATATGTGACTTTAATATTTGAGTTTGAAAACTTAACAGTATTTCTTACTATTCTGCAACTCTGCAGAGTACACAGAATAGGCTGCTAAACGGCGGTGATACACACTGAATGGAATATGTGACTTTGATATTTGAGTTTGAAAACTTAACACTATTTCTTACTATTCTGCAACTCTGCAGAGTACACAGAATAGGCTGCTAAACGGCGGTGATACACACTGAATGGAATATGTGACTTTAATATTTGAGTTTGAAAACTTAACAGTATTTCTTACTATTCTGCAACTGTGCAGAGTACACAGAATAGGCTGCTAAACGGCGGTGATACACACTGAATGGAATATGTGACTTTGATATTTGAGTTTGAAAACTTAACACTATTTCTTACTATTCTGCAACTCTGCAGAGTACACAGAATAGGCTGCTAAACGGCGGTGATACACACTGAATGGAATATGTGACTTTAATATTTGAGTTTGAAAACTTAACAGTATTTCTTACTATTCTGCAACTGTGCAGAGTACACAGAATAGGCTGCTAAACGGCGGTGAAACACACTGAATGGAATATGTGACTTTAATATTTGAGTTTGAAAACTTAACAGTATTTCTTACTATTCTGCAACTGTGCAGAGTACACAGAATAGGCTGCTAAACGGCGGTGAAACACACTGAATGGAATATGTGACTAATATTTGAGTTTGAAAACTTAACAGTATTTCTTACTATTCTGCAACTGTGCAGAGTACACAGAATAGGCTGCTAAACGGCGGTGAAACACACTGAATGGAATATGTGACTTTAATATTTGAGTTTGAAAACTTAACAGTATTTCTTACTATTCTGCAACTGTGCAGAGTACACAGAATAGGCTGCTAAACGGCGGTGAAACACACTGAATGGAATATGTGACTTTAATATTTGAGTTTGAAAACTTAACAGTATTTCTTACTATTCTGCAACTCTGCAGAGTACACAGAATAGGCTGCTAAACGGCGGTGATACACACTGAATGGAATATGTGACTTTAATATTTGAGTTTGAAAACTTAACAGTATTTCTTACTATTCTGCAACTGTGCAGAGTACACAGAATAGGCTGCTAAACGGCGGTGAAACACACTGAATGGAATATGTGACTTTAATATTTGAGTTTGAAAACTTAACAGTATTTCTTACTATTCTGCAACTGTGCAGAGTACACAGAATAGGCTGCTAAACGGCGGTGATACACACTGAATGGAATATGTGACTTTGATATTTGAGTTTGAAAACTTAACACTATTTCTTACTATTCTGCAACTGTGCAGAGTACACAGAATAGGCTGCTAAACGGCGGTGAAACACACTGAATGGAATATGTGACTTTAATATTTGAGTTTGAAAACTTAACAGTATTTCTTACTATTCTGCAACTCTGCAGAGTACACAGAATAGGCTGCTAAACGGCGGTGATACACACTGAATGGAATATGTGACTTTAATATTTGAGTTTGAAAACTTAACACTATTTCTTACTATTCTGCAACTCTGCACAGTACACAGAATGTGCTGCTAAACTGCGGCGACGCACACTGAATGGAATATGTGACTTTGATATTTTAGTTTGAAGACTTAACAGAATGTGCTCTAATCTGCAACTTTGCACACTAAACAGAATGTGCTCTAATCTGCAACTTTGCACACTAAACAGAATGTGCTCTAATCTGCAACTTTGCACACTAAACAGAATGTGCTCTAATCTGCAGCTGTGCACACTAAACAGAATGTGCTCTAATCTGCAACTTTTCACACTAAACAGAATATTTTTTTTTTTTTTTTTTTTTTTTTTTTTCCCCCCCACACAAAATAACCTGCTGCCCCCACACACAGTAGTCCTAAAAAGGACTTTTGGTTCTTTTTTTTCACAATTTTTGTTTTTTTCCTCCCTACACTGCCTTTCCCTTCCTATCCTCAGCTCTCCCTGGCTCAGACTGAGCCGAACTCGATGGTCAGGTGCTATACAGCACCCGACCACGGGTTCTGGCCAGCCAATCAGTGTAATGCCAGCAGCCAACATGGCTGCTGGCATTACACCGATGTCATAGCCTCCCTGCACGTTTATTGGCTGCGCAGCAGCCGCAAAACGTGCGGGGAGGAGACCCGAACATGGCGGGCGAGCACATGCGGTACTCGTACGAGTACCGCCATGTGCCGAGCAGAGCGATGCTCGAGCCGATCCGAGCATCGGCCGAGCATGCTCGCTCAACACTAGATGTGATCCTAGTCGGTTTGGATCCCATTCATTTAGGATTGGCGCAGCTACTGAGGGAGCGAGAGAGGGTTTGACTGGGGAGGAGATTAAGAGGATAGGGAGGTGGAAATCAGGGGTCTATAGGAAGTACATTAGGCCAGTTATGGATTGAGGAGTAATGGAAGAATTTTGTATTTGCAGAGCGACGTCAGAGAGCGTCGGTTCTGATTATGGGGCACTCATTTGTACACTGGGCAGAAAGGAGGGCGGAAGTTAGAAGTTACGGCAAGCAGCTGACCCTACCTAGAGAACGCGCGAACATTCACTGGCTCGGGAGAAGGGGGATGAGGCTGAGAGATTGGCCATTATTGGTCAAGACTGCGCATAGGCGGTGGGGTAAGCAGGACCTCATCATAATACACACTGGGGGCAATGACTTGACCACATTAAAATCACTAGACTTGGTCTTTGCACTGCAGAAGGCGATAGGAGAGGTGCAGGCGCAGTGGCCGGAGGCTACGGTGGTATGGTCCAGCATTGTCCCCAGGTTGGTTTGGCGAGGTTCACACCCCATAAAAGCCATCGAGCGCATTAGGCATAGGGTAAATAGAGCCATGGAGAAGTTTGTGTGTTCTTTGGGGGGGTTCGCATTAGCACATACAGAGTTGCATTATAGTTGCAAGGGTTTGTACAGAGAGGATGGAGTGCACCTCTCAGACATAGGGTTGGATATATTTAATTCAGGTTTGCAGGATGCAATTGAGAAGTGGCAAATGGGATGGCGGTAAAAGGCGGCAGGAAGGTTAATTTCTGCCGACTTTTGGGTGGCGGCAATGCGGCATTCCCTGAGCCAGAGGGGAGGAGAAAGCACCCATAAGGTTACGGTTTTTGTGTGGGCCTAGCTGGGAACTGACTTTGTGGTCAGGCTCTGCGATGGCAGGAAGGGCGCAGGCCTAGCCACCAGGTTGGGTTACGGTACAGCGGCAGGCACTGACTTTGTGGTCAGGCGTGCTGAAGGGCGAGAGAAAGGGTGGCTAGTGCCAGGTATGCGCAAGGAAAAGGGGGTGCGGAGCTAAGGGCTCCAACAGTACGGGCAGCCGGACGCGGTTGGGTTACGGTGTTGCGAGGTCCGGCTGCGGCGGTGGCCAAGTGCAGGCGTGGCTTGGCTACCGGCTTTGTTTGGCTTGGGAATGCCGCATTTGGGGTTGGTGCATAGCACCATTTAGTCTGTAATGGTAGGAATAATAATAAATGACTTCTATTTGCCACAATCAGTCTGTGTCATGTGTTTTATTTTATTTAAGGGATTGGGAGTGCATGTGGGGCTTAGAACCTTAGGATAAGTGAGCGACTGACTGGGAGCGAGCGCCATTAAGGTGCTCGCCCCCAGGCACGCAAAATGGCGGCCACGGGGGGGCCAGCATGGAGAGGGAAACAATAGGTGAGTCATGCTGGTCCCTCCGCGGCCGGCGGGAAATGGAGGGGGGTGGGATTTTCACACCTGCCAGGTGGAGGTGTATATAGGTGAGGCCAGCTAGGCTGGCCTCACATTTACTACTAACCTGTGTTCCTTGTGTCTCCCACCCACCCAGCCCAAAAGAAGGTACGGAGCTGGAGGGCGACCAGTTCAAACGCCAAGGAAGTCAGAAGGAGAAGAAGCAGCGGTCATAAAAGGGGGGAGGTGGTTGCGGCAATGCGGCATTCCCTGAGCCAGAGGGGAGGAGAAAGCACCCATAAGGTTACGGTTTTTGTGTGGGCCTAGCTGGGAACTGACTTTGTGGTCAGGCTCGGCGATGGCAGGAAGGGCGCAGGCCTAGCCACCAGGTTGGGTTACGGTACAGCGGCAGGCACTGACTTTGTGGTCAGGCGTGCTGAAGGGCGAGAGAAAGGGTGGCTAGTGCCAGGTATGCGCAAGGAAAAGGGGGTGCGGAGCTAAGGGCTCCAACAGTACGGGCAGCCGGACGCGGTTGGGTTACGGTGTTGCGAGGTCCGGCTGCGGCGGTGGCCAAGTGCAGGCGTGGCTTGGCTACCGGCTTTGTTTGGCTTGGGGAATGCCGCATTTGGGGTTGGTGCATAGCACCATTTAGTCTGTAATGGTAGGAATAATAATAAATGACTTCTATTTGCCACAATCAGTCTGTGTCATGTGTTTTATTTTATTTAAGGGATTGGGAGTGCATGTGGGGCTTAGCACCTTAGTGTATCACCCTGGTGTCCCTGTGTTTAGGAGATCAGACTGTGTGGTGTGTATATAAGTGTATCACCCTGGTGTCCCTGTGTTTAGGAGATCAGACTGTGTGGTGTGTATAGAAGTGTATCACCCTGGTGTCCCTGTGTTTAGGAGATCAGACTGTGTGGTGTGTATATAAGTGTATCACCCTGGTGTCCCTGTGTTTAGGAGATCAGACTGTGTGGTGTGTATATAAGTGTATCACCCTGGTGTCCCTGTGTTTAGGAGATCAGACTGAGTGGTGTGTATATAAGTGTATCACATTGTTCTACAGCAATACAACTCATATTATTGTTTGTTTAAATGTCAGTATATGTGTTTATAAATTAGTCTGTGTAAATAAAATACTTTGGTCTTGTTATAAGTCATTATTAGGTTACATAAGGAGGTATCAATAGGTCATGAAATAGCCTAAAAATCCCTGGTAATGCCCCGCCCACCAGCCACGCCCCCAGCAACACCCCCTAAAGCACAAGTGTCCCTCTTTGGCAATTTGAAATGTTGGGAGGTATGTGAAAGTTCCACTTCAAGGTGTAAAGATTAGCTAAAGAGCCCTTTTATTTATTAGGATTAAATGAAAAATCAGCCATCGTTAGTCTGTTATTGTCTACACAGAGCTGGACCTCTTCACAGTCTCTAAGAATAGAAATTAAACATTATCAGAGATTTCAAACTTTGCCTCAGACTAATAACACTCATTAGCTTCATTTACTTTAATAAAGCGTCTGACATGGAGCAGAGCTTAATTATCTAGAATTATCAAAGCACTGAAATTGTTCAAACAATTTGCTGACCTTGTATTTACGTGGAAAATACAAGTGAGATGTTTTGAAATGTGAAATAAAATCGCAAACCATAGAGCTGATTTATGGGTCTTTAAGGTATAAAAACAAAGAGATCTTTGTGGATTCAGAATTTTTCTACATGAAAGTGTTTCTGTCGCTTTAACCAAGGACCGGGGGGGGATGTGCAACGTATTGACTCGCAATGCACTGTATGCCCCTCGTGTCCTTAAAGGGATAGTAATGTTTCATAATAAAAGCAGCTCTAATTAATCATCATAGTATTTGGACTTTGGAGAGTGTTATATCAATTCTGTCAGAGTTGTAGTACAAGAGTAATTGAATGATAAAGTATCCCCCTCCTGCCCCTTTTACTGATGTAACACTGCTCAGCCAGAGCAGAAGGGAGGTGCCCAGGTAGACTGCAGAGAGTGACAAACTTCAATTAAGATGAGGGAAAAACCTGAAAAACTTGTCAAGGGGGGGAAGGGCTTTCATTGTTCTCATAGGAAGAAGATTGTCCCCTGCTGTTATCTGTCTGGTCTATGGACTGGATTCCACATCTGAGAAGAGATGGCTTACACTAGGTAAAAGGGACGGGAGGGGAAACTTTGCTTGTGAATATCTCTCAAACCATAAGGTTTGAGAGATAAGACTTATATTGTTCTTCATGTTTTTTTAATGCCTACAAAATAAAATAAAGATAAAATTAAGTATTACTATCCCTTTAAACTGTATGAGATGTGTGGTGCCCCGGCAGGTGATAACTGACACTGCTCTCTCATTCTCTCCTCCCATTTAACCCCTTAAGAACCGGGTGCAAGGGCAGTAGTTAAGGACAACAGGGAATTTTTGTTTTGCCATTGGATTCAGGGGTCCTCGAGCAGTGTGCAGCCACACATAGGTTTAATCCTCCTGAGTAAAATAAGGGAACTCCCACTACTAAAAGTATTTTATTTAAAAGTTATTACAGCTCAAACTTGATTTTTTTATGTGCAGTATCTCAGGGGCCTGAAATGCTACAGTGGCGCTGTTGTTACACCACCCTGCGGACAGCGCTGGTCAGTTGGATGGTGTAGCAACAGCGCCACTGTAACATTTCAGGCCTTTGAGATACTGCATATAAAAAATCAAGTTTGAGCTGCAGTAACTGTTAAATAAAACATCTTTAGGCAGTGGAAGTTGCTTTGTTTTACTCAGGAGGCTAGGTATTTTTTTACATATTAAATGTTACTATCCTTTTAATACTATCACCAAATCCTGCTGCTTTCTCTTGTGTAACATAGCAAAAATCCGTCCCTTCCCATGTTCATCCAAAGCTAAAATTCTTACATAAGCACTCATTCTATCCCGCATGGACTTCTGTAACCTTCTTCTCCCTTGTATTCCTGCCTCCCAACTCCATACACTTCAATCAGTTTGTAATGCTAGAACACGAGTTATCTTACTGTCACCTAGGTTGGTCCTGCCCCCTCCTCTTCCAATCACTGCCAGTCAAACTTCTGATATCTTATGAAACACTGCTTCTCTCATTCAAGACCCTTCTCTCCTCTACCCATTCCTACAATTTCACTCTTAGTTTCCGCTATACCCCATCCCGCCACCTACGATCAGCCAATAACTGTCTTCTCTCAGCTCCCTTTATCTCTACAGCCCTCTCACGTATCAAATCTTTTTCTCTCATTGCTCCTTATCTATGGAATGTTCTACCCCCAGCCTGCACCACTGCACCTCTCTTATAGTCTTATCTATGGAATGTTCTACCCCCACCCTGCACCACTGCACCTCTCTTATAGTCTTATCTATGGAATGTTCTACCCCCAGCCTGCACCACTGCACCTCTCTTATAGTCTTATCTATGGAACGTTCTACCTCCCACCCTGCACCACTGCACCTCTCTTATAGTCTTATCTGTGGAATGTTCTACCTCCCACCCTGCACCACTGCACCTCTCTTATAGTCTTATCTATGGAATGTTCTACCCCCAGCCTGCACCACTGCACCTCTCTTATAGTCTTATCTATGGAACGTTCTACCTCCCACCCTGCACCACTGCACCTCTCTTATAGTCTTATCTGTGGAATGTTCTACCTCCCACCCTGCACCACTGCACCTCTCTTATAGTCTTATCTATGGAATGTTCTACCCCCAGCCTGCACCACTGCACCTCTCTTATAGTATTACCTATGGAATGTTCTACCCCCAGCCTCCACCACTGCACCTCTCTTCTAGTCTTATCTATGGAATGTTCTACCTCCCACCCTGCACCACTGCACCTCTCTTATAGTCTTATCTATGTAATGTTCTACCTCCCACCCTCCACCACTGCACCTCTCTTATAGTCTTATCTATGGAATGTTCTACCCCCAGCCTCCACCACTGCACCTCTCTTATAGTCTTATCTGTGGAACGATCTACCCCCAGCCTGCACCACTGCACCTCTCTTATAGTCTTATCTATGGAACGTTCTACCTCCCACCCTGCACCACTGCACCTCTCTTATAATCTTATCTATGTAATGTTCTACCCCCACCCTGCACCACTGCACCTCTCTTGCGGTCTTCAGGTCTCGCTTAACATTACACCTCCTCAACAAGGTTTCATGAAGATAGAAGGCACCAACTTCATACATAAAACGATCTTATAGTTTACTTATTTTATGTGGTCCATAGCCCAATTAACCCTTAACCATGTATGTCTCCTTTTACCACTTTAGATTGTAAGCTTTCACGCAGGGACCTCACTTCCAGTGTTTCACTTGCAATGCACTTGTCACCCTGTATTGTCTAAACCCTTAAATTGTAAAATGCTGTTTACACCTGTGGAGCTATATAAATAAACATATTAATTCATTAATTCTGTACAGATCTGTCTTGTTGTATCTTTATACTGCGTTCCTGTGTGATACAGTAATAATACAGTCCCATAGACCTCTGTACAGATCTGTCCTGGTGTATCTTTATACTGCGTTCCTGTGCGATACAGTAATAATACAGTCCCATAGACCTCTGTACAGATCTGTCCTGGTGTATCTTTATACTGCGTTCCTGTGTGATACAGTAATAATACAGTCCCATAGACCTTTGTACAGTTCTGTCCTGCTGTATCTTTATACCGCGTTCCTGTGTGATACAGTAATAATACAGTCCCATAGACCTCTGTACAGATCTGTCCTGGTGTATCTTTATACTGCGTTCCTGTGTGATACAGTAATAATACAGTCCCATAGGCCTCTGTACAGATCTGTCCTGCTGTATCTTTATACTGCGTTCCTGTGTGATACAGTAATAATACAGTCCCATAGACCTCTGTACAGATCTGTCCTGCTGTATCTTTATACTGCGTTCCTGTGTGATACAGTAATAATACAGTCCCATAGACCTCTGTACAGATCTGTCCTGATGTATCTTTATACTGCGTTCCTGTGTGATACAGTAATAATACAGTCCCATAGGCCTCTGTACAGATCTGTCCTGCTGTATCTTTATACTGCGTTCCTGTGTGATACAGTAATAATACAGTCCATAGACCTCTGTACAGATCTGTCCTGCTGTATCTTTATACTGCGTTCCTGTGTGATACAGTAATAATACAGTCCATAGACCTCTGTACAGATCTGTCCTGCTGTATCTTTATACTGCGTTCCTGTGTGATACAGTAATAATACAGTCCCATAGGCCTCTGTACAGATCTGTTCTGCTGTATCTTTATGCTGCGTTCCTGTGTGATACAGTAATAATACGGTCCCATAGACCTCTGTACAGATCTGTTCTGCTGTATCTTTATACCGCGTTCCTGTGTGATACAGTAATAATACAGTCCCATAGTCCTCTGTACAGATCTGTCCTGCTGTATCTTTATACTGCGTTCCTGTGTGATACAGTAATAATACAGTCCCATAGGCCTCTGTACAGGTCTGTCCTGCTGTATCTTTATACTGTGTTCCTGTGTGATACAGTATTAATACAGCCCCATAGTCCTCTGTACGGATCTGTCCTGATGTATCTTTATACTGCGTTCCTGTGTGATACAGTAATAATACAGCCCCATAGTCCTCTGTACGGATCTGTCCTGCTGTATCTTTATACCGTGTTCCTGTGTGATACAGTAATAATACAGTCCCATAGGCCTCTGTACAGATCTGTCCTGCTGTATCTTTATACTGTGTTCCTCTGTGATACAGTAATAATACAGTCCCATAGTCCTCTGTACAGATCAGTCCTGCTATATCTTTATACTGCGTTCCTGTGTGATACAGTAATAATACAGTCCATAGACCTCTGTACAGATCTGTCCTGCTGTATCTTTATACTGTGTTCCTGTGTGATACAGTAATAATACAGTCCCATAGACCTCTGTACAGATCTGTCCTGCTGTATCTTTACACCGCGTTCCTGTGTGATACAATAATAATACAGTCCCATAGGCCTCTGTACAGATCTGTCCTGCTGTATCTTTATACTGCGTTCCTGTGTGATACAGTAATAATAGTCCCATAGGCCTCTGTACAGATCTGTCCTGCTGTATCTTTATACTGCGTTCCTCTGTGATACAGTAATAATACAGTCCCATAGGCCTCTGTACAGATCTGTCCTGCTGTATCTTTATACTGCGTTCCTGTGTGATACAGTAATAATACAGTCCCATAGACCTCTGTAAGGATCTGTCCTGCTGTATCTTTATACTGCGTTCCTGTGTGATACAGTAATAATACAGTCCCATAGACCTCTGTACAGATCTGTTCTGCTGTATCTTTATACTGCGTTCCTGTGTGATACAGTAATAATACAGTCCCATAGACCTCTGTACAGATCTGTCCTGCTGTATCTTTATACTGCGTTCCTGTGTGATACAGTAATAATACAGTCCCATAGACCTCTGTACTGATCTGTCCTGCTGTATCTTTATACTGCGTTCCTGTGTGATACAGTAATAATACAGTCCCATAGACCTCTGTACAGATCTGTACTGCTGTATCTTTATACCGCGTTCCTGTGTGATACAGTAATAATACAGTCCATAGGCCTCTGTACGGATCTGTCCTGCTGTATCTTTATACTGCGTTCCTGTGTGATACAGTAATAATACAGTCCCATAGACCTCTCTACAGATCTGTCCTGCTGTATCTTTATACTGCGTTCCTGTGTGATACAGTAATAATACAGTCCCATAGACCTCTGTACAGATCTGTCCTGCTGTATCTTTATACTGCGTTCCTGTGTGATACAGTAATAATACAGTCCATAGACCTCTGTACAGATCTGTCCTGCTGTATCTTTATACTGCGTTCCTGTGTGATACAGTAATAATACAGTCCCATAGACCTCTGTACAGATCTGTCCTGCTGTATCTTTATACTGCATTCCTGTGTGATACAGTGTTAATACAGCCCCATAGACCTCTGTACAGATCTGTCCTGCTGTATCTTTATAGTGCGTTCCTGTGTGATACAGTATTAATACAGTCCCATAGATCTCTGTACAGCTCTCCCCTGCTGTATATTTATACTGCTTTCCTATGTGATACAGTAATAAAACACCTCATATCCATACGCATCTGTATAATTTCCCCCTGCTGCAAATATATTGTGTTCCTGTGCGAATACATAAATAATGGTGCTTGCTGATCTTTGGTGCATCTGTGCTAGGAGAGAGTTGTCTGTGAGACGGCTCCATATCCCTGCAGGTACCCTTTCAGCACCGATGACATAACCAATGCACCATTTCTGTCCTGAAATGGGCCCTTGGTGTTTCAGTAGGAATTGGTTTGAAAAACTAGAGAACGATTTTACTGCAGCGAAATGGAGAACCACTGTATTAAATGTTGATTTTATGCCACTAGTTCTCTGGCGTGGAAATTTATGCATTTAATTGAGCAAATATATTGTCATTCAAATGACACAATTAACATTTCTAAGGCCTTCTTAATGAAGGCAATATGTATTCAGTTCTCCCACATGCACAGAAAGATAATACGTACACACGACTCGGGCACACTCACAAATTGGACCAAGGGTACAAAACAGCGGGCCGCAGACTCACTTCTCTGTCCCTGATAGTAAAATCAAAAGCATTTATTCATTGGGAAGTTGTATCCACTAGCAAGCATGGATACCTGCTGTTATTAAATAATATTATGAGGCTGATTTAACGCATTGCAAAGCAATGCGTTGCACACCCCTCTGGAGCTCAAACGGTTATTGACTCGGCAGCAATTCAGGAGCAAACTAAATGCACAGTACAATGCTAATAAAGATTTCCCTTTAAAGGGATAGTAATACTTGAAAATAATTTTATTTGATATTGTAGCCCTTAAAAAAAAACATGAAGAGCGATGTAAGTCTTATCTCCCAAACCTTTATGGTTTGGGAGATATATTCACAAGCAAAGTTTCCTCCTGAGTGACGCCACCGTTCTAGCTCTCAGATTTGGAATCCGATCCCGGGACCGGCTACGGCTCTCCAGCAGTGCCGAGATCACAATCTTTAAAAAGAATTTCTTCATTGGAATGGTCTACAAAGTGTGCTTGCAAGCCAGGCACACTTTGTACACAGTACCAATTAAGTAGTTCTTTTTAAAGATTGTGAACTCTGCACTGCTAAAGAGCTCCCGGTTGATCTGTGGACCAGATTCCAAATCTGTCCACTAGATGGCAGACTTGGCTGAAACAGCCAGGAAAAGGGAACTTTATTTACTTGTGAATATCTCCCAAACTATAAAGGTTTGGGAGATAAGACTTTTATCATTTTTAATGTTTTTTTAAGGGCTACAATATCAAATAAAATTATTTTCACATATTACTATCCCTTTAACCCCTGAGTGTTAGAGAGATCTACAGTGCATTGATATGGAGAACTGTGACATTTGCCAATTAAAGCGGAACCAAATAAAGTGCCCCCCCCTCAATAATTATACATATAGCGATACATCTAGAAATACTATTATACAGAATAAGTGAAGCGTTATTAAGAAATCCAACTTGATCCGAGACGAACAGGCATCAGCGCAGACATCTTGCCTCTTTGGCATCTGTGCGTCTGCGCTTTCCATCCTGGTCTCCTCTGTGATTGGTGAGCGGGAGTTGCCTTGTACCTTAAGGTACAGGAAGTGACTGATGGCGCAGGACCACAGATGTCGCTACAGCAAGAAGCCTGCCCGTCAGTCTCGGATCAAGTAGGATTTCTTCATAATGCTGGACTTATAATACTAATATTTCTATGCTTACCGCTATATGAATAATTATTTGGGAGGCACTTTATTTGGAGCAATAGCTCTGCTTTAAAGGGATAGTAATACTTCATTTTATCTTTATTTTATTTTGTAGGCATTAAAAAAACATGAAGAATGATATAAGTCTTATCTCTCAAACCTTTATGGTTTGAGATATATTCACAAGTAAAGTTTCCCCTCCCGCCCCTTTTACCTAGTGTAAGCCATCTCTTCTCAGATGTGGAATGCAGTCCATAGACCAGACAGATAACAGAAGGGGACAATCTTCTTCCTATGAGAACAATGAAAGCCCTGCCCCCCCTTGACAAGTTTTTCAGCTTTTTCCCTTACCTTAATTGAAGATTGTCCCTCTCTGCAGTCTACCTGGGCACCTCCCTTCTGATCTGGTTGAACGGGGGGGGGAGATACTGTGCCTGTGAATATCTCTCAAACCATAAAGGTTTGAGAGATAAGACTTATATCGTTCTTCATGTTTTTTTTATGCCTACAAAATAAAATAAAGATAAAATGAAGTATTACTATCCCTTTAAGCCATATGATAAAGTCTCCACGGCTGGATTTGTATCCCAGGATACCCTAGGGAATGCACTCCAGATGCCTTCAGCTCCACCCATGACCACACTCCATTTATCACGTGACCCCACCCCACTGTTTCCTGGTGCAGAAAGTACCGTTGGCCTATAATAAGGTTGCTAGAAAGACCTCAAATGCATTGCAATCTCTCTAGCATCCAAGGGGTTAAATAATAGCCTGTAAAGGGGGCACATAAACTGGTGGAGGTATCTTAGTTTTCTCTGGCCACACCCACAATTCAGAATGTGGGTGTGGCCACCACAGCTGAGGTGCCTCTCCAAATTTGGATCTCTAGACGTTTGCTGCCTACTCTGCCTATTGAGAAATCCGGCCCTGAAAGTCTCATCTGAGATTTTCATACAAACCTACTACAAACTCACCATTTCGTCCGCGTCACAGAGGCAAAGTGGTTTCTGTGGCCTGTGACACTATCACCCATAAAAGGATCTCAGAACACGTGGTGTATATTCACATTAATAAGAAAATGCCATCAGGAATAAGAAAATAACTTAAGTCAAATTTAAATATTCAAAGAAGCCACTAGCGAAGAATCCACTCAGATATGGTAACGGCTGTGATAGTATGGCAATAAAGGTGTATCTGAGTAATCAACTTTGTAAATTCATGTCAAATTCAACTCTAAACACTTATTGATCCTTACTGAACCTTACTGCATCTCCCCCTGCTGACCATCCACAAAATAGCACAGTCTGTCCAAATCTATCCATGTGCAGCAACAGCAACAGAACTACAAGGTGAACCGGACTGAACTGCATCTGACTTATAACCTTTAAACGGACCATCTGCTGTCATCTCTGCAGTGTATTGTTCTGGATAAATAATGTATGGATATTGGGTGGGAAGGCATGTAAAGTCTCCGCAGGGTTCTGTGTACGTAGAAATCACCTACTGTGAGGAGCCAAGGTTAAAAAGGCATATCTATGTACCACAGCACAATGTGACATATAGATCAGCAATATTGTATTATAGAAATATATATGATGTTTGATCTTTATATGATTTTTCCTGTTGAGTAATACAAGGGTACTTCCACTTCAGGTAGGTGTTGTATCACAAATGTATTATAGTTCAAACTGTCACAGAGTGGCCGAGCTGTTTCTATCACATTCTATGGTGTTCTGTTGGCACTGTATCTCTTCTTCCATAGAGTGAAACCGAATATCTGTCTTCACACCAAATTAACTGTCTGGACACCAAGCGAACTGTCCGCACACCAAATTAACTGTCTGCACACCAAATTAACTGTCTGGACACCAAGCGAACTGTCCGTACACCAAATTAACTGTCTGGACACCAAGCGAACTGTCCGCACACCAAATTAACTGTCCGCACACCAAATTAACTGTCCGCACACCAAATTAACTGTCTGGACACCAAGAGAACAGTCCGCACACCAAATTAACTGTCTGGACATTGAGTGAACTGTCCGCACACCAAATTAACTGTGTGGACACAAAGCGAACTGTCCGCACACCAAATTAACTGTCTGGACACCAAGAGAACAGTCCGCACACCAAATTAACTGTCTGGACATTGAGTGAGCTGTCCGCACACCAAATTAACTGTGTGGACACAAAGCGAACTGTCCTCAAACCAAATTAACTGTCTGGACACAAAGTGAACTGTCCGCACACCAAATTAACTGTCTGGCTATTGAGTGAACTGTCCACACACTAAATTAACTGTCTGGACACCAAGCGAACTGTCCACACACCAAATTAACTGTCTGGACACAAAGTGAACTGTCCGCACACCAAATTAACTGTCTGGACATTGAGTGAACTGTCCGCACACCAAATTAACTGTCTGGACACCAAGCGAACTGTCCACAAAACAAATTAACTGTCTGGACACCAACGAACTGTCTGCACACCAAATTAACTGTCTGTACACCAAGCAAGCTGTCTGCAAACCAAATTAACTTTCTGGAAATTGAGCGAACTGTCCGCACATCCAATTAACTGTCTGGACACCAAGCGAACTGTCCGCACACCAAATTAACTGTCTGGACATTGAGTGAACTGTCTGGACATTGAGTGAACTGTCTGAACACCAGGTAAGCTGTCTGCACGCAAGGGGCTCGATACTATTACCGACGCTAAAACCGGCGTTACAAGAAAAACAAGTAGCGCAAATTTTGCAAGCATGCGTTATGTCAGTATTCTATTGCAGAACCACGGTAAAACAAAACTGGCGTAGACAGCACTTTTCAGAGTAGTAACAAAACTGGCGCTGTCTGCTTTTTTTCCGACTGCTGCCTACAAAAAACATGTAAAATGTCAAAGTCCAAGGAAATAGGCGTACATTTGACGACAGAAAGATCAAGTTCAGTGTTAGATGTGTTCTCCACATAACAAAATCCGACAGAGTGCCCCCCCTCTACATATTAACCCCCCATGCTAAAAGTCGACTTACAGTGCTTTCTTCCACCACATTAATCCGACAAATATTGTTCATAGTCGACAATTAACCCTTCCCCTTCCAAATCCGACTTACAGTGTTTTCTTACACAACATTAATCTGACAAATATTGTACATCCGATATTTTAACCCCCCCAAAGTCGACTACAGTGCTCCCATGACTTTCTTTCACCATTTTTATCACACATTTTTCTTCTCCTATTACATTCGACATGCCCTCGTATTTTGTATTGCAAGATTAACCCTATGAGTACCAGAGAGGTATTGTAATGTGTTTGCTACCCCTCTAGTACTCATAGGGTTAATAGGCAACCTGTATATGTATAAAAAAAGGTGTTTGTTTTTATTATATATGTCATTTGTGTGAAAATGTAATTAAATAATTAATTTATGTGTAACAATGATTTTCTTTTTTTAAATTATATATGTAATTTGTATTAAAAAAAAAGTGCTTCAGACCTCAAGAGGGGTATCATGACCCCTCATGACACCCCCCTAGCATGGTGGAGACAATTGCCCCCTTCATTAATTAAAGAGCATATAACCCAAACATAGGTTATATGCTCTTTAATTTAATTAATAAAGGGGGCAATTGTCGCCACCATGCTAGGGGGGTGTCATGAGGGGTCATGATACCCCTCTTGAGGTCTGAAGCACTTTAATACAAATTACATATATAATTTAAAAAAAGAAAATCATTGTTACACTGCTGCTTCTCCCGCTCCACGTGCGGCTGCCCAGCGACACCAACGTCATCACATTGTCGTCCCTCTTCCTCACAGCAATGCCAACACAATTGGCTGGCTCGCGTTGTCACTTTGTCAGGTGGTGGGGTGACAGGGTGAGGTGGTCACACGTTGGCAATAGCAGTGTATGGGAGATTTTTGGCCAATGCACTGTGCAGGGAAGCCGCAACGACATCTGATCACACAGTACATTATTTATTACGTATTATAAGCGTCGCAAAACCGGCAAATGTGCATGAATGAATTGATCTCAGCAAATGACAGGTTTACCCAGAGATCTGAAGGTTTCATCGGAGACCCGGAGACCTAAATCCAGAGTCTCTGTGTGAAACCCGGCAAGTTACCAAGTTACCGCTCTGGCATTCAGAGGGCTAAAATGTGTGCTGCCAGATAAACTTTAAGTGCCAGTCAGGTACCTATCTATGTAATAACCTGCTGAGGCCTTTGAGATGAGACCTGCACCCCCCCACACACACACACATACACACACATATATACACACACACACACATATACACACATACACACACACACACATATACACACATACACACACACACACAAATACACACACACACACACATACACATATAAACACACACACACATATACACATATACACACATACACTCACACACATACATACACACACATACACAGATACACACACACATATATATACACACACACACACACACACACATACACACACACATACACATACATATACACACACATACACACACACATACACACACATACACACACACACATACACAAACACACATACACACACACACATACACACACACACACACACACATACACATATATACACACACATATACACACATACACTCACACACATACATACACACATACACACACATACACAGATACACACACACATATATATACACACACACACACACACATACACACACACACACATACACACACACATACACACACACATACACACACATACACACACACACATACAAACACACATACACACACACACATACACACACATACAAACACACATACACACACACATACACACACACACATACACACACACACACACACACACATACATACAAACACACATACACACACACACACATACACACACACATACACACATACAAACACACATACACACATACAAACACACATACACACACACACACACACACACACACACACATACACACCTCTCTACAACTGACTGGCAGCTGGCTCCATCTCTCCTGACGTGAAGAGGCCTGCTGGCTGCTACAAGCCCCATCATTTCCATTCAGGAGGATGATGGATGTTGATGTCTGGCACATGGTGACCACATTTGCATTCTGCCATACAGGGACATTGCGGAGATGAGAGAAGCAGAGTCCTCGGATCTAGTGCAGCTGTGTGGGAGGGGTCAGTATACATCACTAGAAATCAGTGTGCAGCCTGCTCTTTCTCTGGCGCACCGCACAGTTCTAAACACTAGAGGGAGAACTGCACACATTCCCTACTGTGACAGAAAGCGATATCTCTGCTGGACTACAAGAAAATGTACATCAAGCCTGAAGCATTAGACTATCATCCGCTACAATAATACTGCACTGCAGCTCCTGTTTGATGTCAGAATCAATGGACAGTTCTCTCTCTCTAGTATTTAAAGCTCTGTCTGGAGGCCATTTTCTTGTAGCCCTGCAGAGGCATCACTTCCTGTCACACTAGGCAATGGGCAGTTCTCCTTCTGCTGTTTCATACTCTGTGCTCTAGAGGACTTTGTATTATCCCAGAAGGGGGAGGTAAGGACCCCTAATATCTCCTAAAAAGGGACACTTGGGAGGCACAGACCCCTAATATCTCCTAAAGAGGGACACTTGAGAGGTACAGACCCCTAATATCTCTTAAAGAGGGACACTTGGGAGGTACGGACCCCTAATATCTCCTAAAGAGGGACACTTGGGAGGTACAGACCCCTAATATCTCTTAAAGAGGGACACTTGGGAGGTACAGACTCCTAATATCTCTTAAAGAGGGACACTTGGGAGGTACGGCCCCCTAATATCTCCTAAAGAGGGTCACTTGGGAGGTACAGACCCCTAATATCTCCTAAAGAGGGACACTGTACAGACCCCTAATATCTCCTAAAGAGGGACACTTGGGAGGTATGGAGTCCTAATATCTCCTAAAGAGGGGCACTTGGGAGGTACGGACCCCTAATATCTCCTAAAGAGGGACACTTGGGAGGTATGGATCCCTAATATGTCTTAAAGAGGGACATTTGGGAGGTATGGACCCCTAATATCTCCTAAAGAGGGACACTTGGGAGGTAAGGACCCCTAATATATCCTAAAGAGGGACACTTGGGAGGCACAGACCCCTAATATCTCCTAAGGAGGGACACTTAGGCGATATGGACCCCTAATATCTCCTAAAGAGGGACACTTGGGGGGTACAGACCCCAAACATCTCCTAAAGAGGGGCACTTGGGAGGTACAGACCCCTAATATCTCATAAAGAGGGACACTTGGGAGGTACAGACCCCTAATATCTCTTAAAGAGGGACACTTGGGAGGTATGGACCCCTAAACTTGGGAGGTACAGACCCCTAATATTTCTTAAAGAGGGACACTTGGGAGGTACAGACCCCTAATATCTCCTAAAGAGGGACACTTGGGGGGTACAGACCCCAAACATCTCCTAAAGAGGGACACTTGGGAGGCACAGACCCCTAATATCTCCTAAAGAGGGACACTTGGGAGGTACAGACCCCTAATATCTCTTAAAGAGGGACACTTGGGAGGTATGGACCCCTAATATCTCCTAAAGAGGGACACTTGGGAGGTACAGACCCCTAATATCTCTTAAAGAGGGACACATGGGAGGTACAGACCCCTAATATCTCTTAAAGAGGGACACTTGGGAGGTACGGCCCCCTAATATCGCCTAAAGAGGGTCACTTGGGAGGTACAGACCCCTAATATCTCCTAAAGAGGGACACTTGGGAGGTACGGACCCCTAATATCTCCTAAAGAGGGACACTTGGGAGGTATGGCCCCCTAATATCTCCTAAAGAGGGTCACTTGGGAGGTACAGACCCCTAATATCTCCTAAAGAGGAACACTTGGGAGGTACGGACCCCTAATATCTCCTAAAGAGGGACACTTGGGAGGTACAGATACCTAATATCTCCTAAAGAGGGACACTTGGGAGGTATGGATCCCTAATATGTCTTAAAGAGGGACATTTGGGAGGTATGGACCCCTAATATCTCCTAAAGAGGGACACTTGGGAGGTAAGGACCCCTAATATCTCCTAAAGAGGGACACTTGGGAGGCACAGACCCCTAATATCTCCTAAGGAGGGACACTTAGGCGATATGGACCCCTAATATCTCCTAAAGAGGGACACTTGGGGGGTACAGACCCCAAACATCTCCTAAAGAGGGGCACTTGGGAGGTACAGACCCCTAATATCTCATAAAGAGGGACACTTGGGAGGTACGGACCCCTAATATCTCATAAAGAGGGACACTTGGGAGGTATGGACCCCTAATATCTCCTAAAGAGGGACACTTGGGAGGTACAGACACCTAATATCTCATAAAGAGGGACACTTGGGAGGTATGGACCCCTAATATCTCCTAAAGAGGGACACTTGGGAGGTACAGACCCCTAATATCTCCTAAAGAGGGACACTTGGGAGGTACAGACCCCTAATATCTCCTAAAGAGGGACACTTGGGAGGTATGGCCCCCTAATATCTCCTAAAGAGGGTAACTTGGGAGGTACAGACCCCTAATATCTCCTAAAGAGGGACACTTGGGAGGTACGGACCCCTAATATCTCCTAAAGAGGGACACTTGGGAGGTACAGATACCTAATATCTCCTAAAGAGGGACACTTGGGAGGTATGGATCCCTAATATGTCTTAAAGAGGGACATTTGGGAGGTAAGGACCCCTAATATCTCCTAAAGAGGGACACTTGGGAGGCACAGACCCCTAATATCTCCTAAGGAGGGACACTTGGGAGGTATGGACCCCTAATATCTCCTAAAGAGGGACACTTGGGAGGTACGGACCCCTAATATCTCCTAAAGAGGGACACTTGGGAGGCACAGACCCCTAATATCTCCTAAGGAGGGACACTTAGGAGGTATGGACCCCTAATATCTCCTAAAGAGGGACACTTGGGGGGTACAGACCCCAAACATCTCCTAAAGAGGGGCACTTGGGAGGTACAGACCCCTAATATCTCATAAAGAGGGACACTTGGGAGGTACGGACCCCTAATATCTCCTAAAGAGGGACACTTGGGAGATAGGCTAAATGCCCAAAGAGACTGGCTGCCCAGTATCCACCCTGACGTACATTACACCAGGGTCTCCATCAGAAATCATGGGCTCTAAAAAGATTGAAACTGACCCCTCATCCCCTATTTTCAATCCCACTAACTGAATAACACTAATCTCATTCATCGATATTAAATGGGTCATTTAACCCTGTGAGTGCCAGAGTGGTACACAATACATTGCAAAACAATGTGTTGCGTACCACTCTGGCACTCAAAGGGTTAACTACTAGAATCCTAGAGAGGTCTCCAATGCATTGCTTTCAAGCATTCATGGAGTTAAAGGGATAGTAACACTTACTACATCAAAAAATTTATATTGTAGGGATTATATTCCCGAGTGGAACAGTGTACTCCCTCGGCTGTGAGGTATTATGCTCAAAAGTTATTGCAGTTAAACTTTTTTTTTTAAGTGAAATATATTGCAATGGCCTGAAATGTTACAGTGGCGCTGTTTCTACACCATCCTATAGACAGCTCTGGTCAGTTGACCATAAACCTCAATAGGATGGTGAAGCAACAGCGCCACTGTACATTTCAGGCCATTGAGATATTGTACCTAAAAAAACTTCAGGTTTGAGATGAGATAACTTTTCAGTAAAACACCTTTTACCAGCGGAAGTACCCTTGTTTTACTCGGGATTATAAACTCTACAATATATATTTTTGACATATTAACTGTCACTATCCCTTTAAAGAACCCATTTAAATATGGAAATGTGCGTAATTTTTATTTGTTTCCTTGATTTGACCAAAAATGCTTCAGTTCTGCTTAACGCATAAACTGAACCGCAACGGTGATAAAAGGAATGAACAAATAACATTATGCAGTAAAGATAACAATTAACGTCCCATAAGGCTGAGAGCAATATGAAGCCTTACATCTAATTTGTATCTCGCCATTAGTTGTGTGTTTTTTTCTTTCGTTTGGATTGACAGAACAGGAAATTTTATTTTGTCTAATCTCCACTGAAACATTACAACAGACAGTCCCAGCCCTCGTGTCTTGCCTGTAGATTGCCAGACGGTTATGAAACATTATTTTAGAACTAGCAAACAGACCGTCATTGGAAATAATGGGTTATGTGAATTATATATTTGAAAATAATGGGGAGATGCACTAAGGCGTGATAAAGTTTATCACTTTTCCAAGTCCTATGTTATTCTATGGAGCCTATGCGCTAAGATTTCTATAACTTTGTGCATAGGATCTATAGAATAACGCAGGAATTGGAGAAGTGATATAACTGGAGAAGTCATCTCCGCTTTATCACCTCTTCATCACGACTTAGTGTTAAGTGGGTTATATACTGGAAATACTGAGGGAATACAGTAAAAATACAGCCCCACAGGCCTCTGTACAGACCTTACTGTAACTTTACTGTGTTCCTGAGGGAATACAGTAATAATACAGTCCCATAGGCCTCTGTACAGACCTTACTGTAACTTTACTGTGTTCCTGAGGGAATACAGTAATACAACCCCATAGACCTCTGTACAGACCTTACTGTAACTTTACTATGTTCCTGAGGGAATACAGTAATAATACAGCCTCATAGGCCTCTGTAGTGACCTTACTGTAACTTTACTGTGTTCCTGAGGGAATACAGTAATAATACAGCCCCATAGGCCTCTGTACAGACCTTACTGTAACTTTACTGTGTTCCTGAGGGAATACAGTAATAATACAGCCCCATAGACCTCTGTACAGACCTTACTGTAACTTTACTGTGTTCCTGAGGGAATACAGTAATAATACAGCCCCATGGGCCTCTGTACAGACCTTACTGTAACTTTACTGTGTTCCTGTGTGATACAGTAATAATACAGCCCCATAGGCCTCTGTACAGACCTTACTGTAACTTTACTGTGTTCCTGAGGGAATACAGTAATAATACAGTCCCATAGGCCTCTGTACAGACCTTACTGTAACTTTACTGTGTTCCTGAGGGAATACAGTAATACAACCCCATAGACCTCTGTACAGACCTTACTGTAACTTTACTATGTTCCTGAGGGAATACAGTAATAATACAGCCTCATAGGCCTCTGTAGTGACCTTACTGTAACTTTACTGTGTTCCTGAGGGAATACAGTAATAATACAGCCCCATAGGCCTCTGTACAGACCTTACTGTAACTTTACTGTGTTCCTGAGGGAATACAGTAATAATACAGCCCCATAGACCTCTGTACAGACCTTACTGTAACTTTACTGTGTTCCTGAGGGAATACAGTAATAATACAGCCCCATGGGCCTCTGTACAGACCTTACTGTAACTTTACTGTGTTCCTGTGTGATACAGTAATAATACAGCCCCATAGGCCTCTGTACAGACCTTACTGTAACTTTACTGTGTTCCTGAGGGAATACAGTAATAATACAGTCCCATAGGCCTCTGTACAGACCTTACTGTAACTTTACTGTGTTCCTGAGGGAATACAGTAATAATACAGCCCCACAGACCTCTGTACAGATCTTACTGTAACTTTACTGTGTTCCTGAGGGAATACAGTAATAATACAGCCCCACAGGCCTCTGTACAGACCTTCCTTACTGTAACTTTACTGTGTTCCTGAGGGAATACAGTAATAATACAGCCCCATAGGCCTCTGTACAGACCTTACTGTAACTTTACTGTGTTCCTGAGGGAATACAGTAATAATACAGCCCCATAGGCCTCTGTACAGACCTTACTGTAACTTTACTGTGTTCCTGAGGGAATACAGTAATAATACAGCCCCATAGGCCTCTGTACAGACCTTACTGTAACTTTACTGTGTTCCTGAGGGAACACAGTAATAATACAGCCCCATAGGCCTCTGTACAGACCTTACTGTAACTTTACTGTGTTCCTGAGGGAACATAGTAATAATATAGCCCCATAGGCCTCTGTACAGACCTTACTGTAACTTTACTGTGTTCCTGAGGGAATACAGTAATAATACAGTCCCATAGACCTCTGTACAGACCTTACTGTAACTTTACTGTGTTTCTGAGGGAATACAGTAATAATACAGCCCCATAGGCCTCTGTACAGACCTTACTGTAACTTTACTGTGTTCCTGAGGGAATACAGTAATAATACAGTCCCATAGGCCTCTGTACAGACCTTACTGTAACTTTACTGTGTTCCTGAGGGAATACAGTAATAATACAGCCCCATAGGCCTCTGTACAGACCTTACTGTAACTTTACTGTGTTCCTGAGGGAATACAGTAATAATACAGTCCCATAGGCCTCTGTACAGACCTTACTGTAACTTTACTGTGTTCCTGAGGGAATACAGTAATAATACAGCCCCATAGGCCTCTGTACAGACCTTACTGTAACTTTACTGTGTTCCTGAGGGAATACAGTAATAATACAGCCCCATAGGCCTCTGTACAGACCTTACTGTAACTTTACTGTGTTCCTGAGGGAATACAGTAATAATACAGCCCCATAGGCCTCTGTACAGACCTTACTGTAACTTTACTGTGTTCCTGAGGGAATACAGTAATAATACAGCCCATAGCCCTCTGTACAGTCCTTACTGTAACTTTACTGTGTTCCTGAGGGAATACAGTAATAATACAGCCCCATAGGCCTCTGTACAGACCTTACTGTAACGTTACTGTGTTCCTGAGGGAATACAGTAATAATACAGTCCCATAGGCCTCTGTACAGACCTTACTGTAACTTTACTGTGTTCCTGAGGGAATACAGTAATAATACAGTCCCATAGGCCTCTGTACAGACCTTACTGTAACTGTACTGCGTTCCTGAGGGAATACAGTAATAATACAGCCCCATAGGCCTCTGTACAGACCTTACTGTAACTTTACTGTGTTCCTGAGGGAATACAGTAATAATACAGTCCCATAGACCTCTGTACAGACCTTACTGTAACTTTACTGTGTTCCTGAGGGAATACAGTAATAATACAGCCCCATAGGCCTCTGTACAGACCTTACTGTAACTGTACTGCGTTCCTGAGGGAATACAGTAATAATACAGCCCTATAGGCCTCTGTACAGACCTTACTGTAACTTTACTGTGTTCCTGAGGGAATACAGTAATAATACAGCCCCATAGGCCTCTGTACAGACCTTACTGTAACTGTACTGTGTTCCTGAGGGAATACAGTAATAATACAGTCCCATAGGCCTCTGTACAGACCTTACTGTAACATTACTGCGTTCCTGAGGGAATACAGTAATAATACAGTCCCATAGACCTCTGTACAGACCTTACTGTAACATTACTGTGTTCTTGAGGGAATACAGTAATAATACAGACCCATAGGCCTCTGTACAGACCTTACTGTAACGTTACTGTGTTCTTGAGGGAATACAGTAATAATACAGCCCCATAGGCCTCTGTACAGACCTTACTGTAACTGTACTGTGTTCCTGAGGGAATACAGTAATAATACAGACCCATAGGCCTCTGTACAGACCTTACTGTAACGTTACTGTGTTCTTGAGGGAATACAGTAATAATACAGCCCCACAGGCCTCTGTACAGACCTTACTGTAACTTTACTGTGTTCCTGAGGGAATACAGTAATAATACAGCCCCATAGGCCTCTGTACAGACCTTACTGTAACTTTACTGTGTTCCTGAGGGAATACAGTAATAATACAGCCCCATAGGCCTCTGTACAGACCTTACTGTAACTTTACTGTGTTCCTGAGGGAATACAGTAATAATACAGCCCCATAGGCCTCTGTACAGACCTTCCTTACTGTAACTTTACTGTGTTCCTGAGGGAAAATAGTAATACTACAGTCCCATAGGCATCTATATTATTATTATTATTCTTTGTTTATATAGCGCCAACTAATTCCGCAGAGCTGTACAATAGGAAATAGACATACAGAGGTATTAAATAGTACAAATCAAATGTGGAGAACAGAAGGATCAGAGGGCCCCCTGCTGGTGAGAGCTTACAGTCTAGAGGAAGGAAGGTTGGAAACAGAAGGAGTAAATGCTATTGGGTGTAAGTGCCTCCTGCACATGACTTTCCAGTGATACTTAATTCTCCTCCCAGCTGCCCCAAGCATCGCTTTCACGCTTCCCTTCGGTGTGGTGTGAATCGCTTTTATCGGTACATCAAGCTCTGGTTACCGTTAAAACCTCAGGTTGCAAGCTCAGTATAATGATAACCGGAGCTTACTGTAATGATAGAAGCCATTCACACCACACTGAAGGGAAGCGTGAACGCGTTCCCTGGGGCAGCTGGGAAGGAGGCGGGAGGAGACTTAAGTAGCACTGGGAAGTCATGAAGAGCTGTGCAGAAGATTCAGCGTTCTGCATAATGCGGAAGTGTACAGCTTGAAAATTAAATATCTTTAAGAGTACGTAAATTAAAAAAAAAAACACACCTTTCCTAATACTACTTTAATAACTAAAAATATGGTAAAAACTTTTGAAGAGGTGAATGTTCCCCTTTGAGATGTGCGGGCAGTGTGATCAGTGGATAGAGGCAAAGATTTAGGCTGCGGCATAAGAATCTCACTCCTTTTGATTCAGGCTAGATTCTGATGTGCGCTTTTCAAGCCGGCAACCTGTTTATTGTTCCTTCATGTCGCACGCTGTTATATGTGTAACATTTTAAAAGTGAATCCTTTGTACGACCCCCTCTGGCTCTCATATTGGCTAAGATCTGGGAACTAATGATTTTCTCTAATGTTCCAAGAGAAATATATCATTAGCTGCCCTAAGTAAACATTTTAAAGCGATATAATTTCCCCAATTAAAACTCCGTTAATGGAAAGTTTATGGACGCCGAGATAACTAGAAAAGTAGAGAGAAAATAAGGACATTTTCATTTGCTTGGAAATCTGATTACTGGCAGCGCTGAGCACTGTACGAATGCTGATAGTAAGGGAGCCGGCTGCCATTGCAGATTGCTGGAATAGAGAGAGAGAGCAGGCAGAACGCCGTTATCAGGTGAAAAAAATATGTAAAAGGCAATTTTATTGTGTCCAGGTAACATTAGCATTTCAGAGCTCGAGTAGATGCAGTTCACTCTTATAATGGAAACACTTTAGTCCCTTCATGTAGAAATAATTATCGGAAACGTATAAAATTCAGCTTTCCTTGCACTTAACAGCATAAAATGCCAAAGCACAGAGAAATAGGAACAGTTCTGATGCAAACCAGCGGTACCATACGGGAGAACTAAATGTTTTAAAATGGACTTTTAAAGGGATAGTAATGCTTAAAAGGGAGCATTCACCTAAAATAATAATTTGACCATGTGTTTTAATCAATAAAACAAGATTAGCGCTGTGTTTTTTGTTTTTTTTTACACTCACCTACCAGTGGAGATATTTAGCCTTCAAATCGGGCACTTCCGCGTTCTGCGGGACCATGTATGTGCCGCAGACGCCGCAGGACTTCCCAGCTGCCCCAGGAAGCGCTTTCATGCTTCCCATTGTAGCTGTTTTTCTGTGGGCTACCGTTATGCAAACTCCATTTGCTATACAACTGAGGTTGCAGCCTTAGTGCTCTCCAGTCAGCAACCTCAGTAGCATGGCGATCATTAAAAAACATGGTTATATATATATATATATATATATATATATATATATATATATATATAAATTGAACAGCCCGTGTATGCGGGCCACATGCCGCCCAGCAACGGCCACGGTCATGCACAGTAGAGACTGCCCGCTCCGCGGCTGGTAACAGAGCGGGGCACTCCAAACGAAGTTGCTCAGAGGACTACGGTCTGAATTCGGAGAACCCCGCTCTGTTATCAGCTGCGCCGTGGGCAGTCTGTACTGCGCATGACATCTTCTGACAAACATACATTAGTGAATTATTATATAGGAGATATATATATATATACACACACACACACACACACGTACACACACACACACACACACACATTTTAGTATTTCTCCCCCTGAGTGAAACAAAGGAACTCCCACTGCTCAAACCTATTTTATTCAAAAGTTATTACACCTCAAACTTGATTTTTTTCAGGTGCAGTATCACAGTGTATCACAATGGCCTGAAATGTTACAGTGGCGCTGTTGCTACACAATCCTATGGACAGATCTGGTCAGTTGACCATAAATCTCCATAGGATGGTGTAGCAACAGCGCCACTGTACAATGTCAGGTCACTGTGATACTGCACCTAAAAACTTCAAGTTTGAGATGTAGTAACTTTTAAATAAAACACTTGTCAGAGGTGGGAGTTCCCTTGTTTTACTTGGGGGAAAAACATTATAATATATACATTTTTTACATTTTTAAGTACTACTATACCTTTAAAATGTAAAACAATATATATGCTAAGGTTTATCCTCCTAAGTTAACCCTTTGAGTGCCAGATGGGTACGGAACCCCTCTGGCACGCAAAGGGTTAAACAAGTACACTCCCTTTGCTGAGAGGTGTTTTATACAAAAGTTATTACATCTCAAACTTGAATTTTTAGATGCACTATCACAGTGGCCTGAAATTTTACATTAGCACTGTTGCTACACCATCCTATAGAGATTTATGGTGTACTGACCAGAGCAGTCCATAGGATGGTGTAGCAGCAGCAGCGCCACTGTACAATTTCTGGTCATTGTGATACTGCATCTAAAAATTCAAGTTTGAGCTGTAATAACATTTGAATCAAACACCTCTCAACAGTTGGAGTTTCCTTGTTTTACTTAGGAGGATAAACACTACAATGTATATGTATATATATATATATATATATATATATATATATATATATATATTACATATAAAGTGTTACCATCCCTTTAATTCCTTGCTGCTATTAAACATACCTAGCCACTCTCTGGATTTGACCTGGAGACTCCTGACTCCAACCTTTATACTTAACCCTTTAAGGACCAGAGGGGGTGTCCACCACATTGCAATGGGTTACATAGGGTTAATTACCTTGTCCTGACAGAGGCTGATCCTCAGGGCTCAGTGAGTTCCCTTGTGACTCCTCCCACTTCAGTGCAAGGTCCAGTCTCTGCCCATTTTAAGGACAAACCCCCCTCCACTCATCAAGGCCACCTCAATCCATACCTCCCAAGTGTCCTTCTTTATGAGATATTAGGGGTCTGTACCTCCCAAGTGTCACTTTTTAGGAGATATTAGAGGTCCATACCTCCCAAGTGTCCCTCTTTAGGAGATATTAGGGGTCCGTGCCTCCCAAAAGTCTCACTTTAGGAGATATTAGGGATCCGTACCTTCTACATGTCTCTCTTTAGCAGATAATAAGGGTTCGTACCTCCCAAGTGTCTCTCTTTAGGAGATATTAGGGGTCCGTACCTCCCAAGTGTCCCTCTTTAGGAGATGTTGGGGTCTGTACCTCCCAAGTGTCCCTCTTTAGAAAATATTTGGGGTCTGTACCCTCCAACTGTCCCTTTTTTGGAGATATTAGGGATCCATACCCGCCAAGTGTTCCTCTTTAGGAGATATTATGGGTCCATACTCCCCAAGTGTTCTTCTTTAAGAGATATTTGGGGTCTGTACCCGCCAAGTGTTCCTTTTTAGGAGATATTAGGGGTTCATACCTCCCACGTCTTCCTCTTTAGGAGGGAAAATCCCTCTTTGAGACCCAAATCCCTCTGTCCCTCTTTCCCACCCTGATGTCCCTGTGTTTAGGAGATCATTCTTTGTGGTGTGTATATAAGTGTATCACCCTGGTGTCCCCTGTATTTAGGAGATCAGACTGTGTGGTGTGTATATAAGTGTATCACCCTGGTGTTCCTGTGTTTAGGAGATCAGACTGTGTGGTGTGTATATAAGTGTATCACCCTGGTGTCCATGTGTTTAGTAGATCAGACTGTGTGATGTGTATATAAGTGTATCACCCTGGTGTCCCTGTGTTTAGGAGATCAGACTGTGTGGTGTGTATACAAGTGTATCACCCTCATGTCCCTGTGTGTAGGAGATCGGACTCTGTGGTATGTATATAAGTGTATCTCCCTGGTGTCCCTGTGTTTAGGAGATCAGACTGTGTGTTGTGTATAGAAGTGTATCACCCTGGTGTCCCTGTGTTTAGTAGATTAGACTGTGTGATGTGTATATAAGTGTATCACCCTGGTGTCCCTGTGTTTAGGAGATCAGACTGTGTGGTGTGTATACAAGTGTATCACCCTCGTGTCCCTGTGTGTAGGAGATCAGACTGCGTGGTGTGTATATAAGTGTATCACCCTGGTGTCCCTGTGTTTAGGAGATCAGACTGCGTGGTGTGTATATAAGCGTATCACCCTGGTGTCCCTGTGTTTAGGAGATCAGATTGTGTGGTGTGTATATAAGTGTATCACCCTGGTGTCCCTGTGTTTAGGAGATCAGGCTGTGTGGTGTGTATATAAGTGTATCACCCTGGTGTCCCTGTGTTTAGTAGATCAGACTGTGTGATGTTTATATAAGTGTATCACCCTGGTGTCCCTGTGTTTAGGAGATCAGACTGTGTGGTGTGTATATAAGTGTATCACCCTGGTGTCCCTGTGTTTAGGAGATCAGACTGTGTGGTGTGTATATAAGTGTATCACCCTGGTGTCCATGTGTTTAGTAGATCAGACTGTGTGATGTGTATATAAGTGTATCACCCTGGTGTCCCTGTGTTTAGGAGATCAGACTGTGTGGTGTGTATATAAGTGTATCACCCTGGTGTCCCTGTGTTTAGGAGATCAGACTGTGTGGTGTGTATACAAGTGTATCACCCTCGTGTCCCTGTGTGTAGGAGATCGGACTGTGTGGTGTGTATATAAGTGTATCACCCTGGTGTCCCTGTGTTTAGGAGATCGGACTGTGTGGTGTGTATACAAGTGTATCACCCTTGTGTCCCTGTGTGTAGGAGATCGGACTGTGTGGTGTGTATATAAGTGTATCACCCTGGTGTCCCTGTGTTTAGGAGATCAGACTGTGTGGTGTGTATATAAGTGTATCACCCTGGTGTTCCTTTGTTTAGTAGATCAGACTGTGTGGTGTGTATAGAAGTGTATCACCCTCGTGTCCCTGTGTTTAGGAGATCAGACTGTGTGGTGTGTATAGAAGTGTATCACCCTGGTGTTCCTGTGTTTAGGGGATCTGACTGTGTGGTGTGTATAGAAGTGTATCACCCTGGTGTCCCTGTGTTTAGGGGATCAGACTGTGTGGTGTGTATAGAAGTGTATCACCCTGGTGTCCCTGTGTTTAGGAGATCAGACTGTGTGGTGTGTATATAAGTGTATCACCCTGGTGTTCCTGTGTTTAGTAGATCAGACTGTGTGGTGTGTATAGAAGTGTATCACCCTGGGGTCCCTGTGTTTAGGAGATCAGACTGTGTGGTGTGTATAGAAGTGTATCACCCTGGTGTCCCTGTGTTTAGGAGATCAGACTGTGTGGTGTGTATATAAGTGTATCACCCTGGTGTCCCTGTGTTTAGGAGATCAGACTGTGTGGTGTGTATATAAGTGTATCACCCTGGTGTCCCTGTGTTTAGAAGATCAGACTGTGTGGTGTGTATATAAGCGTATCACCCTGGTGTCCCTGTGTTTAGGAGATCATGTCATAGGGATAGGGTAGGATCCAGCAATAAAAAACAGACACATCTATTGGTGGGGATAACAGACCAGAGCTTTATTTAACATTTTATTCACATTATGTTATTTTCCTTACTCAAACACCACAATAACAATGAACAATAACCAATACTCTTTTAATTAAACTGACAGTCCTTGCCAATCCATTTCCTTTGAAACCAAGCATGACCAAATTGTACGGGCTCATGCTAAAATTCCCACCTTCTTCAGCACTACCGTTGATCCCAAACATTCCTCAGCACTTACAGCTGATTCCCCATTTTCAGCACTTACAGCTGATTCCACCATTTCAGCACTTACAGCTGATTCCCAATAAATTACCCCATTGGCCATCCACTTTAGGTTCAATAGGTAACGTCACCTCCGAGGCAAACTCTCAAATGGCTTCCACCCGAGGATAAAATCCCTTAACTTACCACCTCATTTATCAATCTCTGAAAACCATGCAAGGACTATCTGCCACAGGGCCCAACTGTCAATCCCTTGACCAGTTGGGCCCCCCGCCACCAGGCCAGACTGGCAACCCCATGACCAGCTGGCCCCCCACACCTCATACGACAATGTCTGTATCCCCACCACCATGCGTACACCCAAAAAGGGGGGGGGGAGGTCCTGGGTCCCCCCCCCCAAACCAAGGCCAAAGAACGGAGCCAACAGGCAAACCACTAGAAACCAAAGAGAATGAAACCACCCCCCAAACCAACATGCACAGAACCCTGACCAGCCGCCAGTCCCGAACAGCACTCAAATAGCACACAAGCCAAAAACCCCTCGAAAATCCCACTGCCCCAACCGCACACATGCAGTACACCATGAAAACCACCAACCACAACACCCCAAAACCACTAACCCCAGACCACAAACCAAATGAACAGCAGAAGGCAAACTCCAACCACCACACACACACCGAAGCATACACAAACCCCCACAAAACCTAGGTACCACTATACCCAGTAACCCAAGCTCGAACACCCCAGCATCCAACACCGCACGCTGAACTCCCGCAGAACATACCTCCCATCAGCCAGCAACCACAGGAGACACTGGAAGGGAACAGAAAAACACAAGAAGGACAACACTCACGCAGACCCACGCATCGGCCAAGCACCCCCAAGACAACCCCAACCAGGATCAGGAGGCAACAGCTGAACCAAAAAGGGAAGCAGCCAGCGACTAACAAACCCCCGCAGACAGACCCAACCAGCCCTAACCCTCAGGAAAAAACGACCGAAAAACCATCCAGGCGGAACACACCCGCATCCACCCATACATACCCCACACGTCCAAACCGCACACCAACCAAGCACAGAAAAACAGAAGCTCATACAGCCCGTACCAACCCACTCAACCAAAGGAGACAAAAACCCCCCACACTCACCAACAGCCACTGAGCCTGGCACAGACTGCAACCAGACAAAACCAAACATCCACCACCCAACCCACAACTGACATACACACCCAGCAAAACACCGGTCAGCCGGAACACCAAACACACCACCACCACACAGTGGCAGCCACAACGCCTGAACCACTAGGCCCGGTCGAGCCTCCACCCCTGCAAACCCCGATGAACCCAAGACACACGCAACAAAAAAAACCAAGCCGGCCCCATACAGTATCCGTACCCAAGGCCAACCGCAGTGGGAGACAGGAAAAGCAACACCACACACCAACCCGAATCCCCGCCAGCACCACAGTACCCACCTCACAAGGACACGCAGCAACACCCCGCAGCCCATGCCGCGGACAGCCAGTAAACAGACCACCAATGCGCATACAGTCACAACCATCCCAGAGACCCACCTACATGAACCAGACAACCATCACTGAAGAAAACACCACCATCCTGAGGAACCGAAGATCAGAGGCACAGTAAGACAGAACCGCCATGTGGGCCACATGCGGCGTCCTCAGAAGAAACCACTCAGCCGAGGATGTCCCCACCATCAGTGGGACTTCGGAACATAGACCCCCGCATCAACCAGGAAAGCCCAGTCTACCAATTGGCCGCACCACCTGCAGTGTTCACCACACGCAGCGGGACCCTACAGCGTCACCATCCATCAGCACTGCTGCATGTCAGCCACCACAGAGCGCCCCAGGCACGACAGGCCGCTCACCAGCCTGCATACAAGAGCCCCTGGACCCAGAAGGACGGCTCCCGAAAGACCCCACACACCGTCACATCGCCAGGGGCACCGCCTCACCACAAACCTCCCTGCACGGCAGCAGAAGACGACAAGGGGATGGGAAACAACTGTAACGCGCCACCATCGAGACCTCACCAAAGGACTCCTGCGTACATCATCGAAACACCAGCCACCTGTGAAAAGAAAATAGGGAGGGGACACCACCGGAACAAACCACCCAGCAAACCGCCAGTGGCGACAACACCACCAAGCCAAGGCACCACCAGCTGCCGTATCACTGCACAGTGGGAAAAAATCAGGAGCCCCCGAAGCCCCCCAGCAAGCCTGGACTCCAAAAAGACCAGCTCGTCACCAGAGCAACTCCGCACATACCCAGTGAGAACCAATCAACACTGCAGAATTGGCCGTTCAAGGCCACCGCACTCCCGGAGCCGAGACCCAGACACCAGGAAATCACAGAGACATTCCTATAGTACACAGACACATACCCCATCACCCAAAACCACAGACCTACACACAGGTATCCACTCCAACACCAAAACCCATAATTGTTTTTTTTTGGTGTTTTTTTTTTTTTTATATAATTCGCTGTATACACCACACACAACATACACACATCCATACACCAACACATACAGAAATAGAGACATACATACACGTAGAAAGTAGACCAATACACACAAACGCACACCCAAACATACCGGCACAGACACACCAACAGATGTTCGTCATATCCATCGCTGCACCCGTCGTTGCTGTCGGTCGCCATACATGAAGAGACACACAGACACACAAAGACACATGCACACAAACATGTGTGCACTCACCCACGCAGGCACGCAACCACGCATGCACACAACCACGCACGCACACAACCACGCATGCCCTCCACTATGCATGCACTCAACCACGCATGCACTCAAACACGCAGGCACCGAAACACGCAGGCACCTAAACACGCAGGCACCTAAACACGCACACAAACACCCAAAACCCTCACGCACGCAAAACCCACAAGTACAGACCAAACACACATGCACACCAAACACACATGCACACCAAACACACATGCACACAAAAAACACAGGCACACAAAACACACAGGCACACAAAAAACACCCAGGCACACACAAACACACAGGCACACTAACACACAGGCACACTAACACACAGCACACTAACCACCGACATACACCCCCACATACACCCCTCCCCCAGAAAGATACATATAAGCACTCATGTAGAACAACAAGTAGCCACATATACACACATAAACAGGCCAACCGATGCCGTCACATACAACAAAACAAGGGAGTCTGTGTTGCTCCACTGGTGTCGATACAGTGTCGGGCGTAGGGTATAAGGGCACTCCCCAAAAGCTAAGGAAACACCAACAGGAGTAAGCCGCAGGCGATGTAGGATAGCCCCAAAACTCCCGCGGTCAGGCCCAAAGAAAAACAGCAAGAACAACAAAAAACCCCAGAACGGGGACGGAAGGGGAGGGGGAGGGGACCCACAAACGAAGGAGAGAGAAAGCCCAGGGAAGTGCAATCGCTAAACAGGAAAATACAGAAAAAAGTAGAGGGGGGGGGGAGACAGTCCCAAAAAGACAGAGACACCCATGAAAAGATAAAATGAACCAAAGAAACGTGAAGAAGAACATAAAAACAAACAAAAGGAGCCAGAACCAGCACCAGAAGGGGAGGAAGGGGGAGGGGAGCCACCCTAGAGGCCGCAAGAAAAGGGACAGAGCGCAAATGAAAAGACAAGCAACGAGAACAGGACACGAAAAGAGAGAGGGAGGAAGCAGAAACAGAGGAGGGCACGCCAAGCAGAGAGAGAAAAGAGAGGGGGGGTGCACGAACCCAAGCAACAGAGGGCCTGACACGCGGAGCCGGTATGGGCGACACTCAGACCGAAAACCCCCAGGGCGGGGCCCAGCAGCACAGCCGACCCAGACTAGGCCAGCAGAAGGCCCAAACTGCCAGCCCGACTCCACCACCAAGGATTCCCCCAATGCCCTACGTCCGCGTCACTCCCAGGCCAGAACAGAGGGGAGTGCAGCAGCAACCGTGTCCAGAGCCCGAATCCAACCCCCAGGCAAACCACTCCTACCAGATATCCAAGGAGGAGGAAGGCCCCAAGCCGCTCCGCAAGGGCCGCACCATGAAGAAACCAATCGGGGCTTGCCAGGAACCAGGAATGAAGGGGAATCCATAAGGGCCACGGAAGCCCGCCAGAAAGACACCAGCCAGGGTCGCCAAGCCATCCCCCATCCGCAGCACAGGAACAGGGCAGGACACAGAAACATCCCATCCAGGAACAGGACCGCCCGGTGTCGGCAAAAGATGCAGGGAAAACGTGAGAAGGAGTGGGTGCGAGCAAGCCGGACAGCAGGAGATAGTATGTGAGTGAGGGAAGCAAGCAGGAGTCAGAACCACGCTTCCTCTGTCCTTTCTTCTTTACAAAACAGCTCACTTCCTGTCTCTAGCACCTTTTAAACCCTTAACCTCTTGCTCCTCCCTAACAAACACACCCACACACACACACACACACTTCCTTCCTGAATCAACCCTCCCCATGACATGCTTCCCCTCCGCTAACCTGCGGTCCACTCCGGGGAATTTCTGACTGTGTGGTGTGTATAGAAGTGTATCACCCTGGTGTCCCTGTGTGTAGGAGATCAGACTGTGCAGTGTGTATATAAGTGTATCACCCTCGTGTCCCTGTGTTTAGGAGATCAGACTGTGTGGTGTGTATATAAGTGTATCACCATGGTGTCCCTGTGTTTAGGAGATCGGACTGTGTGGTGAGTATATAAGTGTATCACCCTGGCGTCCCTGTGTTTAGGAGATCAGACTGTGTGGTGTGTATAGAAGTGTATCACCCTGGTGTCCCTGTGTGTAGGAGATCAGACTGTGCAGTGTGTATATAAGTGTATCACCCTCGTGTCCCTGTGTTTAGAAGATCAGACTGTGTGGTGTGTATATAAGTGTATCACCCTGGTGTCCCTGTGTTTAGGAGATCAGACTGTGTGGTGTGTATATAAGTGTATCACCCTGGTGTCTCTGTGTTTAGGAAATCAGACTGTGTGGTGTGTATAGAAGTGTATCACCCTGGTGTCGCTGTGTTTAGGAGATCAGACTGTGTGGTGTGTATATAAGTGTATCACCCTGGTGTCCCTGTGTTTAGGAGATCAGACTGTGTGATGTGTATATAAGTGTATCACCCTGGTGTCCCTGTGTTTAGGAGATCAGACTGTGCGGTGTATATATAAGTGTATCACCCTGGTGTCTCTGTGTTTAGGAGATCAGACTGCGTGGTGTGTATAGAAGTGTATCACCCTGGTGTCCCTGTGTTTAGGAGATCAGACTGTGTGGTGTATATAGAAGTGTATCACCCTGGTGTCCTTGTGTTTAGGAGATCAGACTGTGTGGTGTGTATAGAAGTGTATCACCCTGGTGTCCCTGTGTTTAGGAGATCAGACTGTGTGGTGTATATAGAAGTGTATCACCCTGGTGTCCCTGTGTTTAGGAGATCAGACTGTGTGGTGTGTATAGAAGTGTATCACCCTGGTGTCCCTGTGTTTAGGAGATCACACTGTGTGGTGTATATAAGTGTATCACCCTGGTGTCCCTGTGTTTAGGAGATCAGACTGTGTGGTGTGTATATAAGTGTATCACCCTGGTGTCCCTGTGTTTAGGAGATCAGACTGTGTGGTGTGTATATAAGTGTATCACATTGCTCCCCAGTAATCAACTCACATTAATGTCTGTTTAAACTTCAGTATACATATATATAAATTTGTCTGTGTAAATAAAATACTTTGGTTTTGTTCTAAATCATTTATTCATTTACACAAAAAGGCATCAATAAGTAATGAAATAACCTAAAAATTCTTAGTAATGCCCCACCAACCAGCCACACCCCCCAAAACAAAAGTGTCCCTCTTTTGCCATTTGAAATATATCAGTAAAGCCCCACCCACTTCATGACACAGATTGCATCATTCAGACACTCCCGCCCTCAGGCCGTAACGGACGCAGAGGTGAGGGACACAATGGGAGCCGCTGCCCCTTGAGATCACAGGAATAGAATCTGGAATTACTGGGGGTCAATATAATGAATAGCAGGCAATGTCATTACGTCTGGGTCCCATTAGTGTTTTAGAGACAATCTAAATTCAGTCCATTGTTGTAATGGAAACTTTTAAGCAATTTGATGTAAAAATAATTATCGAAAAGGTTGAAACTGTACACCCCCCCAGTCAGGGATGGATTTTCCAATACGCAGTGTAGACAACTGTGTAGAGCTCCAAATGTTGAGGGGCGGTGCCTCAGCTGTGCTGTTTATACCCACATTCTGATTTGTGGGAGTGGCCAGAACCATCTCACTATCCCCCCTCTTGTAGCCCTTAAAAATCGGAATTAAACGAGACCAGCGGCATCTGTCAAACCTTTATGGTTTGAGAGATATCCGCATTCAAAGTTCCCTCTCCTCCTCTCTCACCTGACGTCAGTGTTATAGCTGACAGCAGGGGAATCCGGTCCGTGAACAAGAGGCGGCTCTGCAGCAGTTCTGAGATTGTGTTATAGAAACAGAAATCCTTCACTGAGATGGTCTTCTACATATGCTTGTTTTGTGCTTGGTTTGCAACCACACTTAGAAGACCATTTCAGTGAAGGATATCTGTTTTTATAACGAGATCTCAGCACTGCTGCAGAGCCGCCGCTGGTCACGAGACCTGATTCTCCTGCTGTCAGCTATAACACTGACGTAAGGTGAGAGACATGAAGAGGGAACTTTGAATGTGGATATCTCTCAAACCATAAAGGTTTGAGAGATGCCTCTGGTCTCGTTTAATTCTGATTTTTAAGGGCTACAACATGGGGGATAGTAAAAATGAAGTATTACTATCCCTTTAAAGGAGATATTTCAAAAGCTACAATAACTATTCTGGAGCAAACCAACGACACCCTTATGGGTTACATTAAAAAAAATCCCAAATTCCCAGTGATTTAAAGGGGAACATTCACCTCTTAAAAACGTTTTACCATATGTTTAGTTATTAAAGTAGTATAAGGAAACATGTTTTTTTAAAAAAATTTATGTGCTTTTAAAGATATTTAATCTTCAAGCTGTGCACTTCCGCATAATGCGGCACACTGAATCCTCGGCACAGATCTTCATTACTTCCCAGTGCTACTTAATTCTCCTCCCACCTCCCTCCCAGCTGCCCCAGGGAGCGCGGTCACGCTGCCCTTCAGTGTGGCATGAATCGCTTGTATCGTTACAGCAAGCTCCGGTTATCATTATAGTGAGGTTGCAAGCTCTGTGCACAGCTTGAAAATTATAAATCTCAAAAAATACGTATAATGCCCAAGGCTTCTCCATGCAACTTCACAACAGCTCCTATCCGCCGTACAGGGGGAAGGGGTAGAAAACTGACCTCATTGTACGGCAGGGACATGGGCAGTTTGGGTCTCACATGGTTACGTGTAACCTCATAGACTGCTCGCCACACAATAAAAATCCCTTCTTTAGTGGTCTACAGGGCAAATGTATCCACATGTCTCCAAAAGGTCACAAATTTTAGAAAAAAAGGGATGGACTTATAAAAAAAAAATGGGAGTTAACCCTTTGATTGCCAGAGGGATAAGCAACACATTGCTACTGGTGTAAAAATCATGCAGGGAGTTGGCCCAGCCCCACTATTCAGGCCGCCCAACAGTATACAACTCAAAAAAAAAAAAAAATGGCCGCCACTCCTTCCTACACCACAGACACACACACAAGCCCCACAAACAGACATAAGCCTCACACATACACTACCTACATCACAGACACACACACAAGCCCCACAAACAGACATAAGCCACACACATGCCACCCAAATTTGCACTCAGACCAGATACAAGAAACACACCCACTTACACACTGTCTCTCCCTCCCTCCTCTCTCTCGAATGGAGCCCCAAGGATACAAGCCATGTCGGGGAATCGTGAAGAAGAGTCTACAAATCTGCCCAACATCATTAACCCTTTCAGTGTCAGAGTGGTACAAAACGCATTGCAAAGCATTCCACTCTGGCACTCAAAGTGTTAACCACTGCAACTCCAACCGGCTCAATTCATCATTAAACATCGCTCTAACACACAATACATTGTGCCCCTCTCACGATCAGATTTGCCTGCTGAGCGCCGCTCCTGACTCTCTCCCCTCTCCATGCATGGCCCTTGCTGTTCATTTTAATACCTGAAGAGGGGAGAGAGAGCGAGTCCAGAGCGGCGCTCAGCAGGCAAATCTGATCGTGAGAGGGGCACAGTAACAGCGCGGGGGACGATGCCATAAAAAAATACCCTAATACATACCTTCCATTTGTGTCTTAACCCTTTGAGTGCAAGAGATATCTGCAACATATTGCACACCAATGCATTGCACACCCCTCTGGCACTCAAAGGGTTAATATGCCATCTTCCTATCACAAACCCCATCAAAGGAAGGAGGAGGAAGTACAACTCGGCTGTCTGGAGGGGGAGAAAAGACAACTCACTGTTCACCCTCTCTGCACCACCCCTAGCACTCAAATGGTTAAATCTTCACATCTCAACTTTCAATCTCTTCATGAACTTCATTAACCCTGTCATTGCCGACTGTACAGTACATTCTACAGCAACGTGCTATACGCCTCACCAGCACAATATCCCTTAACCCTTAATAACCAGACGGGTGTACAACTCAATCCCCTGGTGCATAACATGTTAATACAGAAGTGAGGGTGCTGCTCTAACAATTACTGTAACAATAATCCACAGAGGTTTGGGACTAACCTCTCAATTTCCCCTCCTACATGTGTGTGCTTTACCAGTCACCGGCATTAGGAGTTGTACCAGGAAGCCACCAGCAGATGGCGTTACAGATCAGCTTATAGGAAGGAGGAGGATGGTTTGCTGTGGACTGACTCTCAAGTCATGTACTGCTGGTGGGTAAAAGAAGAGGTTTGCCCTTTATGGGGCGTCTGAGGGGGCATAATTCAACTTCCATGTTTATAGTAATTCTGGGGTCTCCAACACACACCCCTATATAAAATTCTGGGCTAAACCAGCTTCCCCTTAGCATGCAAACCCCACTGACTTAAATGGGGATTTGAGGAATTTTACCTTACGGATTGCGCACACGTCCCTTTGAGGTTTATAATTTCTCATCTCCTAGTCCCACTCATTATCAGTACAACTACTAACACTGGTACAAAACAATGGACTCTAATGTTAATCCTGATCTTCTTTACACTTTATTATTCACCGTGTTGCACCTATATATTATTTATATTATTCTCCAGTCTTCCTAAAATTCACATAACCCTTTGAGTGCCAAAGGGATACACAATGCATTGGAATGCACTGCTTAACCCTCTGCCACTCAAAGGGTTAAGCATTGGTTATATAAAAAAAAGACGGGCAACTCCATCCCACACTGCTAGTATATATATATATATATATATATATATATATATATATATATATATATATCATATCTATCTATCTGTCTATCTATCTCATATCTATCTATCTATCTCATATCTATCTACCTATCTATCTACTTATCTATTTATCGGTCTGTCTATCTATCTCATATCAATATATCTATCATTCTATCTATCTCATATCTATCTATCTTATATCCTTTTATCTATCTATCTATCTATCTATCTATCTATCTATCTATCTATCTATCTCATAACCATCTATCTATCTATCTCATATATATCTATTTATCTGTCTATCAATCTATCTTATCTCATATCTATCTATCTATTATCTATTTATCTCTTTCTCTCTCTCCTTCTATGTCTATCTCTCTCTCATATCTATATATCTGTTTATATCATATCATATCTATCTATCTATCTATCTATCTATCTATCTATCTCATATATATCTCATATCTATCTATCTATCTATCTATCTATCTATCTATCTATCTATCTCATATATATCTCATATCTATCTATCTATCTATCTATCTATCTATCTATCTCTCTATCTCACATCTATCTATCTATCTATCTATCCCATATCTATCTATCTATCTATCTATCTATCTATCTATCTATCTATCTATCCTATATCTATCTATCTATCTATCTCATATCTATCTATCTATCTGTCTATCTGTCTGTCTTATCTGTATTATATCAGCAGTTTCATGTATATAGGGATCTCTGTTGAACCCTACCTCTAGATCGCACCTCTTCACAACAAACAAGGGGCTTTAACAGACCGGATTAGCTCATAAGGGATAATAATCTTTATCACATTGTATGATTAAACATATAACAGTGGACATGAATTGCAAAGAAAAACAGCAAAACTGGCTACTGTTTAAGACATCTGAAGAGATAAGTCCAGATAATAAATTAACCTGTTGAGTGCCAGAGAGCTATCCATCATCCTGATACATCTCAGGCACTGAAAGGGTTAATAGTAATTTATTCCTGGGGCATTGTTTCCCTTGTAGAAGCTATTAGCACTCTGATAAAATCGCTTAGGGGAAGCTCACTATTCGTGTTGTCAGGAAGTTTCCCTATCAATTGATTTGTACCTCTGGATTAATGTTTCCTACACACCTGGCACGAGGTCCGGAATGTCACATACATTGGGGACAATGATAGAAAACTGTGCGGTTTCTTGGGAAATGTTCTTTTTAAAGTTGTTATGTTAGATCCCATATCTGTCGCATCACTCTGTGTAATTGCTGTTATTACGTTACTAATCTTTAGTCCCCAGATATAAACTTTTGTACATTTACTGAAGCTAAACCAAAGCCAAACCCATGTTGGTCTGAGATTAACCCTTTAATGACCAGATATGTGTGCAATGTATTTGGAAGTAATTATTGCATTCAGTCCCTTAGTCCATCACCTGCCTAAAAAAATGTACTGATTTAATTATGCCAGTACTGCTTGCACCAAGTGGGACATTGAAAGGGTGTCTGGGGGCATTCCATGCAGCAACAGAATTGATGATTAGTGATGAGCGAGCGTGCTCGGCCGATGCTCGGATCGGCTCGAGCATCGCTCTGCTCGGCACATGGCGGTACTCGTCGAGTACCGCCATGTGCTCGCCCGACATGTTCGGGTGGAAGGGATCTGTGCCGGAAGAGGCACAGATCCGAAGAAGCTCCGCTGGACCACCAGGGACTGGAGGTACGGGGGCATTGCGGAGATGAAGGGGGCATTGCGGAGATGAAGGGGGACATTGTGGAAGAGGGGCATAGACTCTATGCCCCTCTTCCACAATGTCCCCCTTCATCTCCGCTATGCCCGTCTTCCACAATGTGCCCCTTCATCTCCGCTATGCCCCTCTTCCACAATGTGCCCCTTCATCTCCGCTATGCCCCTCTTCCACAATGTCCCCCTTCATCTCCTCTATGCCATAGAGGAGATGAAGGGGGACATTGTGGAAGAGGGGCATAGCGGAGATGAAGGGGCACATTGTGGAAGAGGGGCATAGCGGAGATGAAGGGGCACATTGTGGAAGAGGGGCATAGCGGAGCTGAAGGGGGACATTGCGGAGCTGAAGGGGGCATTCTCAGATGAAGGGGGCATAGCGGAGATGAAGGGGGCATTGACCAGGCACCCTCCCCTCATCAGAGCAGGGGGTGCCTGGTGTTGCCCCATTCATTCCAATGGGGCTCGGGTGCTCGGCCGAGCACTCGAGCCTCAGGGGGTGCTCGGTCAGAGCACCCGAGCACCCGAGCATCGTGGTGCTCGCTCAACACTATTGATGATGTTTAAAAAAGACAATTCCTAGCTTGGCAATATCTCTCATGTTTTTGCTGATCGAGAGAAATCCAAATAACAAAACAAAATATTGAAGCCATTCCCAGTCATGTCCCAAGAGAAAAAAACATTCCTTCCTGACTCAGAAAGTCAAATGGATATTTCTGCATTGAATCCAACCGCCATCATTCTCTACATTGTTCTAAGCTACAAATGTATCCAGTACTGTTCTGAAAGTATCTGTATTATCTGCCAAAACAGCCTCCGAGGCAAGGAGTTTGCATCCTTACTGACCATAGTGTAAAAAAATCTCTACCTTTGTTTAAGCCAAAAGCACCTTTCCTCAAGCTTTAAAGGATAATCTCTTCTTTTGTTCAGTCTGAAAATCAGTACCTTGTATTGACCACGAACATATGTGTAGATGGTAATCCTATCACCCCTTAGATGTCTCTTCTCTAATGTAAACAAACCCAGTTTGGCTAGTCTCTCTTTGCAACTCAGATCCTCCAATCCCTTTATCAGTTTTGTTGCACGTCTCTGCATCTTTTTCCAATTCAACAAGGTCTTTTTTAAGAATTGGTGCCCAAAACTGTACTCCATATTCTAGATGAGGCCTAACCAAGGATTTATACAAAGGTCGGATAATATTAGAATCCCTTACATCTACACCCTATTTGCTCTTGTAGAGGATGGCGGAATATTAAAATTGTATATTGATTTACATGGAGCTTTTAACCCAGCAAATGCCAAATCGATGTCCAGTGCACTATGAAGCCCTATTTAAATCAATACAAAATTTGGGAATTTTTTGTTCTGTTCAATATGGTGCAGTTGGATTGTATCAGAATTGCTGTACTTTGATTTAATACATTAATCTGTATTCATTTCACCATAAATGTTGCGAGCCACTAGGTGGCGCTAGATTTCAAGTTTAAAGCATCTCTGCATCCCAATGTTTCTATAGTAACCAGAAGACAGTACAGACTTAGAATAGCTTTATAGGCCCCTGATGACGTATTAAAACAAGACACAACTCTCCTACCCCTGCAGCTTAATTTGTTTCTATAAAAAACAGCTACAATTACTGTATGTGAATCAGCTGTTTAGATAAAGGCTAGCAGGAATCGCCCGATGTTGCCTGGGGTATGTGTGTGTATGTGTGTGTATGTGCGCATGTGTGTGTTTGTGTGTTTGTAACCTGTGGATTTCTAGCTGCTGTTCCGTTAAAATGAACTGTCATCATCTTCATCAGGTGTAAGTCCAACAGCGGAGGGGAGTTGTTGTAAAAAAGATAGATAGATAGATAGATAGATAGATAGATAGAAAGATAGATAGATAGATAGATAGATAGATAGATAGATAGATAGATAGATATGATATGAGATAGATAGATATGATATAGATAGATAGATATGAGATAGATAGATAGATAGATAGATAGATAGATAGATAGATAGATAGATATGATATAGATAAAAGGATATAAGATAGAATGATTGATAGATAGATCTAGATGAGAGAGAGAGAGAGAGAGAGAGAGAGCACAAACTGAAAAGGTTATGGTGGGGAAAAAAGTGAATGAAAACCCCTTCCACCTGAATTTGGTGGGTAGTAGGTACAATGTTAAACAAAAATTTGATACACCAGTCAAGCCATAAGACTTGCTTTTCCCACAGAAATCTCACATTTGCAATGTTGTTACAAATGCAACAACATTGCACTTTTTTCCCCACCATAACCTTTTCAGTTTGTGCTCCACATGTGCACCAATCCTCAATAACAAGCCAGTAAAACCAACCTCATGCTGATGAGTTGCATTACAACGAAACGGCCGTCCATGAGTGGTTCACTGGCTTTGCATCTCTTCCTGAGTTGTGTCTTAAAGCTGTTACTCAGCATACACATACTCTGAGGAATCCATTTATAAAGTGGAATCTGAGGCAAAAAGGTGATTCTTTGTTAAACCCATTTGCTTATGCCTACCCAGAATCCCTTGCAGTAGTAACAACATTGTAAATGTGAGATTTCTGTGGGAAAAGCAAGTCTTATGGCTTGACTGGTGTATCAAATTTTTGTTTAACATTGTATCTACTACACATATATATATATATAACCAGTTGGGAAGCTTGTGAGGTCTGGTACAAAACAGAAAAAGATGTACCAGCAGTCTCAGTACTTTTTTGAATGGTGTGATTTAATTCAAACAAGTGTCAATGTTTCAATGTGATTTCTACATTTTCATCAGGACCAGGCCTGTTTTATATAGATAGATAGATATTAGGTAAATAGATAGAGAGACAGACAGACAGATAGACACACAATCAAATACATTCACAGATAGGTAGACAGACAGACAGATAGACACACAATCAAATACATACACAAACACATGCAGACATAAACACACATGCTCCCACACACACACGAGTACATAAACACACACAGACAGATATATACACATGATATATACACGCACACATACATACACACACACAGATATATATACACACGCACACACACATGCATTCATAAACACTTGTGTTTGTGTGTGTGTTTATGTCTGATACAGACACTGGACACAAGAGTGCAACAGGTCAATGAGCAGCCTTGGCACTCACTCCAGGAAGGCAGCTCTCTGATCCAAAGTGTTCACTGTGTGGTGTGTCTGACAAGTCACCCTCACACGATCACAGGACTCACATACTCCTGCATGTGTATAAACATAGTTGCCAGTTGTCATGATCATGGGCAAGCTTCCTGCACCACAGACAATGTAATAGAGAGAGATGAACAGTTCCCTGATCTCTCCTACAAGGAAAGCGAGGACACATACAGCATACCAGAAGGACAAAAGTCTAAAGCTCCCCCCTTCCAAAAAAAGGCAAGTGGAAATGTCCCCGATAATATGTAGACATGTGGTAACACTATACACGTGTGATAATATGTAGACATATGGTAACACCACACACGTGTGATAATATGTAGACATATGGTAACACTATACACGTGTGATAATATGTAGACATGTGGTAACACTATATACGTGTGATAATATGTAGATATGTGGTAACACTACACACGTGTGATAATATGTAGACGTGGTAACACTACACACGTGTGATAATATGTAGACATATGGTAACACCACAAACGTGTGCCAAGATGCCTTTCTCCTGAACTAGTCATCTTTCAGATTTGTTGGTTAAAGTGACATTCCACCTCCTTTTTGATTTTAACCCTTTTGAGTGCCAGAGGCGTACCCCTCCAGCACTCAAAGGGTTCTACAAGTCCATAATATGTCAAGTCAAATAATCTATACTTTTAGTTAATTTTTACATGTTTATGTACCTGACAGAGAACTCACGGAACCTGTTTCCAGAGAGTTTTCTGTCGAGGACTCTGAAAGCAGGGATAGTGCAACAATGTAACTGTGTCCCAGAAGCAGAAAAGCCTTCCTCCACCACAGCATACAGAGCACTCACTGCTACAGGAATAGTGTTACATTGTATCATTCTCCTTGCTTTCCCAGTGGGCGATATTGTGCATAGACTGAGCAATGCATACCTCCCAACATTTCAAATGGCCAAAGAGGGACATTTCTGATTTAGGTGGTGTTTATGGGGGTGTGGATGGTGGGCGGGTCATTACAGAGAATTTGTAGGTTATTTCAAGACCCCTGATGAAGCCTCAGAGGAGGCGATACGCGTTGGGATGGCTGACCTGCAGTGAGAGTCTCATAGGGATTAGACCTCTAGTTATGGATAAGTACCACTTTTGTCCTGTTTATTCTTTATCATTTACATTTTAAGCTGCTATATAGTGCTGATCATTTTCCCTTTTTTGTGGCATTTATCATTATACTTTTATTTGTATTTTCTTATTTAAGAATCAATAGGGCAATTATATTTTATTGGCACTTATATGGTATGTGATTATGGTGCTGTATATTCCTATTGTTTATATTTAAACAGCTGTGATTATATATTATTGAGGGATATTACACCACCATGCTATAAATGTTTATTGAGGTCTGTTCCTTATGAGGACATTCTCTTGGTATTTTAATTGGTTTTAATTTTATCTGAATATATTTGTATCAATAAAATTTCACATTTATATATACTGTTTCGTTGTATAATTTTTTGGGTCCGAGTGCCTCAATTTAAAGACTTCTGTGAATGAGGTTTATCTTTTGAGGGTTTACTTCATTGTACTTCTAGTATTGTTTGTAGTTTAAGTCTAGAGAGCACCCCGCTATTTTTAGCGGTAGTATGGGGACCCGTGTGAGATTTGAGCCCAGTGCCCTTCTATACCTTCTTTGTATCTATTTCAAGACCTATTGACACCTCTTTTTTAACTGAATCTATTATTTACAGAAAGTATTTTATTTACACAGATTAATGTAGAAACACATCTACTGAAGACTAACTACACATTTATGTTATTGCTGTGGAGCAATGTGATACACACTAGTCATTCTGATCTCCAGAAAAGAGGGACAGGGGGATTTGGATCACAAAAAGGAACTGTCCCTCCTAAAGAGGGACACTTGGGAGGTATGGCAATGCGCTGCCCACCTATCTGGTGCTCAAAGAGTTAAACCAATCCAGTTTTCTGTTTTATTTTAGCTCCCTACACCTGTCTGTGCATTCATGTCCCTGCTGTGTCAGCATTATAGAAATCCCTTTATATCTACCGGGCGGGGGGGCTCATACCTGTCATGGAATGGAAAAATGGTTTCTTATGGATCACGTGTAGCCGATACATGAAAAAGTAGCTCAAGAGAAAAACTAAAGATGTGCTATTGACCTCTGTTTCAGGTGTTTTGAGAATAAGCCGTAATTATGAAACTCTATAGATATTGTGGGGATTTTTCTATTGAGTAAAATGATGTTACTCCCAGTGCTTTTGTTGAATGTTATTACAGTGATAATTTGTCATTTTTCTAATAGTTTGATCTTAAGATGTTTTGCTGACAGGTGGCGCTGTTGCAGTATCCATCTATAGAACGCTTGTGTCACCGACACTTGACATTTAACAAGCCGTAACAGCAACAGCTTCACCTGGCTGCAAAGGAATCGTGGCAGAACCCTAACAAACAAACGCATTAACCCTTTGAGGGCTAATGAGGTCCAGTGCATTGGGTATCTGTCTGGCACTCAAAGGGTTAATCCCTTGTAGAGTTTTCAGTGCACTTCTTCTTTAGAACGAATGTTTCTGGGGAAGGAATGAAGACCTCAGCTGGGTCCTGGAGTCCGACCACAGAGAATAATGGGGGGGGGGGGGTATAAACATGGCAGCAGGGCAAAGTACATTTAATGGAGAAAATGCAAACAGCACACTATATAACCGCATTTGTGTCAAACTGAAAAAATAGGACATTTTAAGGAGGTACGACTTGTGCAAGAAATGGGTTGCAAATTGCTCCATAAATGAAAGTGAATTTGTGCCCAACTTGTGAGTCACTACAACAAGGTCTAAAGTTCAGCACAGTAGAACACAAAGGAGCAGTAAACTTTTTTTATGAAAAATATATATTGTAGGGATTTTCCTATTGAGTAAAATAAGGGTACTCCCACTGCTGAGAGATTTATATTTCCAGAGTTATTACTGTTTAAACCCATGTTTTTTTACATTAGCAGTGCCCTCTGGTGGTCAAATTCTAATTAGATTTGCTGTTAGATTCTAATGGAGAGGAAAGTCAGAAAAGTCAGTGACATACAGTTCTCCATAGAATGTGATAGAAACTGCCTGTCACTTCCTGTCAGTTAGAACTATCAGGAAGTAAACACAGTAAATTCACTTCCTGTCAGTTAGAACTATCAGGAAGTAAACACAGTAAAGTCACTTCCTGTCAGACCTATCAGGAAGTAAACAAGTAAATTCACTTACTCATTATTTGAACTTCTATAATTTTTTAATAAAACATCTGACAGTGATGGGAGTGACCTTGTTTTATTCAGCAGGAAATGCTCTGTTAATGTATATAAATGGTGCAGTTGCCTTTATATGTTCACTGTTCCATTAGCTCTATCTATTCTTTACCTACATTACTTTTTTTGCACAGTTTTTAAGACCACTTGTATACATCTTTCCCCCATGTCTGCCTCCTTGGATATGATAATACAGAACCAATTAAAAATTCATTGTAGTGAGCTAATTAACACAGATTTGATTCATGGAGCTCATTAGGATTTTCTGCTGGGATTTATGTAAGGACAGGAGTGATCATGCAGTCACACGATAACATAGTAACATAGAAAATTAGGTTGACAAAAGACACAAGTCCATCAAGTTCAACCTTTGTCTCATAACCCAGAGACATGAGAATTATATAGCTTTCCTGCTACCAAATAAGTTAGTCTTTATCAGACCTTCCTGATCTGCCTACTAATAAACAGTATAACTCTGTATGTTCCCTTTGGAAAAAATGTATCTAATATTTGTATCTGCCATAACCATGTCCTTGGGCAAGGAATTCTATAACTTTAAGTGTTAGTAATGTCCACAAAAAAGTTTCTTGCATTTAGAAGAGCTTAAAAAGCTGAGCTAAATGCAAAAAAACGTATCTCTCAAACAGCTATGGTTTACGAGATACAGGCGTTTAAAGTCTGATCTTTACAGCTGTCAGCAGGAGATCCGTGTCGGCCCACACCGAGGCGCTTGAGCAGAGCCGCGATCTCCTTATTTACTTATATCACTTCATTGTAATGGTCTAAAACGAGAGCTTGAAAACCATACACACGATTTAGACCATTCCAATGAAGGGATTCCGTGTAAGTAACAAGATCTCGGCACTTCTCAAGCGCCACAGTGTCGACCGACACGGATCTCCTGCTGACAGCTTTACAGCTGTCAGTAGGAGAGATCAAACTTTAAACACCCGTATCTCTTAAACCATAGCGGTATGAGAGATACGTTTTTTTGCATTTAGCTCAGCTTTTTAAGCTCTTCTAAATGCAAAAAAAACTTTTTTGTGGACATACTAACACTTTAACAGACCTTACTATAAATTGTGAGCAGTCTAGTGACATTAAAGATAAGAGAGAGGGAGAGAGAGAGGGTGTAAGACAGTAGATGAAGAATGGAACATTTCCCATCAAATTGCAGATGAATACAACACTTAATTACAAATATATATATATATATATATATATATATATATATATATATATATACATAGATTTATGAAACGTGTTTTATAGGAAAACTAGGAAATTCTGACTTTTCAGCTCATTGTAGCATACACCAGTGTTGTATTAAAGGGACAGTAATGTCTATTTGAAAGTCTTTCGCCGAGTCTTCTAAATATTAAAAGTAACAGATTGCGCTATGTGTAAGACCTTACTTTTGTGTAGTTCAAAAGTTATGAAGAGATAAAGATCCGCCGCCCCTTCTGGCCATGTCACTCTGAATCAGCAGTCTGGTCTGGACGCCTGCAGGGAGGCACAATCTTCAGTAAGCAAATGGAAATCCTGTCCTCCTTCGTCAAGTCGGGCAGGATTTTCCTTTTACTTACTCAATGAAGTTTGTCACTCGCTCAGAGGCTTAACTAGAAACCACGCGGCCCTGGGGCAAGAATTGCCATGGGCCCCCCGACCACATTGGCCACCTCAACATTGCCCCCCATCTCCACATTGCCCCTCAATCTCCACATTACCCCCCCATCTCCATATTGCCCCTCAATCTCCACATCGCCCCTTCCACAATGCCCCTCAATCTCCACATTGCCTCTTTCACATTGCCCCCATCTCCACATTTCCCCTTTCACATTGCTCCCATCTCCACATTGCCCCTTCCACAATGCCCCCATCTCCACAATGCCCCTCAATCTCCACAATGCCCCTTCCACAATGCCCCTAAATCTCCTACCTCCCTGGTGGTCCAGTGGCAGAGGACAGGTCTGTGCCTCTTTCTGCACAGACCTCTTCTCCCATGCGGTCCTCTTCAGTAATGCAGTAATGAGATGATGTCATCTCCCAGCGCTCTGCATTACTAGAGTGCCGGTCTGCTGTAGGGAATACTGATCTCCCTCTGGCAGACCGGCACTCTCGTAATGCAGAGCCCCAGCTCTCTGCATTACTTAATTGCTGGTGTCAGGCGAGGGGGTCGCAGGGGAGAGTGAGGGGCCCGGTTGCAGATGCGACCCCTATAGTTACACCACTGCACTCGCTGCAGCCGTCGAGTCACACAGTCTGATTTGAGATTCAGAGGGAGGCAGCCAGAAAGGGGTGTGCAGGGGATCTTTTTCTCTTAATAACATTTGAACTATAACAAAAGTAATGTCTTAAACATAGCGCAATCTGTTAATTTTCTATGATAAAAACGTGAGTTTAATTATTTTTTTTCTGTAAAGACAAAGGGAGATTTTACACTCAAATATCAATACAGTTAAAATGCAATTTTCTATACTGGGCATAAGGTGGAACTGTTCCTATCATTTACTATAATAAACTAAATGTTTGACACCAGTTGGCTCTATAAAAAAGTTGACTCTATAAAAAAACAGATAATTTTGGGCTGTAATAACTCTTAATGAGGCACCTCCCAACAGCAGAAATGTTCGTGACTCAGTCAGCATGAAAGCACTTTCATATGTATATATATATATATATATATATATATATATATATATATATATATATATATATATATATATATATCTCAAATACAGTTTTTGATAAAAAAAAAATGTTTTTTAAAATGTTCAAATTTTTATTTAGATTTTTTATCTGCATTTAGGTTGTTTTATTTGTCTGTTATATTTGTATTAATATTTTCTGTTTTCTTTACTTTATCTAGAGTTTTGTGCACTTCTCGTCCCTGTTGTGTAGCCCCGGAATTAACCCCTGTATAGCTGACAGCTTTCTGTCCAAAAAAACAACTTTTTTACAAATAATTTCCCCCATTTTCTTTATGTCTCCTATTAGTTTTTTCAACAAACCAATAAGTGCATCAGAGTTCTTACGTGCACATCTAGGGGGACCGCAATTCCATTCTGCCATTCAGGGAGGCTGTGTACACGAGCAGCAGAGTACTTGTCCTTGGTGCAGTTATGTAGGAGGTATCACTATATTTCTCTGGACATCAGTGCACAACCTGCTCTTTCTATGGTGCACCACTGAGTTTCTTAAAGGAGCAGTAAACTTTTTTTATGAAAAAATATATATTGTAGGGATTTTCCTATTGAGTAAAATAAGGGTACTCCCACTGCTGAGAGATTTATATTTCCAGAGTTATTACAGTTGAACCCATGTTTTTTTTTTTTTACATTAGCAGTGCCCTCTAGTGGTCAAATTCTAATTAGATTTCCTGTTAGATTCTAATGGAGAGGAAAGTCAGAAAAGTCAGAGATATACCGTTCTCCATAGAATGTGATAGAAACTGCCTGTCACTTCCTGTCAGTTAGAACTATCAGGAAGTAAACACAGTAAATTCACTTCCTGTCAGTTAGACCTATCAGGAAGTAAACACAGTAAATTCACTTCTTGTCAGTTAGAACTATCAGGAAGTAAACACAGTAAATTCACTTCCTGTCAGTTAGAACTATCAGGAGGTAAACACAGTAAATTCACTTCCTGTCAGTTAGAACTATCAGGAAGTAATCACAGTAAATTCACTTCCTGTCATTTAGAACTATCATGAGGTAAACACAGTAAATTCACTTCCTGTCAGTTAGAACTATCAGGAAGTAATCACAGTAAATTCACTTCCTGTCAGTTAGACTATCAGGAAGTAATCACACAGTAAATTCACTTCCTGTCAGTTAGAACTATCAGGAAGTAAACATAGTAAATTCACTTCCTGTCAGAGCTATCAGGAGGTAAACACAGTAAATTCACTTCCTGTCAGTTAGAACTATCAGGAAGTAAACACAGTAAATTCACTTCCTGTCAGTTAGACTATCAGGAAGTAACCACACAGTAAATTCACTTCCTGTCAGTTAGAACTATCAGGAAGTAAACACAGTAAATTCACTTCCTGATTATTTAAACTGCTATAATTTTTGAATAAAACATCTGACAGCGATGGGAGTGACCTTGCTTTATTCAGCAGGAAAAGCTCTATAAAATATGTGTTTTCATAAAAAAAGTTTACTGCTTCTTTAACACTAGAGGGAGAACTACTGTGATAAAAACCAATGCCTTTGATGGGCAACAAGATAATGTACATACCCAAAGCCTTAGACTAGTATTTAACTACAATACTGCACTACACCTCCTGCATGATGTCAGGATCAAGGCTCAGTTCTCTCTAGTGTTCAGAGTTTTGTCTGGAAGCCATTTTCTTGTAGCCCAGCAGAGGCATCACTTCTTGTCATAGTAGGCAATGGAAAGTTCTCCTTCTAGTGTTCAGAACTCTGTGCTCTGGACTTTTCATTTTGGGACTTTGTATTGTCCCAGAAGGAGGCTGCCCGGGACATAGAACACTCATTTAAAATTCTGGACTATCCTGGGCAATCCGGGACATGTGGTCACCCTACTTATCATTTCAGTGCACAAAGAAGGGAAATCAGCACATAGTCATTTGTTGAACCGACAGCTTCTGGAGACATCAACACCTCAAACAGCCAGTAGGAGTGGTAATCTCTAACTGCTGAAGGTCCATCACTTGACTTTCCATGGCTTAGGAAATAGGGTTCAATATGTGAATAACCCAAAATGTAGAGGCACATTCCCTAAATAAGAGAAACAACACCTCCTAAAAATATACCATCCCCCATCTTACCATAGCCAGAATACCCCTATTAATTTTGGCTTCATTAACTCGTGGATGTCATGTCTGTGGTACATACCTCCCAAGTGTCCCTCTTTAGGAGATATTAGGGGTCAGTACCTCCCAAGTGTCCCTGTTTAGGAGATATTAGGGGTCAGTACCTCCCAAGTGTCCCTCTTTAGGAGATATTAGGGGTCAGTACCTCCCAAGTGTCCCTGTTTAGGAGATATTAGGGGTCCGTACCTCCCAAGTGTCCCTCTTTACAGGAGATATTAGGGGTCCGTACCTCTCAAGTGTCCCTCTTTAGGAGATATTAGGGGTCATTACCTCCCACGTGTCCCTCTTCATGAGATTTTAGGGGTCCGTACCTCCCAAGTGTCCCTCTTTAGGAGATATTAGGGGTCCATATCTCTCAAGTGTCCCTCTTTAGGAGATATTAGGGATCCATACCTCCTAGTGTTCCTCTTTAGGAGATATTAGGGGTCCATACCTCCCAAGTGTTCCTCTTTAGGAGATATTAGGGGTCCATACCTCCCAAGTGTTCCTCTTTAGGAGATATTAGGGGTCCATACCTCCCAAGTGTCCCTCTTTAGGAGATATTAGGGGTCCTTACCTCCTAGTGTTCTTGTCTTTAACTCTTAGGCACTCAGAGGGTTAAAGAGATAAGTAGGCTCATACACTCTGCCTGCTTCAGTTTGGAACAAAATACCAATAACTGTCATGTCCGCCTCCAAGGAGCTGACCCCCTGGACTGATTGGAGATTCTTAACCCAAGGCAAGAGGACAGAATTCATAGGGGCCATTAGGATTTTCTCTCCATTGTAAGGTAATTGCGTTTTATAGAGAGATAGATTATGCATTTCATGTATATATTATATGACAGATAGATAGATAGAATTGTAATGTAAATCATATGTTACTTGGAAAAATTTAGGACCGTGACAGGTCCTGCAGCATCCAGTTGCCATGACTACAGTTGGCCCGGCAACTCCAGAATCTTCTTGTAGGGCATGTGAGGATGATTTGGAAACTCAGGAGCAGAATGTACAATGGAGGATAGAGGAGGAGGAATCCACTGACCGTCAGTGGTGAAATAACACGTATATATCACAGTAAAGAGGGCCGAATATTACCACCCACCGGGGAAGAGATCGGTACATTACACATCAGGGGATAGCAAGCACCCTGCTTCAATTCAGTGGTTGTTGGATTTCAACTCCCATAATCCTCAGCAGGCTGTTAGAGAGATCTCCAGTACACAAGAGGTTAAACAGGGAGTAACAATGTCAAATATATAAATGTAGCAATTACAGTAATATTTATATTTTATGTAATGAGCTCTCAGGACTGACGTATTCATCACTTCCCGACATTCCACATGGTCAAAGAGGGATGGGGGCGTGGCTGGTGGGTGTGGCTGGTGGGATTGGCATTATGAGAATTTTTAGGTTATTTCATAACCTACTGACACCTCTTTTATAAATTAACAAATAATTTAGAATAACACCAAAGTATTTTATTTACACAAACTGATTTATATACACACATTTACTTAAAGGGGAACTACCACGCCGCAAAAACTTTACATTAGTTAAGTCTTCATCTGGCGACTAGCTGCTTAGTAGCGCTAGTCGCCAGAAATATTACCTGTTTTCAAAGATTTTCGAGTTTTTCGGAGGCTGACAGTAGCAGGAACCACGGACATCTTGTCATAGTGACGTCCGTGCGCCTGCACTGTCAGTTCCGGCTCCAAAAGGGACTGACAGCGCAGGCGCACGGACGACACTATAACGAGATGTCCATGCTTCCTGCTACTGTCAGCCTCCGAAAAACTCGAAAATCTTTGAAACCAGGTAATTTTTCTGGCGACTAGCGCTACTAAGCAGCTAGTCGCCAGATGAAGACTTAACTAATGTACAGTTTTTGCGGGGTGGTAGTTCCCCTTTAAGTTCAAACACACATTAATGTGATTTTTATTGCCGTGGAACAATGTGATACACTTATATACACACCACACAGTCTGATTTCATAAACACAGGGACACCAGGGTGATGCACTTATATACACATCACACAGTCTGATCTCCTAAACACAGGGACACCAGGGTGATACACTTATATACATACCACACAGTCTGATCTCCTAAACACAGGGACACCAGGGTGATACATTTATATACACACCACACAGTCTGATCTCCTAAACACAGGGACACCAGGGTGATACACTTCTACACACACTACACAGTGTGATCTCCTAAACACAGGGACACCAGGGTGATACACTTATATATATATACCACACAGTCTGATCTCCTAAACACAGGGACACCAGGGTGATACACTTATATACGCACCACACAGTCTGATCTCCTAAACACAGGGACACCAGGGTGATACACTTCTATACACTCCACACAGTGTGATCTCCTAAACACAGGGACACCAGGGTGATACACTTATATACACACCACACAGTCTGATCTCCTAAACACAGGGACACCAGGGTGATACACTTCTATACACACCACACAGTGTGATCTCCTAAACACAGGGACACCAGGGTGATACACTTATATATATATATACCACACAGTCTGATCTCCTAAACACAGGGACACCAGGGTGATACACTTATATAAGCACCACACAGTCTGATCTCCTAAACACAGGGACACCAGGGTGATACACTTCTATACACACCACACAGTCTGATCTCCTAAACACAGGGACACCAGGGTGATACACTTCTACACACAGGGACACCAGGATGATACACTTATATACACATCACACAGTCTGATCTCCTAAACACAGGGACACCAGGGTGATACACTTATATATACACACCACACAGTCTGATCTCCTAAACACAGGGACACCAGGGTGATACACTTATATACACACCACACAGTCTGATCTCCTAAACACAGGGACACCAGGGTGATACACTTATATACACACACCACACAGTCTGATCTCCTAAACACAGGGACACCAGGGTGATACACTTATATACACACCACACAGTCTGATCTTCTAAACACAGAGACACCAGGGTGATACACTTATATACACACACCACACAGTCTGATCTCCTAAACACAGGGACACCAGGATGATACACTTAAATACACATCACATGGTTTGATATCCTAAAAAGATGGACATCAGAGTGGGAAAGAGGGAGAAAGGGATTTGGGTTTAAAGGGACACTTGGGAGGTATGCAGATCTCTGTAGAATGTGATAGAAACTGCTGAGTCACTTCCTGTCAGAACTTTCAGGAAGTAAATGCACTGTAAATTCACATCCTGATTATTTGAACTGGGATAACATTTGAATATGAACATTTGAACTGATAGAGGTGGGAATGGACTTGTTTTAATCAGTAGGAAAAGCTCTATAACATATAGGTTTTCATCGCGAAAAAGTTTACTGCCCCTTTAATGCCAGCAAATCATGTATTTCAACACCATAGCACACACAGGGAAATGGCACCCATGCACACATTTTCCTCTTCACCTTGTTTAATTATTTAAGTGCCACAAAAGGTATCCAATGCATTGCGGAGCTTACCTCTCTGGCACTAAAAGGGTTAATAAGTAGCTTTAAATAAAGAGTAGAGGAAAGGGACACCCTAAAATATCCAAAGACCACCCTATCGCTCTCCACTTGGCACAAACTGGAGTAATTCCAGGTAGTGTAGCTTAGTAAATTGACTTTAGGCAATGAAATGGACAAAGATATCGACTACTGCTCCAGAATCACCACTAAATTAAATTCACCCCATTGATTCCCACTGCTTTGGACACTTTTCAAGCATTTAGGACATTTAAATCTCTATTTAAATCACTGGGGTTTTTTGCTGCCTATGATGCATTTGATTTACTCCAGGATTACTAATTTTTCTTTTATACGTGTCCCGACGGAGATATCACACATATAGTCCTACAGTCCATTGCAGCTGGTACGTGTTATCACTCTTGTTTCAGAGATACCGTCTTCAGTTAGTTCTGGATGTGCGCTCCATGGAGGCAGACATGACAGTTACTAGCGAGACCACAGGATATAAACCCCGCCCACTGCGCATGTTAATCTGAACTCTTTAATTTCCTCTCAGGTGATCATGGGGAAGTAGCCCAGTGATGAAAGAGTTAAAGGGGACTGCTTTTGCAGGGCTGCACTGGTGGAACAGAAACACCATGCAGCCCTGCCCTGCTTTAATTATATTTTAACCCTTTTAGTGCTGGGTTTCTCACTGTTCATCACGTTAGAGCAGTGTTTCTCAACCAGGGTGCCGTGGTGTGCCACAGACATCCACTTAGGGTGCCTCATTTTATCTATAATGCTTTGACAAAAATGGAAATGTAGACTTCCAACTGTATATTTAACCCTTTGAATGCCAGAGGGGTACGCAACGCATTGCAAAGCAATGCGTTGCATACCCCTCTGGCACTCAAAGGGTTAAGGATATTACTATGCACAATATGTTTATTTTAGCTGTGAGATCTAACAGTACCTCTATATTTATATATTTGTAACCTTCATTACACCCCTGGCAAATGACATAAAATGATAGAGGTGCCCTGAAAATGCCAGACTGCGTGTTAGGGGTGCCTTAAACGGATAGTAATGTTTCACAAAAGCAGCAGCTCCAGTTAATCTTCATAGTATTTGGTCCATGGAGAGTGTTATTTCAATACTGTCAGAGTTGTAGTACAAGAGTAATTGAATGATAAAGTATCCCCCTCCCGCCCCTTGTACCTAGTGTAAGTCACCTCCCCTCAGATGTGGAATCTGGTCACCTGACCGGACAGGTCACAGCAGGGGACAATCTTCTTACTGTGATCATAAGGAAAACCCTGCCCCCCTTGTCAGGTTTTCCTTATGATCACTGAAGATTGTCCCTCTCTGTGATCCATCCGGACAGTCTTGCTGCTCTGAGGTGAGCAGTGTTACATCAGTAAAAGGGGCGGGAGGGGGATACTTTATCATTCAGTTACTCTTGTACTACAACTCTGACAGTATTACAATAACACTCTCCATGGCCCAAATACAATGAAGATTAATTGGAGCTGCTTTTATTTTGAAACATTACTATCCCTTTAAGTAAAGAACCACTGCATTAGAGGGTGCACTGCCCTGTGACCTTTAATTATGAGTGCTGGAGGGGTACGCTATGTATTGCAGAGTAATGTGTGGTATATACTTCTGTCACTCAGAGGGTTAAAGGGTTAATTAGGCTCATGCCCTCTAACTGCTTCACTTTAAAACATCTGACATCACCTGTCATGAGACCTGACGTCCAGGACTAATGAAGGCAAAAGAGCAAAAATCATAGAGGTCATTAGGATTTCCTGTCCATTGTAAGATGAGTGTGGTTACTATTAGTCTTACTTCTCCTTTAACTTTTGACAATACTTGAAGAATAATTTAAGGACCAGATGTGTCATGAATTAATTAGTTACAGTTTAGATCTTAAAAAGAAATGTTTTACCTGAATCCTTTGTCTTTTCTGAATCGTTCCTTCATTCTGTATGAAGCCCCAGTCGGCTGTGTTAGTTACACGCAGACCAGTGAACCTTGATATCCCTGAATGTGTATCTGCACTTTGGCGGTCAGCGCTTACAAACATTACATAGTGCACATTCCAGGGGGTCAGAGGGCACCAGAAACATGGACATTGACTAAAATATTGGCTGCAGGGAGGTCATTGCATCCTGGGTGCGCAGAATAGTTTATATACTAATTTGGTACATTTATTTACCAATTCATATTTAATAATACTTGAAAACGCCTCGAATCTGCACAGAGACTCTGGTTTTTGCAGTGAATTACTGGGTCTCTATGTACAGACATTGATTCTCCAGTGGTGGGGAGTTTCTTATTAAACTCCACCCACTTCTCCTCCTTCCCACCATGTTCCTCCCACTTCCCACCCACTTCTCCTCCTTCATACCCTGTTCCTCCCACTGCCTGCCTACTTCTCCTCCTTCCCACCATGTTCCTCCCACTCCCTGCACACTTCTCTGCCTTCTCACCCTGTTCCTCCCACTTCTCCTCCTTCTCACCTGTTCTGCCCACTTCCCACCCACTTCTCCTCCTTCTCACCTGTTCTGCCCACTTCCCGCCCACTTCTCCTCCTTTCCTCCCTGTTCTGTCCACTTCCCCTCATTCCCACCCTGTTCCTTCCCCACCCACTTCTCCTCTGTTCCACCTTGTTCCTCCCACCTCCCACACACTTCTCCTCCTTCGCACCCTGTTCCTCCCACTTCCTGTCCACTTCTCCTGCTTCCCACCTTGTTTTTCCCACTTCTCCTCTGCCCCACCCTGTTCCTCCCACTTCCCACCCACTTCTCCTCTTTAACACACTTTTCCTCCCACCTCTTCTCCTTCTCATCCTGTTCCTTCCACTTCTCCTCCTTCCCACCCTGTTCCTCCCACTTCCCACTCCCTTCTCCTCCTTCCACCCTTGTTCCTCCTACTTCCCTCCCACTTCTCCTCCTTCCTTCCCTGTTCCGCCCACTTTATGTCACAAAGATGACAAGTCCCTCCCATCTGTTATTAATAGTGATGAGCGAGCACCCCAATGCTCGGGTGTTCGGGTGCTCTGACCGAGCACCCCCTGTGGCTCGAGTGCTCGGCCGAGCACCCGAGCCCCATTGAAGTCAATGGGAGGACTCGAGCATTACACCAGGCACCCCCTGCTCTGATGAGGGGAGGGTGCCTGGTCCATAGGAAAAGGGCAGAAAAGGATGGAAACACCACAGAAATGGTTCAGGGACAGCATAGGGAGGATGTCTGGATGCATCTTGGACTCCAACATCGCTGCTGGGAACGATCTTTCGCCCGTAGTACGCCATTTTTACAGACTGACCATAAAACACACAAAAAGGAAAATAAAAACGACTTTAGGCGAAAAATTGTTACCAAACAATATTTGCTGTATATTTACTTGTATATCATCTGCAAATTCTCCCAAAAATTTCCTTGATTTTCTGAAGTGAGGCCATGATTAAGAGGGAAACGTGCGCAGAGGCAAATTCTCCCAAAAATTTCCTTGATTTTCAGAACTGAGGCCATGATTAAGAGGGAAACGTGCGCAGAGGCAAATTCTCCCAAAAATTTCCTTGATTTTCAGAACTGAGGCCATGATTAAGAGGGAAACGTGCGCAGAGGCAAATTATCCCAAAAATTTCCTTGATTTTCTGAACTGGGGCCATGATTAAGAGGGAAACGTGCGCAGAGGCAAATTCTCCCAAAAATTTCCTTGATTTTCAGAACTGAGGCCATGATTAAGAGGGAAACGTGCGCTGAGCTGACCATCTAAAACATTATGGGTGAGGGTCTGCTGCAGAGCTGACCATCCTAAACATTATATGCGAAGGCCCGCTAGTGAGCTGACGCTATAAAACATTATATGAGAGGGCCCGCTAGAGAGCTGACCCAATAAAACATTATATGAGAAGGCCCGCTGGTGAGCTGACCTATATAAAAATTGTCAAACAGGGCCCGCTGGTGAGCTGGCCCTATATAAAAATTATATCACAGGGCCCGCTGGTGAGCTGGCCCTATATAAAAATTATATCACAGGGCCCGCTGGTGAGCTGGCCCTATATAAAAATTATATCCCAGGGCATATGGAAGAGGAGGAGGAGGATGAGAAGATTAAGAGTCAACCATATACCCGTTTTTTGGGTGGAAGGGGTGAATGGGAATACAGAGTATTCCCATCATTGTAAATAACATATATAAAGTGAGTTTATGTTCCCCCGGGGCTTTCCTCCAGTGGAGTGGAGAAGTCAGGGGAAATCCATGCCTTGTTCATTTTTATAAGTGTCAACCTATCAGCATTGTCGGTGGAAAGGCGGATACGCTTATCTGTTATGATGCCACCAGCAGCACTAAATACCCGCTCAGACAGAACGCTGGCGGCAGGGCAGGCCAGCACCTCCAAGGCGTAGAGTGCCAGTTCATACCACGTGTCCAGCTTGGACACCCAGTAGTTGTAAGGCACAGAGGGATCATTGAGGACGCTGACACGGTCTGCTACGTACTCCTTCACCATCTTCCAAAACTTTTCCCTCCTTGTGACACTAGGCTGCGCATCAGGGTGAGGGTGCTGGCGGGGTGTCATGAAGGTGTCCCACGCCTTGGAGAGTGTTGCCCTGCCTTTGTCGGAACTGCTGTGTGCTCCCCTTTTCTCCCCTTCTCGGTTGGCCAAGGTAGCACGTACTCTGCCGCCAGCGTTGTCAGATGGAAAATTTTGGAGCAATTTTTCAACAAGAACCTTCTGGTATTGCACCATTTTGCTTGTCCTCTCCACCGGAGGAATGAGAGATGAGAAATTCTCTTTGTAGCGGGGGTCCAGAAGGGTGAACACCCAGTAATCCGTGTTGTTTAAAATGCGTATAACGCGTGGGTCACGGGAAAGGCAGCCTAACATAAAGTCAGCCATGTGTGCCAGAGTACCAACAGTCAAGATTTCGCTGTCCTCACCAGGAGGATGACTCTCAATCTCCTCATCCTCTTCCTCCTCTTCTGCCCACCCACGCTGAAGAGATGGAACTAAAGTTCCATGGCTACCCTCTGTAGCGGAGGCAACCGTGTCTTCCTCCTCCTCCTCCTCCGCCTCCTCCAATTGTCGCTGAGAAGACGAAGTGAGGGTGCTCTGGCTATCACCTTGTGTAAGCTCTTCCTCCCCCATTTCCACCTCTTCCACATGCAAAGCGTCGGTTTTAATTGTGAGCAGCGAGCGTTTCAGTAGACACAGAAGTGGGATGGTTACACTGATAATAGCGTTATCGCCGCTCACCATCTGTGTCGATTCCTCAAAATTGCGTAAAACCTCACAGAGGTCTGACATCCATTCCCACTCCTCACTTCTGATTACAGGAAGTTGAACGGAGAGGCGACGACCGTGTAACAGCTGGTACTCCACTACTGCCCTCTGCTGCTCACAAAGCCGGGCCAACATGTGGAAGGTGGAGTTCCAGCGCGTGCTCACGTCACACAGCAGCCGGTGAGCTGGCAATTGTAAGCGCTGCTGCAGCTTCAACAGGCCGGCCGAAGCTGTAGATGACTTACGGAAATGTGCACACACGCGGCGCACCTTGGTCAAGAGATCATGCACATTGGGGTAGGTTTTTAGAAATCGCTGCACCACTAAATTAAATACATGCGCTAGGCATGGTACGTGTGTGAGCTTGCCGAGCTCCAAAGCCGCCACCAAGTTACGCCCATTATCACACACAACCATGCCTGGTTGCAGGTTGAGTGGCGAGAGCCACTGCTCGGTCTGGTGACTAATCCCCTGCAACAGCTCTGAGGCCGTGTGCTGTTTGTCCCCAAGGCAGATCAGCTTCAGCACGGCCTGTTGACGTTTCCCCACTGCAGTGCTACACTGCTTCCAGCTACTGGCTGATGGGGGAGTGGCGCTGCGTGTAGAGAATTCGGAGGTGGAAACGGAGGAGGAGGAGCCAATAACGTAGGTGCTGGCGGAAACCCTGATGGAGGTAGGGCCCGCAATCCTCGGCGTGGGTAGCACCCGTGCCATCCCAGGGTCCGAGTCGCTCCCAGCCTCCACGACATTCACCCAGTGTGCCGTCAGGGAAATGTAGCGTCCCTGGCCACAAGCACTTGTCCATGTGTCAGTCGTTAAGTGGACCTTCCCAGTAACTGCGTTGGTCAGGGCACGGGTGATGTTACGGGACACATGGTGGTGTAATGCGGGGATGGCACACCGGGAAAAGTAGTGGCGGCTGGGGACCGCGTACCGAGGGACAGCTGCTGCCATCAGGCTGCGGAAGGACTCAGTGTCCACAAGCCTAAATGGCAGCATTTCGATGGCCAGTAATTTGGAAAGGTGTGAGGTTAGTGCTATGGCCTGTGGGTGGGTGGCTGGGTACTTTCTCTTGCGCTCAAATGCCTGGGGTAACGACATTTGGACGCTGTGCTGGGACAGGGAAGTGGATGTGGTCGCTGATGGTGCTTCAGATGCTACAGGTGCAGGGCGGGAGGTATGCGGGCCTGCGCCTTCGACAGGCGATTGGCCGGCACTGAAAACAGGGGAAGAGGAGGCAGTGGTGTGGCCTGCAGACACAGATGGGCGATCCAGGCGTTCCTCCCACTTATTACGGTGCTTGGATGCCATGTGTCGGATCATGCTGGTGGTGGTGAGGTTTCTAGTGTTCATGCCTCGGCTCATTCTGGTGTGGCACAGGTTGCAAACTACAATTCTTTTGTCGTCCGCACTTTCCTTAAAAAAACGCCATACCGCGGAACACCTACCCTTTGGCAAGGTAGATTTACGCAAGGGGGTGCTCCGTGGAACATTTGCGGGCCGGTTTGGTGCGGTCCGCCTTCTTTCTGTAGCCACACCACTGCCTCTTCCAGCCTGTTGCGGTGCTGCAGATGGCTCACCCTCAGGACTGCTGTCATCGCTCGGCTCTACACCTTCCCAGGTGGGGTCAGTCACCTCATCGTCCACCAAGTCCTCCTCCACTTCCTCACTCTGATCATCCTCCTCATGTCTTGATCCCACCACATACTCAGTCATTGACAACTGTATAACATTCTCCTCAACAAGGTCTTGAGACGGAAATAGTGGTTGATTTAATGGCAACTGTGTCTCATCATCATCATCATCATCCACTACTTCCTTTGACCTTAAATGCCGTTCACATCTGTCATCTTCTTGTGATTGGGTAGCCTCTAGAGGTTGTGAATCAGGGCACAAGATGTCATGTTCCTCTGCAAGCGTGCTTGGAGAGAGGGTCAAATGAAGGATTGGTGATGAGACGAGCTCCTCACTATATCCCAGTGTGGGATCACTTCTTTGACCAGACCGTGTATGGTGGGAGGAAGGATGATCAGAGTGAGGATTATGTTGACCAGACTCTTGGCTACTGAGAGTGGACTTGGTGGAAGACAGGGTGGTGCTTAACCGACTGGAAGCAGTATCAGCTGTCATCCAACCGACCACCTGTTCGCAGTGGTCGGACCTCGAGAGTGATGTCCTGCGACGCCCTGTAAAATTAGACATGAAGCTAGGTATGGTGGATGTCTTTCTTTCTTGTGCTCTGGCACCAGGCACAGTTTCTACGCGTCCTGACCCGCGCCCTGAACTTTCAGGATCACGTCCACTTCCCCGTCCCTTTTTACCCGCCTTCTTCATCTTACACGGAATATGTGACTTTAATATTTGAGTTTGAAAACTTAACAGTATTTCTTCCTATTCTGCAACTGTGCAGAGTACACAGAATAGGCTGCTAAACTGCGGTGACACACACTGAATGGAATATGTGACTTTAATATTTGAGTTTGAAAACTTAACAGTATTTCTTACTATTCTGCAACTGTGCAGAGTACACAGAATAGGCTGCTAAACTGCGGTGACACACACTGAATGGAATAAGTGACTTTAATATTTGAGTTTGAAAACTTAACAGTATTTCTTCCTATTATGCAACTGTGCAGAGTACACAGAATAGGCTGCTAAACTGCGGTGACGAACACAGAATGGAATATGTGACTTTAATATTTGAGTTTGAAAACTTAACAGTATTTCTTCCTATTCTGCAACTGTGCAGAGTACACAGAATAGGCTGCTAAACTGCGGTGACACACACTGAATGGAAAATGTGACTTTAATATTTGAGTTTGAAAACTTAACAGTATTTCTTCCTATTATGCAACTGTGCAGAGTACACAGAATAGGCTGCTAAACTGCGGTGACACACACTGAATGGAATAAGTGACTTTAATATTTGAGTTTGAAAACTTTACAGTATTTCTTCCTATTCTGCAACTGTGCAGAGTACACAGAATAGGCTGCTAAACTGCGGTGACGAACACAGAATGGAATATGTGACTTTAATATTTGAGTTTGAAAACTTAACAGTATTTCTTCCTATTCTGCAACTGTGCAGAGTACACAGAATAGGCTGCTAAACTGCGGTGACACACACTGAATGGAAAATGTGACTTTAATATTTGAGTTTGAAAACTTAACAGTATTTCTTCCTATTATGCAACTGTGCAGAGTACACAGAATAGGCTGCTAAACTGCGGTGACACACACTGAATGGAATAAGTGACTTTAATATTTGAGTTTGAAAACTTAACAGTATTTCTTCCTATTCTGCAACTCTGCACAGTACACAGAATGTGCTGCTACACTGCGGCGAAGCACACTGAATGGAATATGTGACTTTGATATTTTAGTTTGAAGACTTAACAGTATTTCTTCCTATTCTGCAACTCTGCACAGTACACAGAATGTGCTGCTAAACTGCGGCGAAGCACACTGAATGGAATATGTGACTTTGATATTTTAGTTTGAAGACTTAACAGTATTTCTTCCTATTCTGCAACTCTGCACAGTACACAGAATGTGCTGCTACACTGCGGCGAAGCACACTGAATGGAATATGTGACTTTGATATTTTAGTTTGAAGACTTAACAGTATTTCTTCCTATTCTGCAACTCTGCACAGTACACAGAATGTGCTGCTACACTGCGGCAAAGCACACTGAATGGAATATGTGACTTTGATATTTTAGTTTGAAGACTTAACAGTATTTCTTCCTATTCTGCAACTCTGCACAGTACACAGAATGTGCTGCTAAACTGCGGCGAAGCACACTGAATGGAATATGTGACTTTGATATTTTAGTTTGAAGACAACAGTATTTCTTCCTATTCTGCAACTGAGCAGAGTACACAGAATAGGCTGCTAAACTGCGGTGACGAACACAGAATGGAATATGTGACTTTAATATTTGAGTTTGAAAACTTAACAGTATTTCTTCCTATTCTGCAACTGTGCAGAGTACACAGAATAGGCTGCTAAACTGCGGTGACACACACTGAATGGAAAATGTGACTTTAATATTTGAGTTTGAAAACTTAACAGTATTTCTTCCTATTATGCAACTGTGCAGAGTACACAGAATAGGCTGCTAAACTGCGGTGACACACACTGAATGGAATAAGTGACTTTAATATTTGAGTTTGAAAACTTAACAGTATTTCTTCCTATTCTGCAACTCTGCACAGTACACAGAATGTGCTGCTACACTGCGGCGAAGCACACTGAATGGAATATGTGACTTTGATATTTTAGTTTGAAGACTTAACAGTATTTCTTCCTATTCTGCAACTCTGCACAGTACACAGAATGTGCTGCTACACTGTGGCGAAGCACACTGAATGGAATATGTGACTTTGATATTTTAGTTTGAAGACTTAACAGTATTTCTTCCTATTCTGCAACTCTGCACAGTACACAGAATGTGCTGCTAAACTGCGGCGAAGCACACTGAATGGAATATGTGACTTTGATATTTTAGTTTGAAGACTTAACAGTATTTCTTCCTATTCTGCAACTCTGCACAGTACACAGAATGTGCTGCTAAACTGCGGCGAAGCACACTGAATGGAATATGTGACTTTGATATTTTAGTTTGAAGACTTAACAGTATTTCTTCCTATTCTGCAACTCTGCACAGTACACAGAATGTGCTGCTAAACTGCGGCGACGCACACTGAATGGAATATGTGACTTTGATATTTTAGTTTGAAGACTTAACAGAATGTGCTCTAATCTGCAACTTTGCACACTAAACAGAATGTGCTCTAATCTGCAACTTTGCACACTAAACAGAATGTGCTCTAATCTGCAACTGTGCACACTAAACAGAATGTGCTCTAATCTGCAACTTTGCACACTAAACAGAATATATATATTTTTTTTTTTTTTTTTCCCCCCACACAAAATAACCTGCTGCCCCCACACACAGTAGTCCTAAAAAGGACTTTTGGTTCTTTTTTTTCACAATTTTGCTTTTTTTCCTCCCTACACTGACTTTCCCTTCCTATCCTCAGCTCTCCCTGGCTAAGACTGAGCCGAACTCGATGGTCAGGTGCTATACAGCACCCGACCACGGGTTCTGGCCAGCCAATCAGTGTAATGCCAGCAGCCAACATGGCTGCTGGCATTACACCGATGTCAGAGCCTCCCTGCACGTTTATTGGCTGCGCAGCAGCCGCAAAACGTGCGGGGAGGAGACCCGAACATGGCGGGCGAGCACATGCGGTACTCGTACGAGTACCGCCATGTGCCGAGCAGAGCGATGCTCGAGCCGATCCGAGCATCGGCCGAGCATGCTCGCTCAACACTAGTTATTAAGCCCTGCCCCCTTTATGATGTGAATCACGTATATATATATATATATATATATATATATATATATATATATCCCTGGCCACAGCACATGAGATCTCTCTGGGAGCTCAAGAGGATGAAGCTCCTAGATTTGTATATAATAATTTCTAGTTTATTTGCCAGTTTTTATATTGTTGTAATATTTACTTCATATGTTAATTTGATCAGTAAATTCAGCAGTTTATATTTATATATATATATATACATTCATCTATACAGTCCAGTTTATATAATACGATGGCCAGTACCACTATATACTGTATATAACTGCTGTAGTGTCCATTTTATATACACATTTTGCCAGTTTCTTTGACAGTTTGTATTTTGCTGTAATTTCCAGTTTATATACTAATCTACAATTTTATTTATCAGTCTATATTTTGCTATAATATCCAATCTATATAGTAATTTGGCCACCTAATATACCAGTTTATACACATTTATACATATTGCTGTAAGATCCCTTTTATATACTAACTAGTTTTAAGACCGTATACATGGGCCAACACTGCAGTCATACACAGTACAGACTGTACGAACGCGCCGCGGCTGGTACGGGAGCGAGACATTCCGAATTCTCCGGTGTGAATTCGGAGTGGCCCGCAACGTATCAGCCGCGGTGCGGGCAATCTGTACTGTGCATGACTTCAGGGCACGCAGCCCTCAGTACTGCACATGACAGCTTCTGACAAACATACTTAGCGAATTATAATCTAGGATTTCTCCAGGTTATTTTAGTAGCGTATTATCATACTTGGGAACTTCCCAGAAAAAGCTCATGTGCTGCTGACCAGAGGGATGGAAATGGCGAGATTTGTGTCTTAAGGGGGTGGGGCTTAATTGGGTGGTCAGAGCTTATCATCCCTGTCTCATAAAGAGGGCGGGAAGTGAGAGGAACAGGGTGAGAAGGAGGAGAAGTGGGCAGGAAGTGAGAGGAAGAGGGTGAGAAGGAGGAGACATGGGCAGGAAGTGGGAGGAACAGGGTAAGAAGGAGGAAAAATGGGCGGGAAGTGGGAGGAACAAGATGGGAAGGAGGAGAAGTGCGTGGGAAGTGAGAGGAACAGTCTAAGGAGGAGAAGTGGGAGGGAATGGAAGGAACAGGGTGGGAAGGAGGAGAAGTGGGAGGACAGGGTGGGAAGGAGGAGAAGTGGGAGGAACAGGATGGGAAGGAGGAGAAGTGGGAGGGAAGTGGGAGGAACAGGGTGGGAAGGAGGAGAAGTGGGATGGAAGTGGGAGGAACAGGGTGGGAAGGAGGAAAAGTGGGAGGAACAGGATGGGAAGGAGGAGAAGTGGGAGGAACAGGGTGGGAAGAGGAGAAGTGGAAGGGAAGTGGGAGGAACAGGGTGGGAAGGAGGAGAAGTGGGAGGAACAGGATGGGAAGGAGGAGAAGTGGGAGGGAAGTGGGAGGAACAGGGTGGGAAGGAGGAGAAGTGGGAGGGAAGTGGGAAGAACAGGGTGGGGAGGAGCAGAAGTGGGCGGGAAGTGAGAGGAACAGGGTGGGAAGGAGGAGAAGTGGGAGGAACAGGGTGGGAAGGAGGAGAAGTGGGAGGGAAGTGGGAGGAACAGGGTGGGAAGGAGGAGAAGTGGGAGGAACAGGGTGGGAAGGAGGAGAAGTGGGAGGGAAGTGGGAGGAACAGGGTGGGAAGGAGGAGAAGTGGGAGGGAAGTGGGAGGAACAGGGTGGGAAGGAGGAGAAGTGGGAGGAACAGGGTGGGAGGGAGGAGAAGGGGGCAGAGATTCATTAGAAACTCCCCACCACCAGATAATCAGCCTCTGTCCCCGGAGACCCGGTAATTAACTCTAAAAACTGTAGTCTCTGAGGCAGAGTTGGAGAGTTCCCGTTAGTGTGTATTATAGTAATATATATATATAACATTCGGCCAGTCTATTTACCTGTAATGTCTGATTTCTATACTAATTTCACCATTTTGAACAACTCAGTATATAAAACGCACATTACAGCAATATATTCACTGGTACATATGTCTGTAGAGTCCTCATCACACACTAAATTCACCAGCTTATCTACCAGTTTGTATACTGATGTAAAGACAACTTTCTATAATGTCTGTTTTCCCGTGTGTATTCATATAGATATATATCTGTAATATCCAGTTTATACATTCATTTGGTCATTACACACTATACACACAGAGCTATAGGACAGGCAGGAGAGGAAAGGGTAAACACGCTGAAACATGTGATAGATTAATAGCTCTACAACTCCCATAATCCTTCCCCATCTTCAGTGCTTGTAATGAAAAGGGTGATTTTAGCAGACTTAAAGGGTCAGTAATGCCCGTATTTAACTTTATTTAATATTGTAGAAGTTACAAAAATAAAGTATTTGGAGAAAGTGGCATCTCTTAAACCCCTACGGTTTGAGAGATATTCGCCGCTAAAGTTCCCCCTGCCCTCCCCTTCTCCTGACGTCAGCGCTCTGGGACCAGCCAGCGGCTCTGCAGCAGAGCCAAAATCTTGTTATTTAAAAAGAATTACTTAATAGGAATGGTCTACAAAGTATGCCTGGTTTTCAAGCACACTTTGTAGACCGTTCCATTGAAGTTGTTCATTTTAAATAACGCGATTTCGGCTCTGCTTATGAGCCTCCTAGAGTCGGCCGACTTGAAAGGGGAGGGAGGAGGGAACTTTAAATTTGAATATGCCATTTTCTCCAAATACTTTATTTTTGTAACCTCTACAATATAGTCAAATACGGGCATTACTGACCCTTTAATTGGCTTTATTAGTGAGTGGATGTGAGGTAATCTGTGGGATGACGACTCATAGGTGAAGGCACGATGCTCAAAAGTGTAACCCTTTGAATATCAGAGAGGTATGCGATGCATTGCTCTGCGATGCGCTGCATACCCTCTCTGGCACTCAAACAGTTAACAACATAGTGTAAGTGCAAGTATGAAAATCACACCCCTGTGTATGTTGTGGAGTGGCAGACATGAATATCTCCTCCTTACTGCCGCCCCTGGGTGTGTGTGGCTGGAGATGCGGATTTTCTCTTTTATATATATATATAGATATTGCTGTAATGTCCAGTTTATATACTCCTTTGACCAGTTTATTTACCAGTATATATATCTGTAATAGATAGCTTATACACTAATTTGGCTAATTTATTTTTGTTGAAATGTCCACTTTATACACTATTTTGGCCAGTTCATTTACCAGTTTGTAGATTGCTGTGATAAGCCTGTAATAAATTTGTTTCTTAACCTCTGAGTTCCAGAGAGGGTTAGCGACGCATTGCATTGCTTTATGTCACGTCACCACTCTGTTTACCTGTGGGGCCGTCTACCTGCCTCTCTTTCTTCCTACTCTCCTCCCCCATTCCTTCCTCATTGGCCAGTGTCAATATGTAACACACTCTTTTCCTGAGAAGGCCCCTGTTCTTCCAGCCCTTACAGTATTGCATTCCTACTAGTGTTGAGCGAGCATGCTCGGCCGATGCTCGGATCGGCTCGAGCATCGCTCTGCTCGGCACATGGCGGTACTCGTACGAGTACCGCATGTGCTCGCCCGCCATGTTCGGGTCTCCTCCCCGCACGTTTTGCGGCTGCTGCGCAGCCAATAAACGTGCAGGGAGGCTCTGACATTGGTGTAATGCCAGCAGCCATGTTGGCTGCTGGCATTACACTGATTGGCTGGCCAGAACCCGTGGTCAGGTGCTGTATAGCACCTGACCAGCGAGTTCGGCTCAGTCTGAGCCAGGGAGAGCTGAGGATAGGAAGGGAAAGGCAGTGTAGGGAGGAAAAAAACAAAAATTGTGAAAAAAAAAAAGAACCAAAAGTCCTTTTTAGGACTACTGTGTGTGGGGGCAGCAGGTTATTTGGTGTGGGGGGAAAAAAACAAAAAAACAAAAAAAAAAATATATATATTCTGTTTAGTGTGCAAAGTTGCAGATTAGAGCACATTCTGTTTAGTGTGCACAGTTGCAGATTAGAGCACATTCTGTTTAGTGTGCAAAGTTGCAGATTAGAGCACATTCTGTTTAGTGTGCAAAGTTGCAGATTAGAGCACATTCTGTTTAGTGTGCAAAGTTGCAGATTAGAGCACATTCTGTTAAGTCTTCAAACTAAAATATCAAAGTCACGTATTCCATTCAGTGTGCGTCGCCGCAGTTTAGCAGCACATTCTGAGTACTGTGCAGAGTTGCAGAATAGGAAGAAATACTGTTAAGTCTTCAAACTAAAATATCAAAGTCACATATTCCATTCAGTGTGCTTCGCCGCAGTTTAGCAGCACATTCTGTGTACTGTGCAGAGTTGCAGAATAGGAAGAAATACTGTTAAGTCTTCAAACTCAAATATCAAAGTCACATATTCCATTCAGTGTGCTTCGCCGCAGTTTAGCAGCACATTCTGTGTACTGTGCAGAGTTGCAGAATAGGAAGAAATACTGTTAAGTCTTCAAACTAAAATATCAAAGTCACATATTCCATTCAGTGTGCTTCGCCGCAGTGTAGCAGCACATTCTGTGTACTGTGCAGAGTTGCAGAATAGGAAGAAATACTGTTAAGTCTTCAAACTAAAATATCAAAGTCACATATTCCATTCAGTGTCTTTCACCGCCGTTTAACAGCCTATTCTGTGTACTCTGTACAGTTCCAGAATTATAAGAAATACTGTTAAGTTTTCAAACTCAAATATTAAAGTCACATATTCCATTCAGTGTGTTTCAACGCCGTTTAACAGCCTATTCTGTGTACTCTGCAGAGTTGCAGAATAGTAAGAAATACTGTTAAGTTTTCAAACTCAAATATTAAAGTCACATATTCCATTCAGTGTCTTTCACCGCCGTTTAACAGCCTATTCTGTGTACTCTGTACAGTTCCAGAATTATAAGAAATACTGTTAAGTTTTCAAACTCAAATATTAAAGTCACATATTCCATTCAGTGTGTTTCAACGCCGTTTAACAGCCTATTCTGTGTACTCTGCAGAGTTGCAGAATAGTAAGAAATACTGTTAATTTTTCAAACTCAAATATTAAAGTCACATATTCCATTCAGTGTCTTTCACCGCCGTTTAACAGCCTATTCTGTGTACTCTGTACAGTTCCAGAATTATAAGAAATACTGTTAAGTTTTCAAACTCAAATATTAAAGTCACATATTCCATTCAGTGTCTTTCACCGCCGTTTAACAGCCTATTCTGTGTACTCTGTACAGTTCCAGAATTATAAGAAATACTGTTAAGTTTTCAAACTCAAATATTAAAGTCACATATTCCATTCAGTGTCTTTCACCGCCGTTTAACAGCCTATTCTGTGTACTCTGTACAGTTCCAGAATTATAAGAAATACTGTTAAGTTTTCAAACTCAAATATTAAAGTCACATATTCCATTCAGTGTCTTTCACCGCCGTTTAACAGCCTATTCTGTGTACTCTGTACAGTTCCAGAATTATAAGAAATACTGTTAAGTTTTCAAACTCAAATATTAAAGTCACATATTCCATTCAGTGTGTTTCAACGCCGTTTAACAGCCTATTCTGTGTACTCTGCAGAGTTGCAGAATAGTAAGAAATACTGTTAATTTTTCAAACTCAAATATTAAAGTCACATATTCCATTCAGTGTCTTTCACCGCCGTTTAACAGCCTATTCTGTGTACTCTGTACAGTTCCAGAATTATAAGAAATACTGTTAAGTTTTCAAACTCAAATATTAAAGTCACATATTCCATTCAGTGTCTTTCACCGCCGTTTAACAGCCTATTCTGTGTACTCTGTACAGTTCCAGAATTATAAGAAATACTGTTAAGTTTTCAAACTCAAATATTAAAGTCACATATTCCATTCAGTGTCTTTCACCGCCGTTTAACAGCCTATTCTGTGTACTCTGTACAGTTCCAGAATTATAAGAAATACTGTTAAGTTTTCAAACTCAAATATTAAAGTCACATATTCCATTCAGTGTCTTTCACCGCCGTTTAACAGCCTATTCTGTGTACTCTGTACAGTTCCAGAATTATAAGAAATACTGTTAAGTTTTCAAACTCAAATATTAAAGTCACATATTCCATTCAGTGTGTTTCAACGCCGTTTAACAGCCTATTCTGTGTACTCTGCAGAGTTGCAGAATAGTAAGAAATACTGTTAATTTTTCAAACTCAAATATTAAAGTCACTTATTCCATTCAGTGTGTGTCACCGCAGTTTAGCAGCCTATTCTGTGTACTCTGCAGAGTTGCAGAATAGTAAGAAATACTGTTAATTTTTCAAACTCAAATATTAAAGTCACTTATTCCATTCAGTGTGTGTCACCGCAGTTTAGCAGCCTATTCTGTGTACTCTGCAGAGTTGCAGAATAGTAAGAAATACTGTTAAGTTTTCAAACTCATATATATTAAAGTCATATATATCGTGTAAGATGAAGAAGGCGGGTAAAAAGGGACGGGGAAGTGGACGTGATCCTGAAAGTTCAGGGCGCGGGTCAGGACGCGGAGAAACTGTGCCTGGTGCCAGAGCACAAGAAAGAAAGACATCCACCATACCTAGCTTCATGTCTGATTTCACAGGGCGTCGCAGGACATCACTCTCGAGGTCCGACCAGTGCGAACAGGTGGTCGGTTGGATGACAGCTGATACTGCTTCCAGTCGGTTAAGCACCACCCTGTCTTCCACCAAGTCCACTCTCAGTAGCCAAGAGTCTGGTCAACATAATCCTCACTCTGATCATCCTTCCTCCCACCATACACGGTCTGGTCAAAGAAGTGATCCCACACTGGGATATAGTGATGAGCTCGTCTCATCACCAATCCTTCATTTGACCCTCTCTCCAAGCACGCTTGCAGAGGAACATGACATCTTGTGCCCTGATTCACAACCTCTAGAGGCTACCCAATCACAAGAAGATGACAGATGTGAACGGCATTTAAGGTCAAAGGAAGTAGTGGATGATGATGATGATGATGAGACACAGTTGCCATTAAATCAACCACTATTTCCTTCTCAAGACCTTGTTGAGGAGAATGTTATACAGTTGTCAATGACCGAGTATGTGGTGGGATCAAGACTTGAGGAGGATGATCAGAGTGAGGAAGTGGAGGAGGACTTGGTGGACGATGAGGTGACTGACCCCACCTGGGAAGGTGTAGAGCCGAGCGATGACAGCAGTCCTGAGGGTGAGCCATCTGCAGCACCGCAACAGGCTGGAAGAGGCAGTGGTGTGGCTACAGAAAGAAGGCGGACCGCACCAAACCGGCCCGCAAATGTTCCACGGAGCACCCCCTTGCGTAAATCTACCTTGCCAAGGGGTAGGTGTTCCGCGGTATGGCGTTTTTTTAAGGAAAGTGCGGACGACAAAAGATTTGTAGTTTGCAACCTGTGCCACACCAGAATGAGCCGAGGCATGAACACTAGAAACCTCACCACCACCAGCATGATCCGACACATGGCATCCAAGCACCGTAGTAAGTGGGAGGAACGCCTGGATCGCCCATCTGTGTCTGCAGGCCACACCACTGCCTCCTCTTCCCCTGTTTTCGGTGCCGGCCAATCGCCTGTCGAAGGCGCAGGCCCGCATACCTCCCGCCCTGCACCTGTAGCATCTGAAGCACCATCAGCGACCACATCCACTTCCCTGTCCCAGCACAGCGTCCAAATGTCGTTACCCCAGGCATTTGAGCGCAAGAGAAAATACCCAGCCACCCACCCACAGGCCATAGCACTAACCTCACACCTTTCAAAATTACTGGCCATCGAAATGCTGCCATTTAGGCTTGTGGACACTGAGTCCTTCCGCAGCCTGATGGCAGCAGCTGTCCCTCGGTACGCGGTCCCCAGCCGCCACTACTTTTCCCGGTGTGCCATCCCCGCATTACACCACCATGTGTCCCGTAACATCACCCGTGCCCTGACCAACGCAGTTACTGGAAGGTCCACTTAACGACTGACACATGGACAAGTGCTTGTGGCCAGGGACGCTACATTTCCCTGACGGCACACTGGGTGAATGTCGTGGAGGCTGGGAGCGACTCGGACCCTGGGATGGCACGGGTGCTACCCACGCCGAGGATTGCGGGCCCTACCTCCATCAGGGTTTCCACCAGCACCTACGTTATTGGCTCCTCCTCCTCCGTTTCCACCTCCGAATTCTCTACACACACCGCCACTCCCCCATCAGCCAGTAGCTGGAAGCAGTGTAGCACTGCAGTGGGGAAGCGTCAACAGGCCGTGCTGAAGCTGATCTGCCTTGGGGACAAACAGCACACGGCCTCAGAGCTGTTGCAGGGGATTAGTCACCAGACCGAGCAGTGGCTCTCGCCACTCAACCTGCAAGCAGGCATGGTTGTGTGTGATAATGGGCGTAACTTGGTGGCGGCTTTGGAGCTCGGCAAGCTCACACACGTACCATGCCTAGCGCATGTATTTAATTTAGTGGTGCAGCGATTTCTAAAAACCTACCCCAATGTGCATGATCTCTTGACCAAGGTGCGCCGCGTGTGTGCACATTTCCGTAAGTCATCTACAGCTTCGGCCGGCCTGTTGAAGCTGCAGCAGCGCTTACAATTGCCAGCTCACCGGCTGCTGTGTGACGTGAGCACGCGCTGGAACTCCACCTTCCACATGTTGGCCCGGCTTTGTGAGCAGCAGAGGGCAGTAGTGGAGTACCAGCTGTTACACGGTCGTCGCCTCTCCGTTCAACTTCCTGTAATCAGAAGTGAGGAGTGGGAATGGATGTCAGACCTCTGCGAGGTTTTACGCAATTTTGAGGAATCGACACAGATGGTGAGCGGCGATAACGCTATTATCAGTGTAACCATCCCACTTCTGTGTCTACTGAAACGCTCGCTGCTCACAATTAAAACCGACGCTTTGCATGTGGAAGAGGTGGAAATGGGGGAGGAAGAGCTTACACAAGGTGATAGCCAGAGCACCCTCACTTCGTCTTCTCAGCGACAATTGGAGGAGGCGGAGGAGGAGGAGGAGGAGGAGGAGGAAGACACGGTTGCCTCCGCTACAGAGGGTAGCCATGGAACTTTAGTTCCATCTCTTCAGCGTGGGTGGGCAGAAGAGGAGGAAGAGGATGAGGATATTGAGAGTCAGCCTCCTGGTGAGGACAGCGAAATCTTGACTGTTGGTACTCTGGCACACATGGCTGACTTTATGTTAGGCTGCCTTTCCCGTGACCCACGCGTTGTACGCATTTTAGACAACACGGATTACTGGGTGTTCACCCTTCTGGACCCCCGCTACAAAGAGAATTTCTCATCTCTCATTCCTCCGGTGGAGAGGACAAGCAAAATGGTGCAATACCAGAAGGTTCTTGTTGAAAAATTGCTCCAAAATTTTCCATCTGACAACGCTGGCGGCAGAGTACGTGCTACCTTGGCCAACAGAGAAGGGGAGAAAAGGGGAGCACACAGCAGTTCCGAGAAAGGCAGGGCAACACTCTCCAAGGCGTGGGACACCTTCATGACACCCCGCCAGCACCCTCACCCTGATGCGCAGCCTAGTGTCACAAGGAGGGAAAAGTTTTGGAAGATGGTGAAGGAGTACGTAGCAGACCGTGTCAGCGTCCTCAATGATCCCTCTGTGCCTTACAACTACTGGGTGTCCAAGCTGGACACGTGGTATGAACTGGCACTCTACGCCTTGGAGGTGCTGGCCTGCCCTGCCGCCAGCGTTCTGTCTGAGCGGGTATTTAGTGCTGCTGGTGGCATCATAACAGATAAGCGTATCCGCCTTTCCACCGACAATGCTGATAGGTTGACACTTATAAAAATGAACAAGGCCTGGATTTCCCCTGACTTCTCCACTCCACTGGAGGAAAGCCCCGGGGGAACATAAACTCACTTTATATATGTTATTTACAATGATGGGAATACTCTGTATTCCCATTCACCCCTTCCACCCAAAAAACGGGTATATGGTTGACTCTTAATCTTCTCATCCTCCTCCTCCTCTTCCATATGCCCTGTGCTATAATTTTTATATAGGGCCAGCTCACCAGCGTGCCCTGGAATATAATTTTTATATAGGGCCAGCTCACCAGCGGGCCCTGTGATATAATTTTTATATAGGGCCAGCTCACCAGCGGGCCCTGTTTGCCAATTTTTATATAGGTCAGCTCACCAGCGGGCCTTCTCATATAATGTTTTATTGGGTCAGCTCTCTAGCGGGCCCTCTCATATAATGTTTTATAGCGTCAGCTCACTAGCGGGCCTTCGCATATAATGTTTAGGATGGTCAGCTCTGCAGCAGACCCTCACCCATAATGTTTTAGATGGTCAGCTCAGCGCACGTTTCCATCTTAATCATGGCCTCAGTTCTGAAAATCAAGGAAATTTTTGGGAGAATTTGCCTCTGCGCACGTTTCCCTCTTAATCATGGCCTCAGTTCTGAAAATCAAGGAAATTTTTGGGAGAATTTGCCTCTGCGCACGTTTCCCTCTTAATCATGGCCTCAGTTCTGAAAATCAAGGAAATTTTTGGGATAATTTGCCTCTGCGCACGTTTCCCTCTTAATCATGGCCTCAGTTCTGAAAATCAAGGAAATTTTTGGGATAATTTGCAGATGATATACAAGTAAATATACAGCAAATATTGTTTGGTAACAATTTTTCGCCTAAAGTCGTTTTTTATTTTCCTTTTTGTGTGTTTTATGGTCAGTCTGTAAAAATGGCGTACTACGGGCGAAAGATCGTTCCCAGCAGCGATGTTGGAGTCCAAGGTGCATCCAGACATCCTCCCTATGCTGTCCCTGAACCATTTCTGTAGTGTTTCCATCTTTTTCTGCCCTTTTCCTATGGACCAGGCACCCTCCCCTCATCAGAGCAGGGGGTGCCTGGTGTAATGCTCGAGTCCTCCCATTGACTTCAATGGGGCTCGGGTGCTCGGCCGAGCACTCGAGCCTCAGGGGGTGCTCGGTCAGAGCACCCGAACATCCGAGCATTGGGGTGCTCGCTCATCACTAATTCCTACCTATCTGACTGATTTTGGCTTGTCCTTTGACCATTCTTCTGGTGCTTCTCTGATAGACTCAGCTTGCTTAACCCCTTAAAGGGATAGTAATACTTTGTTGTAAACAATTCTAATATTGTAGATATTAACAATATAAGTACAATAACCTACCTCCTGTCTCTCAAACCTTTATAGTTTGAGAGATCGTAGCATTTAAAGGTCCCCCTCCCGCCCCTTTCAGAGACGTCAGCGCTCTATGGGACAGAAGTGGATCCTGGTCATTTGACCAGCCAGCGGCTCTTCAGCAGAGCCCGGATAGCGAGATCTAAGTAGAAATAATTAATTGAAATGGTCTACAAAGTGTGCCTGCAGACCATGTATTGGTTTCAAACAATGTATTGGTTGGAAAACGCATCTGGTAATCAAGGAGTTATCCTTTATCTAGGAAAGTCTGAACAATGTGCAATCTAAATAAAATATTGGGTATTCTTCACTTCTCCTAGTTCGTTAGCCATAAAAATCCCTGTTAAATGAAATTGGGCTTTTAACCCCTTGAGTGCTAGAGAGGTATCCAATGCATTGCTTCGCTAGCATTCAAGGGGTTAAAAATCTCGATTGAAGTCCATGGGAATTTAGAAATATGTCCTACTAAAACAGCATACTCAAAATCATATTTTGTCTTAAAAAACATGGAGGGCGATGCACCCCCCCTATAATCCTTAATGGTTAATATGTAAACAGTCTCTAAGATAGTATTGGATTTAAACCTTCACACCCTATTAATCATTGTAAATATAGCTAATTTAATTACAATTAGTTTTTCCAACATGATTTATTACATTTTTTTTTATGATTCCACACAGATTTTGGCAAATATAATTAAACATTTGAATAGTATTTGCAGTGAACTCTCTGACAAGTATAACATCGTAATCTGCCGTGGATTTTGAATCTTCATTAAACATAATCAGTTTTTGGAACAGCTTTAGCTCCCGTATAAAATATGCCAATACGGTAACCAGGCAAAGCAAAGCAATTCTGCTCTGATTGCCTGACACGGGCAGGGAAATGTACGAATGTGATTCCGCACTAACATAGGCGCTCAGAATAATGAAAACAAAACACAAAGAGAAGAGGTGCAGACCCCTCTAAGACAATATCTGTGTGGTACCGCTGGTATTATAGACTCCCACTGTAATATGCTCACCAAATAGCTGTCATCAAATCGCATATATAGATCCTAGAGGATTTTCACTTCTAGATCTGTCTTTGATGGGTCTCTCAGGAGTCAGGACTTAGTAGATAAGATTGTTTATTCAAAAACAAACCCAACTTTATGGGAAAATGAATACCAATTGTTGATTGAAAAGTGTAAAAAGAATAATAATCCTATATAATAATTCGCTAAAATGTGTGTAACTACGCAGTCATGCGCAGTAGAGGCTACACACGCCGTGGCTGATACAGAGCTGGACGCTCTGAAGGAGCGTCCAGCTCTGTATCAGCCGCGGCGCGGCAGTCTCTACTGTGCGTGACTGCCACCCCCCCGCGACCGGGTGGCAGTGGCACTGTGGCCTGTGTAACGGGCTGTTCAACTAGTATAATATAATAATATACATATACCTTCCATTTATATTATTTTTTATTAAAGGGGAACTACCACCCCACACAATCTTTATCTTCATGAAGTCGCCATCTGGTGACTCGCTGCTTAGTAGCGCTAGTCGCCAGAATAATCACCTTATTTATGTAGAGCCGGCTGGGACTGACAGCGCAGGAGCACGGATGTCACAATGGCAAGATGTCCGCGCTCTGTCCTACCTGTCACCCATGGAAGAGAGCAGAAATCTATTAAATAAGGCAATTATTCTGGCGATTAACGCTACTAAGCAGCTAGTCGCCTGATGGGGACTTCGTGAAGGTAAAGATTGTGTGGGGTGGTAGTTCCCCTTTAATTTAAAACTCTTTTTGTAGAACCTTAAAGGGGATCTATCACCCCAGTACACGTGTTTGTTAAAAGTTAGATTACCTATCCATTAGGTGGAATTATTTAATATTTTTTTTTGTCTGTTGACGAATATTAAAGCTCCGCTCCCCTCCCGCTAGCCAGCCTCCTCCGATGATGGAGGCTTCTGTCTGTAGGCTGGAGCGATCTCATTGGCTAGATATTGATCTCTGCCAATGAGACCACTCCGGCTTACAGACAGAAGCCTCCGTCATCGTCGGAGGAGGCTGGATAGAGGGAGGGGAGCGGAACGTTAATTTTCGGCAACAGACAAAATAAAAAATTAAGGAATTCCACCTAATTGATAGGTTATCTAACGTTTAACAAACATTTGTACTGGGGTGATAGATCCCCTTTAATTTTACCCATAAAGTAGGCTGTATTTTAAGATAACCAATAGGGCCACAGCACTATTGTGTATTTGGCTCAGAATAATAGTCCAACCAACCAACCACAAGGGCAAAATTAGAATTCCTAAATTCCCATGCACTTGAATAGAGATTTTTAACCCCGTGAATGCATTGAAGACCTCTAGCATTCAAGGGGTTAAAAGCCCAATTTAATTTAGCAGGAATTTTTATTTGTCCCCCTATGATGCAGTTGGTTTAGTCCAGAATAAATCCAGCTTGATTTTATAAATATGGGCCGATTTCTCACGCCTCACTTGCCACTATCCTATTTAAATATTCAACTGCTAGTGTAAAAGCCTGTGTACACAGGCCAAGGTCCGGGTGATGTTAACTCTTTGAGTGCCAGAGGGTACGCAATGCATTGCTTTGCATTGCGTACCCCTCTGGCACTTACAGGGTTAAGAGGCCCGTCCTGCTCTGTGTCCTGCCGCTGACGCAGTCGTGCACTGTAGAGACAGGCCAAAAGCACAGAATGCTCCCAGCACAGAACTCCCAGCATTCCGTGCTCCCAACACAGAACTCCCAGCATTCCATGCTCCCAGCATTCTGTGCATTCAGCAGTCTCTACTGCACCTGATGGCTTTTGACAAACATCCTAGCGAATTATTATATAGGATTTCAGAGTAGAAATAATAATACAAATAATAATAATAATCCTTTATTTATAGATAGAAGAGAGAAAGAGAGAAGACATATTCAACACCTCAGAGGATTCATTTTTTACCCCCTCTGTATCTTTAAGACCAGTTCAGTACTTTGTTATCTTGATTATAACAACACCAAACACCATACATTAAATATTCAATTTGTGGGAGTGTTAGAACATTAAAAATTATTATATTTTATTAACATTAAATCTATTCAGGCGTATACATTTAAAAAGTTCAGATCGTCAGTTTCTTATATATGCACAATACTAAAAACCTCTGTATATGATGAGTTTTGAGGAACCTATTCTTTGTATAATCCACATACGATTATAAGAGGAGTCTTTGTTTAACTGTATTTCGCTATTGGCAAGGTCCAGCTAGTAGGTGAAACCAATAGGGATTTTAATATTTTCTCCTCTGGCTAGTTTAAAGGGATAGTAATATTTCCAAATGACTAATCTCCATATTGTATCTAAGAAATTTATTGCCCCCATTGTCATCTCTCAAACCCTTATGGTTTGAGAGATAATAGCTCACAAAGTTCCCCCCTCCCTACCCTTTCCCTGAAGTCAGCATTCTAGCTGACTGCGGGGATATCCGGTTTTATGTTCATCAGGCGGCTCTGCAGCAAAGCCGAGATCGCGTTTATAAAAAAGAAATCTTTTACTGCAACAGTCTTCTACGTGTGCTTGCAAACCAATCACAAACCAAGCACACGTAGAAGACCGTTTCAGTAAAAGAATTCTTTTTTTATAAACGGGATCCCGGCTCTGCTGCAGAGCCGCTTGATGCACATAATACAGTCGTACGACAGCTTCCCTTGCAGTCAGCTAGAACGCTGACTTCAGGGAAAGGGGAGGGAGGGGGAACTTTGAGCGCTATTATCTCTCAAACCATAAGGGTTTGAGAGATGACACTGGGGGCAATACATTTCTTTTTGGCATAGCTACAATATGGAGATTAATAATTTGGAAGTATTACTATTCCTGCCTATTTACCAAGCTAACTGGGCTGAAAAAAAAATGTTCAAAACATATTCTGCCCCACCGCTCTGCACTTGATATATGGGTGTTACTTGTTGCTCCATTTCTGTCTTGCCTGATGGAGAAATAGACATTAGAATATGAAAACTTACATGTTACAGAGTTTTTCTTGGGGAGTAAAACAAGGATGCTCCCACTTCAGTTCAATTAAAACGTTACAACCACTGAAACTGTCATAAAGTGATAAAGCTGTTTCTACCACATTCTATGGAGAACTACAGTCAGTGACTTCCCTCTCCCACAGAATGCAATAGAACAACTGTTTGAAAAGCAGAGGGCACTGTTAATGTAAAAAAAACAAAAAAGTTTAAAATATAATTTTGGACCAATGCATTTCACAGCAGTGAGATTTTTTACTCAACAGGAAAAACTCTAGAATGTGTATTTCTTTAGAAAAAAATTGTCCTATGAACCTCTGAGTGCCAGTGGGGTATCTACAGAGCCGTATTATGGGCAGGGCGACCTAGGCACCTGTCTAGGACCCAGTGACTTGGGGGGGCCTGCCCATGGCCCCTTCCAACGCAACTCAGTGTTAGTTTCTGGCACCGACAGTGAGCTTCTTCTTGCCCGCTCTGCCTCTGTCCCCCTATATCCTGCTCATGGTGCTCAGACCACAAGGTCCAGCACACATGTGCATTCAGGGAACTTGCTTCCCTTCATTGAGTCTCAATGAAAGGAAGCTAGTGCCTGGTCTACTCATGTGTGCTCATCATTGTGGTCTGAGCACCATGTGCAGGATATAGTGGGACAGAGGCAGAGTGGGCAAGAATTTACTCTGCACAGAGGTGAACAATGCGGAGATGGGCAATGTGGAGGAGAACAATGTTGATGGGGACAATGTGGAGGTGGACAAAAGGGCCAATGTGGAGGTGGGCACTGGGGGCAAATACAGAAAGGATTGTGGCATGAGTGGAGGGGCAAGCTTGAAGGGGGCCACACAGAGGCGTAACTAGAAGCCTCCGGGCCCTGGTACAAGAAGTGCAACGCCCCCCCTCCCACCACATTGCCCCCCTTACCACATTGACCCCCTCTACAATGCTCCCATCTCCTACCTGGAGCTCCCGCGCGGTCCTCTTAGTAATGCAAAGCGCTGGGTGATGATGTCATCTGCATTACTAGAGCGCCAGAGGTAGAATGAAGAGATGACTGAAGAGAAGACAGAAGAGATAACTGAAGAGAAGAATGAAGAGAAGAATGAAGAGAAGACAAGAGAAGACAGAAGAGATGACTGAAGAGAAGAATGAAGAGAAGACTGAAGAGAAGACTGAAGAGAAGACTGAAGAGAAGACTGAAGAGAAGAATTAAGAGAAGAATTAAGAGAAGACTGAAGAGATGACTGAAGAGAAGGATGAAGAGAAGACTGAAGAGATGAATGAAGAGAAGAATTAAGAGAAGACAAGAGAAGACTGAAGAGAAGAATAAAGAGAAGACTGAAGAGAAGACTGAAGAGAAGACTGAAGAGAAGAATGAAGAGAAGACTGAAGAGAAGACTGAAGAGAAGACTGAAGAGAAGACAAGACTGAAGAGAAGACTGAAGAGACGAATGAAGAGAAGAATGAAGAGAAGACTGAAAAGAAGAATGAAGAGAAGACAAGAGAAGACTCAAGAGAAGACAGAAGAGATAACTGAAGAGAATAATGAAGAGAAAACTGAAGAGAAGAATAAAGAGAAGAATGAAGAGAAGACTGGAGAGAAGACTGAAGAGAAGAATAAAGAGAAGAATGAAGAGAAAACTGAAGAGAAGAATGAAGAGAAGACTGAAGAGAAGAATGAAGAGAAGACTGAAGAGAAGAATGAAGAGAAGACTGAAGAGAAGACTGAAGAGAAGACTGAAGACAAGAATGAAGAGAAGAATGAAGAGAAGACTGAAGAGAAGACTGAAGAGAAGAATGAAGAGAAGACTGAAGAGAAGACTGAAGAGAAGAATGAAGAGAAGAATGAAGAGAAGATAGAAGAGAAGACTGAAGAGAAGACAGAAGAGAAGAATGAAGGGAAGAATGAAGAGAAGACTGAAGAGAAGACAAGAGAAGACAGAAGAGAAGAATGAGGAGAAGACTGAATTTAAGAAGAGAAGAATAAAGAGAAGACAAGAGAAGACTGAAGAGAAGACAAGAGAAGACTGAAGAGAAGAATGAAGGGAAGACTGGAGAAGAATAAAGAGAAGAATGAAGAGAAGACTGAAGAGATGACTGAAGAGAAGAATGAAGAGAAGAATAAAGAGAAGAATGAAGAGAAGACTGAAGAGAAGAATGAAGAGAAGAATGAAGAGAAGACTGAAGAGAAGACTGAAGAGAAGACTGAAGAGAAGACAAGAGAAGACTGAAGAGACGAATGAAGAGAAGAATGAAGAGAAGACTGAAGAGAAGACTGAAGAGAAGACTGAAGAGAAGACAAGAGAAGACAGAAGAGAAGACAAGAGAAGACTGAAGAGAAGAATGAGGAGAAGACTGAATTTAAGAAGAGAAGAATAAAGAGAAGACAAGAGAAGACTGAAGAGAAGACTGAAGAGAAGAATGAAGAGAAGACAAGAGAAGAATGAAGAGAAGAATGAAGAGAAGACTGAAGAGAAGACAAGAGAAGACTGAAGAGACGAATGAAGAGAAGAATGAAGAGACGAATGAAGAGAAGAATGAAGAGAAGAATGAAGAGAAGACTGAAGAGAAGACAAGAGAAGACTGAAGAGACGAATGAAGAGAAGACTGAAGAGAAGAATAAAGAGAAGACTGAAGAGAAGAATGAAGAGAAGAATGAAGAGAAGACTGAAGAGAAGAATGAAGAGAAGAATGAAGAGAAGAATGAAGAGAAGACAAGAGAAGACTGAAGAGACGAATGAAGAGAAGACTGAAGAGAAGACTGAAGAGAAGAATAAAGAGAAGACTGAAGAGAAGAATGAAGAGAAGAATAAAGAGAAGACTGAAGAGAAGAATAAAGAGAAGACTGAAGAGAAGAATGAAGAGAAGACTGAAGAGAAGAATAAAGAGAAGACTGAAGAGAAGAATGAAGAGAAGAATAAAGAGAAGACTGAAGAGAAGAATGAAGAGAAGAATGAAGAGAAGACTGAAGAGAAGACAAGAGAAGACTGAAGAGACGAATGAAGAGAAGACTGAAGAGAAGAATAAAGAGAAGACTGAAGAGAAGAATAAAGAGAAGACTGAAGAGAAGAATGAAGAGAAGAATGAAGAGAAGACTGAAGAGAAGAATAAAGAGAAGACTGAAGAGAAGAAGAGAAGAGAAGGACAGCAGATGACCAGAGTGCTGAGGACTCTGCTGGACATCAGGATTAATGGTAAGTGTTACTTTTAATGAGATGTTGCTTTGTTACTTAGTCAGGTTAACCCTATGAATGCCAGTACTTATACCCCACTGGCACTCATAGGGTTAATTCTACTAACTCCTGAGACAATTTAGATACCTTCGATGTACTGATGTGGTGCTTAGGGCCCCATATCAATACCTCCACTGGGGACTTTGTTAACCCCTTAACGACCCTTGATGGTCCTGGTACGTCATGGGTAGAAGTGACTGAACAACCCATGACGTACCAGGACCATCATGGATTTCAGGGCTCCCCACGCGGCTGCACGCCGTTCTGGGAGCCCTGAGTCGGATCGACAAATAAAAAAAAATGCTCTGTGGTCCTTTAGTGATCGCCATGTGCCTGCGCGGCCGGTCATTAAGGGGTTAAAAAAAAGTGTATTCCTTTCCGTTTCAGCGTCGGCTGTTTTAAGATCCGATATGGGGCTCTAGTCCCCAAAAAACTGGGTCTTAAATTTCCTGTGATAAATTGAGTCCCTTATCGGATCTTCATGGCTAACGCTGACTTTTGAATTTCAGATTACAGTGTTTTCATAATTAGCTATGGCTGAAAACACTCTTCCCTGTATCCCCTGACGGCTCTTTTTTGCCAGTATTTCATCACAGCGCAGGCATCTGAATTGCATAGTGTTCTTGAAAAACAGCCATCTCCAGCATTTGCCTTGAGATGGGAGGAGACTCAGCTGTGCTGGCCACACCCACATTCTGAATTGTGGGTGTGGCCAGAGCAATCTTAATGTCACTGCACCAGTTTTAGAACCCATTTACAGGCTATTATTTAACCCCTTGGATGCTAGAGAGCTCTTTTGCAACATGCTGGAGCTCCACCTAGAAAGCTCTTCATTCTTGCATGTTATGGGCCAAAGGTTTTTTTGTGCCAGAAAACAGTGAATGGGGCTGGATCATGTGATAAGTGTGGGCGTTAAGGGCACGTATAGCGACTTGCCTAGGGGAGCCTGAGATGTAAATCTTAGGCTGCCACAAGTTGCCTGTCTCTAATTTAGAGGGATGTAGTTAACACAAAACCCTGTTTTGTTTCTTTCATTCATAATTAGTCAGCGCTGTGTTATAATAGAACATTTACCTCTCATTGTACTGAATAGCAGCCTGTAAGAGGGATTCTACCCACCCACACAGTGTAACACACAGGAATCGCACATCTCTTAGGGATTGTTCACTATAGAAATAACCAGCAATCCTGGAGCCATCCAACTGCACCATAGGAACCCATACAACATTCCTATTCATTTACATTTGGTTTTTAACCCCTTCAATGCTAGAAAGCACACCAACGCATTGTGAAACAATGTGTGGGGACCTCTTGAGCATTCAAGAGTTTATAATCCACATTTAAAGCGGAACTTCAACCTCATAACATTACCTCCCAATCCATTACCAATATAGCGATACGTAAAGCCATACTTCTATGATGCTCAATAAGTCCGTGATATTCCTGATATTGCTGAGATCACTATCCCTTTAATAAAGTTTCCTATCAAAAACCATCAGAATCAGAAATGAAATCTGTACCATGGAGGAAAATAACCATTGTCAAAATGTCAGAGGCAGCGGACTGAGCTTTCCAAATGGCAATATCTGTTTTTAATTGGCTCCTGCGGAAGCGTTGTAAGTAAAAATGGGGTCTGAAATTGACCGCTGCAAGACCGGAGCAGTCTCTCTCAGACCCCCGCCTTGGCAAGGATTAAAGCGGTCTTTAACAGAAGGAAATTTCCTTGGACCGCTGCTCCTTAAGGGGTTACCATCACTAGTAGCTTTGTTTTTCTTGCAGTGTTTTCATATTGAGAGAATGGGATGCTGGGAAAATCTTCCTAAACTTGGAAGACACACTTTTGGCTGTCAGTGAGTGTATGTATATAGTATACATGCAGTGGTGTAACAATAGGGGTCGGTCACTCTCTGCGACCCCCCCCCCTTCCCCGCCCGGCACCAGCAACAAGTAACAAACTGAGGTCTGTGCCTTCTTCAGCACAGACCTCCAGCAGCTGAGCTCCCTCTTCGGCACTCTAGTAATGCATACAGACCGCCAGCTGTATAGAGGTGTGTGCTGAAGGAGGCACAGACCTCTCCTGCCATGCCGCTGAACCACCATGGAGGTAGGAGATGGACACTGGGGGGTCAAAAGGGGAAATCTGAAGGTGGAGATTGGGAGCAATGTGGAGACTGGGGGAAATGGTGGGGCAATGTGGAGATGGCCAGTGGAGATGGTCAATGGGGAGGCAATGTGGAGATGGCCAATTGGGGGGCAATGTGGAGATGGCCAATTGGGGGGCAATGTGGAGATGGCCAGTGGAGATGGCCAGTGGGGGGCAATGTGGGGATGGCCAATGGGGAGGCAATGTGGAGATGGCCAGTGGAGATGGCCAATGGGGAGGCAATGTGGAGATGGCCAGTGGAGATGGCCAATGGGGGGCAATGTGGTTGGGGGAGCCCATGGCAGTTTTTGCACCAGGGCCCGGTGGCTTCTAGTTACCCCTCTGATGTTAACTCCTTTATATTGTTTTGATGCCTAATATGTTAATGTGAATTAACCCTCTTAAGTGCCTGAGCAGTGTGTATTTATTGCATTGCAGAGCAATGTATCTCAGACCTCTCTGTCACTTCCTGTAGAGGTTGTATTGAAAAGATGACAGTTGGGTCAAGGAATTGCGCCACTTTGCAAGTTTTGCCATATATTTGAAGGTTTGCTGTCTTAAAGGGTTAGCAATGCCCGCTTATAATTTTATTCTATATTGTAGATTAAAAAAAAAATATATATATATACGGAGCAAATCCCATCTCTCAAACCTTAATGGTATGAGAGATACAACGTTTTAAAGATCCCCCCTCTCCCCTTTTCCCTGATCTCAGCTGTAAAGCTGACAGAAGGAGATTTGTGTCGGCAGACTCCAGGCTCTTCAGCACAGCCGACATAATGCGATCCAAAAAGAAACACTTCATTGGAACAGTCTACAAAGTCTGCTTGCAAACCAGGTACACTTTGTAGACCATCCAATTAAGTATTTATCTTTAGATTGCGCTATTTCGGCTCTGCTGAAGAGCCGCCGGCCGGTCCCAGGACTGGAATCTCCTTCTGTCTGAAGTCAGTGCAAGAGTAAGGATGGGGGAACATTAGAACATTATATCTCTCAAACCATAAATTTTGAGAGATGGGACTTGATCCACATAATTTATTTTTTTTAATCTACATTATAGAATGAAATTATAACCAGGCATTACTAACCCTTTAACCCTTTGAGTGACAGAGGGGTGCGCAATGCATTGCAGAACAATGCGTTGCGTACCCCTCTGGCACTCAGAGGGTTAATTTGATACAGATAGGAACGCACAGTTAGATTTTAAAGGCATGTTTACAGAAGTGAGGATTTCTTAGAAACGATGACACTGTATGAGATGAGCAGATGATTAACCCTTTTCTCGGAAGTGGAGGTTTTAATAAAATCTCTGAGTAGTGCTTAAATAATATATCTGAATAGAAATGTGCAGGTTGTAGCCAGTGCAGTGGTTATTAAAGCAGCATTTATCTTTTTATAGAAAAAATAGTATAGGGATTGTGTTTGTGTGTTAAAGTGCTGGCAATACGGACACCTGGTTTCCAGACAGTTTTTCTGCATCTGCATTTGTTATCTCTGTGGAAGTTAATGGTGCCTATAACTTTAACATACATCCCAAGTGTCCCTTTTTAGGAGGGACAGTCCCTTTTTGAGACCCAAATCCCTCTGTCCCTCTTTCCCTCCCTGGTGTCCCTGTGTTTAGGAGATCAGACTGTGTGGTGTGTATATAAGTGTATCACCCTGGTGGCCCTGTGTGTAGGAGATCAGACTGTGTGGTGTGTATATAAGTGTATCCCCCTGGTGTCCCTGTGTGTAGGAGATCAGACTGTGTGGTGTGTATATAAGTGTATCACCCTGGTGTTACTGTGTTTAGGAGATCAGACTGTGTGGTATGTATAGAAGTGTGTCACCCTGGTGTCCCTGTGTTTAGGAGATCAGATAGTGTGGTGTGTATATAAGTGTATCACCCTGGTGTCCCTGTGTTTAGGAGATCAGACTGTATGGTGTGTGTATATAAGTGTATCACCCTGGTGTCCCTGTGTTTAGGAGATCAGACTGTGTGGTGTGTATATAAGTGTATCACCCTGGTGTCCCTGTGTTTAGGAGATCAGATAGTGTGGTGTGTATATAAGTGTATCACCCTGGTGTCCCTGTGTTTAGGAGATCAGACTGTGTGGTGTGTATAGAAGTGTATCACTCTGGTGTCCCTGTGTTTAGGAGATAAGACTGTATGGTGTGTGTATATAAGTGTATCACCCTGGTGTCCCTGTGTTTAGGAGATCAGACTGTGTGGTGTGTATATAAGTGTATCACCCTGGTGTCCCTGTGTTTAGGAGATCAGACTGTGTGGTGTGTATAGAAGTGTATCACCCTGGTGTCCCTGTGTTTAGGACATCAGACTGTGTGGTGTGTATAGAAGTGTATCACCTTGCTCCACAGCAATAAAACTCACATTAATGTCTGTATAAACTTCAGTATATATGTTTATAAATTAATCTGTGTAAATCAAACACTTTGGTCTTTCTCTAAATCATTTATTCTGTTAAACAAAGAGATGTCAGTAAGTGATAAAATAACCTAAAAGTTCTCATTAATTCCCCGTCCACCAGCCATGTGCCCAGCAACACCCCCTAAAACAAAATTCTCCCTCTTTGGTCATTTGAAATGCTGGGACGTATGCTTTAAGTCTGTCCTTCTGACCTTAAGTGCTTTCAGTCACCAGGGCAGAAGAGGGCAGCTTAAAGGGATAGTAATGTTTCATAATAAAAGCAGCTCTAATTAATCATCATAGTATTTGGACTTTGGAGAGTGTTATTTCAATTCTGTCAGAGTTGTAGTACAAGAGTAATTCAATGACAAAGTATCCCCCTCCCTCCCCTTTTACTGATGTAACACTGCTCAGCCAGATCAGAAGGGAGGTGCCCAGGTAGACTGCAGAGAGGGACAATCTTCAATTAAGATAAGGGAAAAAGCTGAAAAGCTTGTCAAGGGGGGCAGGGCTTTCATTGTTCTCATAAGAAGAAGATTGTCCCCTTCTGTTATCTGTCTGGTCTATGGACTGGATTCCACATCTGAGAAGAGATGGTTTACACTAGGTAAAAGGGGGGCAGGGCTTTCATTGTTCTCATAGGAAGAAGATTGTCCCCTTCTGTTATTTGTCTGGTCTATGGACTGGATTCCACATCTGAGAAGAGCTGGCTTACACTAGGTAAAAGGGGCGGGAGGGGAAACTTTGCTTGTTAATATCTCTTAAACCATAAAGGTTTGAGAGATAAGATTTATATCGTTCTTCATGTTTTTTTTAATGCCTACAAAATAAAATAAAGATAAAACGAAGTATTACTATCCCTTTAAAGGAAAGAGTGGGTCATTATAGACATGTAACATCTCATTGACCTCTTAATTACACCTATAGACATAATGTATATGTGTACCATACATCCGTCTATTAATACACAGGTGGTTTTAACGCCGCTTTTAATTTGCTGGATCTTATTTAATTCAATGCTCTCATTAACCCTTTATTGAGCAAAAAGTGTATTAGTAACCACTCTGTCACAGCTTACCTCGCGGCCGACAGCTATAGCTGGCTGTGGTCCTGCTGCCTTGCGGCTCAGACGTTCTAGCCACCTCGTCCTGTGTTATTGCGGCTCAGCCGCTTCCAGTTTCTAGTGGCCCCAGCTGCATCCTCTTCCTGCAGCGGCTCTAGCCGCATTGCTGGGCAGTTCTCTAGAGGCGCATGTCTTGTAGGAAGGATGTGCGCTATCACAGTGCCTGTGATTCCTGTCACTCTCATCTATGGCAGACACTGATTTGCTGTGTTGGTTTGGCCCGCCCCCTGGTGACCTTTTTATACCTGGCTATCACTTCTGCCAGATGCCCTTTCGTGGTGTTTCTGAGCCAGTTGTACTGTTGCTGTGTTCCTGTGTTCCGGATTCCTGTGTACCGACTTGGCTTGTCCTGACTATTCTCCAGTGTTCCTGTCTGTGTATGATCCGGCCCGTCTGAGTACCACCCTTGGATCCTGACCCGGTTTGGCTGACGTTCCTGCTTGTGTATGACCCGGCTTGTATGACTGCCTCCTACGTGCTCCGACCCGGCCTGGCTGACTTCCTGCTCCGAAGATCGACTTCCAGCTTGTTCCAGTGACCTGCGTTCCAGTTGTCGCCGCCGCAACATTATTACCCGCTGTTCCAGTCTTTGTGTGGCTGTCTTGCCTGGTGTACCCCGATCAGTGCATTGATTCTACCTGTGCAGAGCTGTGTGCTTGTACGCCTCACTCATACGGCAGAGCCTTGCTGTACTGCTGAAAAGCCTCGAGTAAACGTGCCTGTTAACCCTAGCAGTGCTGCCTTGGTACCACTCTCGCTACTCAGTGTGAGCCTCGTTCACGGTGATACTCCTGCTGAGTTGGCCGCTCTCCATCGGCAACTCTGTACATCCTAGCAGAGTATTCATATCCGTTGGGCTGGTTGGGCGCTTTTGGCTCTCTCTCTCTCATTGCAAATACTGGGTGATTCCGTTATACCGAGTGGTGGCAGGCAAAGGCTTCAGCTTCAGCAAATCCGGTAACTACGCCCATGGGGCTATTGGCTCTTGTACGTCATATCCCAGTGTCCGGTTGAGTCCGAGGAGGCTTGGGAGCTCTTGCATTGCAGGCCGGTTCCAGCTACGCCCGTGGGGCTATTTTCACTCGCACTAGCAGTAACAGTTCCAGTAGGTACGCCCGAGGGGGCTAAGTGGATTCCTGTTCTGCTTATTACTGAACACCGTGGCGAGGCAGTCCTGTATCCAGTCTATGGTGAATGTTGTCTCCAGCACAGCTTAATAACACCCAGGACGTGCCAAAGCTCCACATCTGAGACTGACTGTTATCAAGGACTTAACCCTCTGTGGTTATATGCCATTCTACTGCCTTATATTTGTGCATTTACATTTGTATCTATCAGTCATCATTGCTGGTGTATATCAATCGCCACTAGAGGGCGGACCTTTGCCTTACCTTATTCTAAATAAATTGTGTTTTATTTCACACACTGGTCTGAGAGTCTTTAAAAAACCGTTACAGTGCGCACCGTATATATTTCTATTGGCCACTTGCTGGTGCCCCTCCTTCCTCCTGGCAAGGACTATATTAAATGCCTGAACACAGGGCTTAGTTGCCCTTACGTTGGTGTTCCTTGCAGTTCATTACTTTTGTCTCTTGCTCTCTGTAAATTACCTAGGCTTGTATGACCATCTAATCTGGTGCTGACCTGTGGCTCTGTCCGGTCTTCCTTGCTGCATTGCCTCCTTCCTGCAGGACAACCATCTGGTGTGGATCTGCGGCTCTGGTAGACTATCATCTATACTGACTGCAGGCGTGAGTCAGGTATCCGCTTCCAGCTACACCGACTGCAGGCGTGAGTCAGGTATCTCCCTTGTTCTTTCCTGGTCGGAGTGATCTTGTTCCTGTTCCAGTTCCAGGTTCCAGCGGAGACTACCAGTGGCTCAGGCCTAGTCTCTAGCAGTGAGGTCGATCCTGGGCAGCCTACTATTTTTGATAGTAGTGCTAGCTTATCTTGTGACCCTCTGCCAGTTCCTGTTGTCTTACTTATTGAGATATACCTTATTCTGAGTTTTGAATAAAGGTGGTTTTACTATATACCATACTGACTCTGGCTTCATTCTTGGGTTCCGTGACACACTCGTTTACACTTTTAAGTCCCTAAGTCACATCAAAAGTGGGTAGATTTAAGAGAGAAAAGAGCGAATTGTTGTAGCTCAAATCAAAAGTTAGGAAGACGGTGGTAAGTTTTTGTTGCTATGCTGTAGTGCCCACACTGCCCAATGTGCTTCTCCGATATTGATCACGGCTTCTTCAGGGAAAAAGTGTGAATAAGGGAAGGGGAGCAGGGATTTTCTTATGCTGACACAAGATTGTCCTCGTGGCAATCTATCCGGCTTTCTCATCTGAAGGGAAGAAGAGTGACGTATGGAAAAGGAGAGTGCGGGGAAACTTTACAATAAAATTACAATCAAACTGCACCGATACGGACACATAGAAAGGTACGAAGCATTATAAAAAGGTATGTGTAATAGGATATGCCTTTATATACTTACATTACTATCTCTTTAACCCTCTCTCTGTATTTTCTTACTAAACAATCACTCATCTCAAATAGGTTTTTGCTCTGTAATTGAATTGATAAGCTGGTTTTCTAAGCAGAAGTGGAACATTTTTGTGACAACCCAGCTGCTCTAGTTCTGTTGGTTTCTGGAATAGCTACACCGAGTGCGTAGAGTTTTGCTCGGGTAGAGTTGCCACTGACTCTTTTATAGACTACAGGTAGAGGGTGCTCACAACACTGAAACGGCAATAAATAGGAGTCCAGAAATAGCTGACTCAAGGAAAATACACAGAATTAAAAAAAGAATAAAAAAACGTAAAATCAATTATATGCTACCAAATTAATAAAAGATAAAATAAAACATTTCTCTTATTTTAACTACTCTAGAGAGTGATATAAAATAAAGCAGGAATAAGTTATATATTTCAGGACTTTTCCGGCTCAATAAAACAAGGATTCTCCCATTCATGGGAGATTTTTCACCTAAATATTCTTTATTTATATAGCACCAACTAATTCTGCAGCGCTGATCGCACAAAGTGTAGGGCAAGGGTGTTTTGAGATGGTCCTTTCTTCTATGCTTTGTTTAGGACAATGGCGTTAGTATAAGCTATTTCCATGCTTATGCTATGGGGTTGGTATGTGGGGAATTAAAGGGATAGTATTGGCTTATTATTACATATAAGCTACCATCGTTCCTTAGCAGGGTTTAAAATTTTAAGTCCTTTGCTACTAGCCAGACCTGAAAAGTTACTCGCCACTGCAAGCCATAACATACCCACCAGGGCTGAATTTCTACTCACCAGGGCTAAATTTTCACTCGCCATTGGCTAGTGGCAAGTGGAAATTTTGAGCCCTTCTTATAATGTGTGTATACTATTACTCTTCAACGCTGGCACTGTTTATATGAAATTATATTATAGTGTCCCACTCCCTCCCCTTTTGCTCCATCAGTCTTCAAAGCTGAAAGCCTATCGGACGAATCACAACGAGGTATAAGGAAAAACCTGCCCTCCTTCTTCATGGAAGATTTTCCCTCATTGAGATCTGTCCAGTCTGCTGACCGGATTTCAGATCTGAGTGGAAGCAGCTTACAATATTGAAAAGGGGCAGGTGGGGAACACTTTAAAATATAATTTAATAGAAAATAGAGCAATATAAACATTGCCAACATTAGAGATCGATAGTATACACTATAAGATTCATCATCTTAAGGGTGACACTTAAGGTGTTCCCCATCCCACATGAGCCATCTTAAGTGAATTGAGACTTAAGCAGGACTTGGGCTGGAGACAGAACAGATTCCTCTGGGCAAAGAACACCTCCCAAAGCAAGGCTACAAAGGACTTGAAGCAAACATCTAAATGGAAACTCTGCAATTCTCCTAAACTTCAAGATTATTTGTATAACACCAGCTTGTGGACTCTGTTTACAAAACAAACTCCATCATGAGAAGGTGCTCTTGACCCATTCGGACTGTTGTTTCAGCATCATGCCCTCAGCAAACAGTACCTAAATACCTAATATTCCTTCTGTCTATGGCTGCAGTTCTTAGTAAAATATCTTGTTCCTTCTACCCTCCACTATCTCCTCCACCCTATGTTTATATCTCTCCTTCACTTCTATCATCCACACTCACCGCTACACACCTACTCCTCACTCTTCTCCGCTCCAGCACTCCCCCACACCACACAAACCAAAAACCAAATACACACAAATCACTCTGTCATCTCCTGTCTCTCTTTTCTTCTGTTAATGACAGCTGGAGATATCTCTCCAAACCCTGGCCCCATCTCCATTCACAAATGCTCTACCTCCAGTCAGGATAGGAACAATTCAAATCTAATCACCATTCCCTGCCTTCAACCTCAATTTCTGCCCTTTTCCTGTACTCTGTGGAATGCTCGCTCCATTACTAACAAATATAACACTGTGCATGATCTCTTTTTCTCCCGCTCCCTCAATTTACTTGTTATTACTGAAACTTGGCTCTCAGTCTGACACTGCTTTAGAGGCAGCAATCTCCTACGGTGGTCTCTCCTTCTCTCACACTCCACGCTCAACTGGACGTGGGGGAGGTGTGGGTTTGCTGCTCTCTGAATATTGTCATTACAAACTAATTTCGCCCCCCTTCTCTCTCTGCTTCTAACCTTTTGAGTTGCATGCTGTCCGTATCTTTGCTCCAGTCTCTCTACAAGTTGCAGTCATCTATCGCCCACCTACCTCCTCATATACACCTTCAGACTTCCTATCTGACTTTGAATCATGGCTTTCCTTCTTCCTCTCATCAGACCAGTGATTCTCAGCTCCGGTCCTCGGGGCACACCAACAGGTCATGTTTTCAAGATATCCCTAATCAATCACAGGTGAATCAATCACAATGACTGAGCCACTAATTGCTCACCTGTGATTAAGCAGGAACAACCTGAAAACCTGCACTGTTGGTGTGCCCCGAGGACTAACTTTGAGAAACAATGCATCAGACACACCTTCACTTCTGGGGGACTTCAACTGCCATGTGGATGATCCCTCCATCTCCTGGGCATCCCGTTTTCTCTCTTTAACATCTGCATTTGGACTAAACCAGTGGACGAATGCTAGTACTCACAAGGATGGTCACTTCCTAGACCTTGTGTTTACTAGTGGCTGTGCTCTCTCGGATTTTAATATCTCCCCTCTTCCATTATCTGCTCACCATCTTCTAACATTCAGCACTACTTATACACCTTCAGCAATCCCTGCTTCCTCTCCCCGCTTCACTCGTAACCTGAAATTCCTTAATCTCACGGCTCTCCAGTCCTCCCCGGGTACTGAACTTTCATCTGTTCCCATTAATCCTGACACTAACAGCCTTGTCAAAACATACAACTCATTCCTATCCTCCTCTTTGAACCTGCATGCGCCTCTCTCTCTCCGATCCACTCGCAGAACTAACCTGCGGCCATGGCTTAATGAAGACACCAGCTTCCTCCTCTCCTGTACTCGTTCAGCTGAATAACTGTGGAGAAATTCTGGATCTCTGGCAGACTTTCTCCACTACAGGTTCCTCCTTTCCTACTTTAACTCTTCTCTTTCCCTCGCCAAAAAAACTTTACTTTTCACAACTTATCAACACTCACAAATCCAACCCCCGACGGCTTTCCTCCTCCTTTGACTCCCTCCTCCACCCTCCACCTGCTTCCCCCACTAACTCCATACAGCCACAAGACTTTGCTGACTACTTCAAAGCCCAAGGTGGACTCCATCCAGGATAATATACCACCTTGTATATCTCCTCCTAGCCTCCCTCGTTCTCCTCCTAGCACTCTGGACTCTTTTTCACTAGTCACGGACGAGGAACTGACTAACCCGCTATCCTCCGCTCTGTCCACTACATATGCACTTGATCCGCTCCCCTCTCATCTCATCCAGCCCCTCTCCCCCATACTAATCCCTATGCTATTACAAATCTTTAACTCCTTCTTTGCCACTGCTACCTTTCCTGACGACTTCAAACATGCCTTAGTAACACGCATCCTCAAGAACAACTCTTCTGACAGTAACACACCCTCTAGCTATCGACCCGTTTCTCTTCTGCCTTTTGCCTCTAAACTCTTGGAACACCTAGCCTACTCACGCCTGCTTGACTTCCAACACATACGACCTGCTGGACCCTTTACAATCTGGATTTTGCACTGCTCACTCGACTGAAACTACTCTTACAAGAGTGGTCAATGATCTTCACATTGCCAAATCTCAAGGTCACTATTCAATACTTATGCTCCTTGATCTCTCAGCAGCTTTTGACACTGTTGATCATGCTCTCCTCCTCCGCATTCTTCACTTCTTAGGAATCCGCAACACAGCACTGGACTGGCTCTCCTCTTATCTATCTAACTGATCCTTCAGTGTCTCCTCTGCCACCTCTTCATCCTTTCCTGTCCAGCTCTCTGTTGGGGTTCCTCAAGGTTCTGTTCTAGAACCACTTCTGTTTTCTCTTTACACAATAACACTTGGTGATCTTATTAACTAATTTGGTCTCAAATGTCACCTCTATACAGATGACACCCAGATATACTTATCTGCACCTCAACTCACTTCTGATATCCAGGCTAAAGTCACAGATTGCCTCTCGGCTATCTCAGACTGGATGGCTCATAGGCACCTCAAATTCAATATGTCTAAAACTGAGCTGCTCCTCATCCCATCTAGGCCTGGCCCTGTAGCGCCCTTCCATGTGACTGTAAATGGCACTACCATAAATCCAGTATCAGAAGCGCGGTGTCTAGGGGTGATAATTGACAAGTCTCTCTCATTCTCCCCTCAAATTAATGCCATTGCTAAATCCTGTCGCTTTCTTTTGAGTAACATTGCTAAAATCCATCCTTTCCTCTGCTCCTCCACAGCTAAAATTCTTACACACACAATCATCCTCTCCCGCATGGACTATTGCAACATTCTTCTGTCTGGCATTCCTGCTTCCCATCTCCATCCACTTCAATCTATACAGAATGCTGCAGCACAAATTACTCTTCTGTCACCTAGGTTTGTCCCTGCCCCACTCCTCCTCAAAACTCTCCAATGGCTGCCTATCAAACTCCGGATATCTTACAAAATCTTACTTCTCTCTTTCAAGACCCTTCTCTCCTCTACTCCTTCTTACAATTCCACTCTGATCTCCCTTTATACCCCATCCTGACACTTACGTTCGGCCAATGATTGTCTTCTCTCAGCTCCTTTTGTCTCTACAGCCCTGTCACATATCAAATCTTTTTCTCTCATTGCTCCGTATCCATGGAATGCTCTATCATCCAACCTGCACCACTGCACCTCTCTGATAACCTTCAAATCTCACCTAAAAACGCACCTCATGGATAAAATCTCAACATGCTAGAAGGCACTGATGTTGTACAATGAACGCTCTTATAAATTATTTACATTACTGATGTCCTCTATCATCATCAGAACTAGTACTGTATCAGCACTTGACCCTAATGTACTCTGTATGTCTCCCATTACCATGTTAGATTGTAAGCTTTCGGGCAGGGACCTCCCACCTAATGTTTCACTTTACAAAGCACCTGTAACCCTGTATTGTTTAAACCCTTAAATTGTAAAGATCTGCGTACACTTGTGGCGCTATATAAATAAACATATTAATTAATTCATAGTTTATGTTATAATGCACTACTGCTATCTCTTTAAAGTCCTAACAGTGGAAGAAATTGTCCGCTTATTTGTGCTACTGCAATCATGTGCTACAGCGCATACCCTGAAATACAGCCAATGGACTTAGAGGCTGAATGTTACTTTACATTAGTTTATTTGAATACTTACTTCGATACTGCCAATGTGTTATATTAACCAAAATCCTTCTATTGTTTAGGAGATATTGATGCTTTTACTCCTGAAAAATGGAAAGTGCAGTGCAGTTTTTTATGCTAATTAAGCTATTTGTTGCACCCAGACCATAATAAGAAATATTACCATATGGTGCCACACTAAGAGAGTATCACGGTGCCTGTGCTATGCTGGCGACATTCTGTCAGTTTTGCTGATGCTTATTGGCTGAAGTGGCTTTGTCCTGCCCAGTATTTGTCCTTAAATACTGGGCCTTGTCACTTCTCCGGTGCCCTTTCATGGTGTTTCTGTTACCAGCACTTGTTCCAGTTCTTGTGTGATCTTGTGTACCGACCCGGACTGCCTGACTACTCTGCTGTATCCGTTCCTGCTCTGTGTACCGACTCGGACTGCCTGACTACTCTGCTATCTCGTTCCTGCTCTGTGTACCAACCCAGCCCGGCTGACGTTCCTGCTCTGTGTACCGACTCGGATTGGCTGACGTTCCTGCTCTGTGTACCAACCCGGCCTGGCTGACGTTCCTGCTCTGTGTACCGGCCTGGTTGGGCTCCATTGTCCGTGTATCAAGGCCTGCCGGCGGCCCCATCCGGTCCTCGGGTTGGGGTTGTCATTCGGGCTCCTCTCTGTCTCCAGACAGAGTCACTGCTGCCTCATTGTCATTCCTAGCAGCCTAGTCTCGGTAATCTGTCTGTGTCGCGCGGACGACATTCCGGTGTGTTTCATCCATCTGTGCACCACAGTACGCTTGACCTTTCTTCCTGCCATAAAGCTGAGGTTGGTCTTATTCTGGGCGCCTCAGGCTCTTCTCTCTATCGGGCAGTCGACATTGGTCTGAGCATTCGTTAACCCCTTCGGGGAAGGTGCCATATTCCACCGGCTCTCTACCAGTGCAGTCTCCATTGGGTGCCCTTCCGGGCATACAGTCGCAGTCCTCCGTTACTTGTCCTGGGCCTCCGTTTACTTCTGTGGCATCACTCGCTATTTGTGCACTCTCTGCAGAGTGAGAGTCATAAGGGCCTCGCGCTATTAGGGCCTGTCAGTCTTTCTGGCTTAATAATAACCCATTCATTGCTGCCTCGTCTGAGTATCACACTAACATTACCTGACCTGTGTCAGTATATTGTTGTTGCTGAATTGTACATATACTGGACCCGTGTGAGTATTTATTACTGTAAACTGTCCTGTGTCAGTACTATATTGTGTATATATATATATATATATATATATATATATATATATATATATATATATATATTACTGGACCCGTGAGGGTTATTGTCATTCTGAGTTTGTTCAATAAAACTGTGTTTTACCTAACCTACTGTGTCTGAGTGTCAAACCGTTACAGAGAGTTTACTATACAGGAATAAAATTATCAGTATGTCCCTAACTACCCATCTGCTAGTCTTTTGGGTGACACGATACCTGGGCAATTCTTTAATGACATTTTCAGACATGCATAATTAAATTCAAGGTGACAGGTCCACTTTAATCACTTTCCTCTACAAACAAAATCCTGTGTTTTACAAAGATTCTTCTATCACCCCTAACCCTGCCTCTCCTTCTCCCGTTACCACGATTTGAGTAAATAATAATAATAATAGGATCGATGCACTTTATCAATTTCCTATGCAAAGTAAAATGGCGAAAAAGAATTATAAATATAATTACCACTTACCAACCTCCCATTGTATATATAACTTCCCATATCCATTATCAACAGGAATTCATTTCACTTGGATTTAAGTGGTTTGTGGGATTACACAGCTGGTATAATAGTGAATGGAAATTGATATTATTAACTCAGAAATAAAAACCCATTCAGATGAGTCGATTTACCAAATGAGAAACAGGCTGAGGGCAGGGACGTGCACAGACATTTTGGGGGGCAGGGGCTCAAATGAAAAAAAGGGCACTTCTCATAATTATTTATTCAAAATATATATTTAAAAAAAAAGAAAATAATTTATATCTCAGGAGCCTGTAGGCACAGAAATCTGAAGCGCCCCCCCCCCCCCCGCAACTGCCATCTCCACTGGACACCTCCACAATGCTCCTAATCTCCACATTGCCCCCTATCATCTCAATATTGCCCTTACATTGTCCCCTGTCAGCTCCATATTGCCCCCATCAGCTCCACAGGAGTGGACACAAATGAAATCATCATGACGACATTCTACAAAATGGCCTGGTTTGAGGCAGTAGACTGTCGTCATGAAGATTTCCTTTGTATCCACTGCTACTTCGGCTCTCCAGACGTTCTGTCCGGTGTGCAGACCAGAATCCAAGTCTGGCATGGACCCACCCTGACCACACAGTCCCTCCCATTGTCCCCAATCTGTACATTGCGCCCCCATTGTCCCCAATCTCCACATTGCCCATAATCTCCATTTTGCCCCCAATCTCCACATTGTCTACACATTGCTCACAATCTCCATCTCCACATTTTCCCCTACTGACCCCCCCCCCAGCGTCTATCTCCTTCCTCCCTGCTGGTCCAGCGGAGTGTCAGGAGAGGTCTGTGCCTCCTTCTGCACAGACCTCTGTTAGAAGCTGGAGCTCCCGCACGGTCTTCTCTTCAGAAATACAGAGTGCTGGGAGATGATGTCATCACCAAGCGCTCTGCATTACTAGATGATGTCATCACCCAGCGCTCTGCATTACTAGAGATCCAGAGAGGGAGCTCAGCTGCTAGAGGTCTGTGTGAAGAAGGAGCAGACCTGAGCATGTTGCAGGTACCAGGCGGGGGGTCGCAGGGGGTGGCCGGACCCCTGGAGTGACGGGCCTGATAGCAAGTGTGACCCCTATTGTTAAGCCACTGGCTAGAGCGGTGACGTAGATAAAAGGGGCAGGAGGGATAAACTTTACATTGAGATTACCCTTATTGCAAAAAGACATAAATGCTTTTTTTATTTTATTTAATACCTACAATATCATAGCCTACATAAATTATTACTATCCCTTTAAATGCTCAGAATTCAAGGGCTTAAAAACCGAATTTCAATCTCAGGGAATTTTATTTGTTCCATACGTTTCAGTTTGATTTGCCCCAGAATCTAACTGTTTTTCCGAGAACATCAGCCTCACTGATTACTAGAACTTTACATCTATTTGTTGCGGATATAATATTGCTAAATTAGGAACAAGATTTAACTGATGATTTATCTATGTGACTATGAGCAGAACGTATCGTATTAATTTTAGGCAGAGGTTAAAGCGAAGATTTTTAACCCATTGCATGCCAGAGACGTCTCCTATGCATTCCTTTGTAATGTGTTGGAGAAGTCTCTTGTCAGATGGTTAACGGATAACACAGAGTTCCCCTTTACTACAATTAAGCACGTCTTGAATCTCTTAAAGGAGAAGTAAATTTTTGTAATGAAAAAAATATATATATTGTTTTCCTGTTAAGTAAAATACGAGTACTGAGAAATGCTTATTTTATTATTACAGTTTAAACAGTGCCCTCTAGTGATCAAATTCCAATTAGTGTTTCTGTTACATTCTAATGGAGAAGAAAATCAATGACAAACAGTTCTCCACAGAAAGTGACAGAAACTGCTGAGTCACTTCCTGTCAGAACTTTCAGGAAGTAATCACACTGTAATTCACTTCCTGATTAATTGAAATACTATAACTTTTGAATACAAGAGCTACAGTGTAGCAAATGCATGGTGACAATTCCACTTTAAATCAGGTGCTGGAATTACTAAGTCCCTACACCTGCCTAACACTAATTTGCTAAGCTCCACACTCCAAAAAAAGCTTTCTCTTAATGCTGCTTGCACCAGTGGGAGGTTAATGAGTCCGTCTGTGGGCATTTTAGGAGATTCCTTTAGCCTAAAAAAAAAAAAAGAATGAAAAAAATATATATATACAATACTGTGCAAAACTTAGACAGGTGTGAAAAAATGCTATAAAGTAAAAATGCTTTAAAAAAATAGACATGTTATTAGTTTATTTTTATCAGTTAACAAAATGCAAAGTGAGTGAACAGAAGAAAAATCAAAATCAAATCAGTATTTGGTGTGACCACCCTTTGCCTTCAATTCTTCGAGATACACTTGTACACAGTTTGGTAAGGGACTCGGCAGGTAGGTTGTCCCAAACATCTTGGAGAACTAACCACAGATCTTCTGTGAATTTAGGCCTCAGTTGCTTCTCTCTCTTCATGTAATCCCAGACAGACTGGATGATGTTGAGATCAGGGCTCTGTGGAGACCATACCATCACTTCCAGGACTCCTTGTTCTTCTTTACACTGAAGATAGTTCTTAATGACTTTTGGCTGTATGCTTGGGGTCATTGTCACGCTGCAGAATAAATGGGGGCCAAACAGATGTCTCCCTGATGGTATTGCATTATGGATAAGTATCTGCTTGTACTTCTCAGCATTGAGGAGATCATTCATTCTAACCAAATTTGCAACTCCATTTGCAGAAATGCATCCAGAAACTTGCAGGAACGTCCACCATGTTCACTGTTGCCTGCAGACACTCATCCCACTGTTTTCTGCCAGTTCTGAGCTGATGTAAATGCTGGACATCTCCAGATTGTGAAGGGAAGTAAGCATGATGTGTCTTTCATCTGTTGCACTAAGTTTCCTTGACCAACTACTGCATCTACGGTCCTCAACGTTGCGTATTTCTTTGTGCTTCTACAAAAGAGCTTGGATAGCTCATCTGGAAACCCCTGCCTGCCTTCAAATTTCTGCCTGGGAGAGACCTTGCTGCTGCAGTATAACTACCTTGTGTCTTGTTGCTGTGCTCAGTTTGTCGTGGTGTATGACTTTTGACATTAAACTGTCTTCAGCAACCTCACCTTGTTAGCTGAGTTTGGCTGTTCCCCACCCAGTTTTATTCCTGCTACACAGCTGTTTCTGTTTCAGTTAATGATTGTGTTTCAATCCACATATTAAACAGATGAATATTAGCACCTGTTTGGTATAATTGTTTAATTATACCAAACACTTTTTAATTATACCAGACACTTTGTGCAAATGTACCTAGAAGAATTGATGCTGTTTTGAAGGCAAATGGTGGTCACACCAACTATTGATTTGATTTAGATTTTTCTCCTGTTCACTCATTATGCATTTTGTTAACTGATACAAATAAACAATTAACATGTCTATATTTCAAAGCATTCTACACACCTGCCTAAAACTTTTGCACCGTTCTGTATATAATGACAAAATGGAATAGTTCTGAAAAGCCAACTGCATCACAGAGGATTGATAGAACTTCTCATAGATTTAAATGGACTGTAATGGTTTCCAATGCTTCGCAATGCGTTGGAGACCCCGTCCCCTCGCAGTCACGGTTTTACACGTACACATTTAACTCAGTGAGGATATGCATGGGGTTTCGTTTGTAAACCTTATATTTTGTTCACTAAATTGCATCGGTTTTGTCACAAAAATAAATTAGCCCACTGTATGTTGTTATATATTCACAGAATTCATTATTGGTTACCAAATTGTTTAGATATTCCACAAAGTGAACCTATTGTACAGCGCTGTGAAATTAGCGCTATATAAATAAAGAATCATAATAATAATAATTGTGTTGACAACACCCCATAGATTTGAGGCTTTATTATTTGTTCTGTAGAATGCAATATGTTTACTTAAAGGGATAGTAATACTTAAAATATAAAAAAATATATGTTGTAGGGTTTATCCCCCTGAGTAAAACAAGGGTACTCCCACTGCTGAAAGGTATTTTATTCAAAAGTCATTACAGCTCAAAGTTGAATTTTTTAGGTGCAATATCACAGGGGTCTGAAATTGTACAGTGGCGCTGTTGCTACACCATCCTATGGACAGCTCTGGTCCCGGGACCATAAATCTCCATAGGATGGTATAGCGACAGCGCCACTGTACAATTTCAGGTCACTGTGATACTGCACCTAAAAAATTCAACTTTGAACTGTATTAACTATTGAATGAAACACCTTTCAGCAGTGGGAGTACTCTTGTTTTACTCACGGGGATAAACCCTACAACATATTTTTTTTTACATTTTAAGTGTTACTATCCCTTTAAAAATGACTCAATTTGCCTACGATTGCAACAAAACTTACTGATTATGGGGCAAATCAAGTACGTCAGGGTAAAATTATAAAAAAAATTGAGGCATTTGTATTTTTCCCATTTTTATTTTTTCCCATAAAATTCACCCTGGATTGTATGTGTCTGTGTGAAAACGTTCCGCTGTACACACATGCGTCATAAAAATTTAGCCATAATATTTTAATTACATTACCCTATTTACATATCTGCCTACCAGCTAAATTTTCTCTCCCAAGACACAACTTAAACATCACTTAAAAATTCCCATAAGATCAGCACAAATTAGTTTTTCTTGGAAAGTAATGTAATTGTCAGATAGATGAGCTTATATGTTCATGGTTTCATATAGCAGAGACTTAGCACGGCGATCTAAGGGGCTCATAACAAATCAATTCCATTTATCTTCCTTTATAACGGCTGGATACAGATACCTTTATCTTGTATTATGGAAACGAAAAGATGATTTCTAGGAACAAAGAAATCTCAAAATCATAGAAATGCATTAAAGGGACAGTACGCCTAGGACAAAAATTTTATAAATACGCCAACATGTTAATCCTTTGTTATGAGTTATTGAGCTTTATTTGATTGTCAGTTTATGCAAAGCAGCTACTTTGGGCTGGCAGGAAGAAGCAGCTGGGATGGAGCGCAGTGTGAAATGTTAGTGTCTGGCTTTAAGGGAGTCACAGACGGCTAGAGAGCTGTGTAGAATGTTAGTGACTGGCTGGAAGTGAGTCACAGTTGGGATTGAGAGCTGTGTGGAATGTTAGTAACTGGCCGGCAGGAAATGGCAGTTTGGGATGGAGAGCAGTGAGGAATGATAGTAACTGGCTGGCAGGAAATGGCAGTTTGGGATGGAGAGCAGTGAGGAATGATAGTAAGTGGCCGGCAGGAAATGGCAGTTTGGGATGGAGAGCAGTGTGGAATGATAGTAACTGGCCGGCAGGAAATGGCAGTTTGGGATGGAGAGCAGTGTGGAATGATAGTAACTGGCCGGCAGGAAATGGCAGTTTGGGATGGAGAGCAGTGAGGAATGATAGTAACTGGCCGGCAGGAAATGGCAGTTTGGGATGGAGAGCAGTGAGGAATGATAGTAACTGGCTGGCAGGAAATGGCAGTTTGGGATGGAGAGCAGTGAGGAATGATAGTAAGTGGCCGGCAGGAAATGGCAGTTTGGGATGAGAGCAGTGTGGAATGATAGTAACTGGCCGGCAGGAAATGGCAGTTTGGGATGGAGAGCAGTGAGGAATGATAGTAACTGGCCGGCAGGAAATGGCAGTTTGGGATGGAGAGCAGTGAGGAATGATAGTAAGTGGCCGGCAGGAAATGGCAGTTTGGGATGGAGAGCAGTGAAGAATGATAGTAACTGGCCGGCAGGAAATAGCAGTTTGGGATGGAGAGCAGTGTGGAATGATAGTAACTGGCCGGCAGGAAATGGCAGTTTGGGATGGAGAGCAGTGAGGAATGATAGTAACTGGCCAGCAGGAAATGGCAGTTTGGGATGGAGAGCAGTGTGGAATGATAGTAACTGGCCGGCAGGAAATGGCAGTTTGGGATGGAGAGCAGTGTGGAATGATAGTAACTGGCCGGCAGGAAATGGCAGTTTGGGATGGAGAGCAGTGAGGAATGATAGTAACTGGCCGACAGGAAATGGCAGTTTGGGATGGAGAGCAGTGAGGAATGATAGTAACTGGCCGGCAGGAAATGGCAGTTTGGGATGGAGAGCAGTGAGGAATGATAGTAACTGGCCGGCAGGAAATAGCAGTTTGGGATGGAGAGCAGTGAGGAATGATAGTAACTGGCCGGCAGGAAATGGCAGTTTGGGATGGAGAGCAGTGAGGAATGATAGTAACTGGCCAGCAGGAAATGGCAGTTTGGGATGGAGAACAGTGTGGAATGATAGTAACTGGCCGGCAGGAAATGGCAGTTTGGGATGGAGAGCAGTGTGGAATGATAGTAACTGGCCGGCAGGAAATGACAGTTTGGGATGGAGAGCAGTGTGGAATGATAGTAACTGGCCAGCAGGAAATGGCAGTTTGGGATGGAGAGCAGTGTGGAATGATAGTAACTGGCCGGCAGGAAATGGCAGTTTGGGATGGAGAGCAGTGAGGAATGATAGTAACTGGCCGACAGGAAATGGCAGTTTGGGATGGAGAGCAGTGAGGAATGATAGTAACTGGCCGGCAGGAAATGGCAGTTTGGGATGGAGAGCAGTGTGGAATGATAGTAACTGGCCGGCAGGAAATGGCAGTTTGGGATGGAGAGCAGTGTGGAATGATAGTAACTGGCCGGCAGGAAATGGCAGTTTGGGATGGAGAGCAGTGTGGAATGATAGTAACTGGCCGGCAGGAAATAGCAGTTTGGGATGGAAAGCAGTGAGGAATGATAGTAACTGGCCGGCAGGAAATAGCAGTTTGGGATGGAGAGCAGTGTGGAATGATAGTAACTGGCCGGCAGGAAATGGCAGTTTGGGATGGAGAGCAGTGTGGAATGATAGTAACTGGCCGGCAGGAAATAGCAGTTTGGGATGGAGAGCAGTGAGGAATGATAGTAACTGGCCGGCAGGAAATGGCAGTTTGGGATGGAGAGCAGTGAGGAATGATAGTAACTGGCCGGCAGGAAATGGCAGTTTGGGAAGGAGAGCAGTGAGGAAGGATAGTAACTGGCCTGCAGGAAATGGCAGTTTGGGATGGAGAGCAGTGAGGAATGATAGTAACTGGCCGGCAGGAAATGGCAGTTTGGGATGGAGAGCAGTGTGGAATGATAGTAACTGGCCGGCAGGAAATGGCAGTTTGGGATGGAGAGAGCAGTGTGGAATGATAGTAACTGGCCGGCAGGAAATGGCAGTTTGGGATGGAGAGCAGTGAGGAATGATAGTAACTGGCCGGCAGGAAATGGCAGTTTGGGATGGAGAGCAGTGAGGAATGATAGTAACTGGCCGGCAGGAAATAGCAGTTTGGGATGGAGAGCAGTGTGGAATGATAGTAACTGGCCGGCAGGAAATGGCAGTTTGGGATGGAGAGCAGTGTGGAATGATAGTAACTGGCCGGCAGGAAATAGCAGTTTGGGATGGAGAGCAGTGAGGAATGATAGTAACTGGCCGGCAGGAAATGGCAGTTTGGGATGGAGAACAGTGAGGAATGATAGTAACTGGCCGGCAGGAAATAGCAGTTTGGGATGGAGAGCAGTGAGGAATGATAGTAACTGGCCGGCAGGAAATGGCAGTTTGGGATGGAGAGTAGTGAGGAATGATAGTAACTGGCCGGCAGGAAATAGCAGTTTGGGATGGAGAGCAGTGAGGAATGATAGTAACTGGCCGGCAGGAAATGGCAGTTTGGGATGGAGAACAGGGTGGAACATTAGCAGGTGGCTGGTAGGGAGTGGCAGTTGGGATGGGGATCCATGGGTGTAGGAGCCCCAAAACGTCTGAGGGTATAGAACATTTAAGAGTCACCATGTCACTGAGCAAGTGTAGCAATAGTGACAACTGCAAGAACATTCAGTCCCTCTATCCTCAGGTAACGATAGTCTGGTCCAGCAGGATTCAGACAAGAAAACTGAGAAATCCAGGCATAAGGTTAACAGGGCCATCAGGAGGTTTATGCCCTACAGCGGGTGGTACTTAGTCGATCACAGAGAGATGGTGGCCTAGGACACCAGCCTCTACAGGATTGATGGCATCCGTCTGTCTACCAAAGGGCTGGATTGGTTTAATTTGGCTTTGTCACTAGTTTTGTCTCAGGTTGGTAGGTCACAGTTTATGGGGTAAAAGAGGTACCGTTAATGTTCCCACTTTTTGGGTGCCGGAATGTGGCTCTCCTGGACACTGTGTCGGTGTAGCATGCCTGAAGGTTTAGATCAAATTCAGGTCACAGGTTATGTGGCTGGTGTATCCTGAGGGGGGATTGGTTTTGCTAAATCACAACACCAAGAGGACAAAGTGGTGAGCTGCCACAGACGGTGGGGGGTTGGACTAAGAACGTCTAGTAAATGAACACCATGGCTCAGGAGTGCCACATTATGTGGGAGGATTCAGGGATTTAAAGGGATAGTAATACTTGCAAATTACTAATCCCCATATTGTACCTTTGTTAAAAAGAAACTTATTGCCCCCAGTGTCATCTCCCAAACCCTTATGGTCTGAGAGATGATAGCGCTCAAAGTCCCCCCCTCCCCCTTCCCTGAATGAACGCTGACTGCAGGGATATCCGATATTACTTGCATCAGGCGGCTCTGCAGCAGAGCCGAGATCGCTTTTATAAAAAAAGAAATCTTTACTAAAACGGTCTTCTACATGTGCTTGCAAACCAAGAGCAAACCAATCACAAACCAATCACAAACCAAGCACACGTAGAAGACGTGCCTGATACACCTAAGACATGCTGGAAGCGGGCGGCGGATGGAAGCATGCTGCCCGCTGGGACCTTGTCAGGAGGTGGAATTTGGACTCCAGAACAGGAGAGGCGGCCGTGGGTAAGTGGGGAGGGAGGGAAGAAGGGAAACTTGTAATTTTTTTTTAATGTGTATAAGTCACTCTTGTTTTACCCCTAAAATCTTGGGTATAATATGCACCTTGGGTATAATATACACAGGTGCGTATTATACCTGAGATTTTACGGTAATAGAGGAAATTCTGTGATTCTGTCTGGTTGCCCATAGCTTACCATTGTTACTTCCTTTGTGTATATAGAAGATCAGAATGTGTTTAAGGTGTCAGCCATTGCTTCCCTCGCTAATTAATTCATCTGTCTCTGATTTAATAGGACCAATATCAAACTTAACCTTTTTGCCTTTTATATAATTGTAGAATTTTTTGGGAATTTTCTTGCTCTCTTTTACAATACTTTTCTCATTTTCAATTTTAGCTAGCCTAATTGATTGTTAGCAGATTCTATTACAGTGTTAATATTTTTTAAAGGGATAGTAATACTTCATTTTATCTTTATTTTATTTTGTAGGCATTTAAAAAACATGAAGAACGATATAAGTCTTATCTCTCAAACCTTTATGGTTTGAGAGATATTCACAAGCAAAGTTTCCCATCCCGCCCCTTTTACCTAGTGTAAGCCATCTCTTCTCAGATGTGGAATCCAGTCCATAGACCAGACAGATAACAGCAGGGGACAATCTTCTTCCTATGAGAACAATGAAAGCCCTGCCCCCCCTTGACAAGTTTTTCAGGTTTTTCCCTTATCTTAATTAAAGATTGTCCCTCTCTGCAGTCTACCTGGGCACCTCCCTTCTGATCTGGCTGAGCAGTGTTACATCAGTAAAAGGGGCGGGAGGGGGATACTTTGTCATTGAATTACTCTTGTACTACAACTCTGACAGAATTGAAATAACACTCTCCAAAGTCCAAATACTATGAAGATTAATTAGAGCTGCTTTTATTATGAAACATTACTATCCTTTTAAATGAGACATTTGACTCTTCTGACTTAAACAATTTAGACTGTTCCTATTCCTCATTTCCCTGCAAACCTCTTTATTCAACCACATTGGTCTTAATGTTCACTTGTTTTTATTGCTCAGTGGAACACGTTGACACATATACTTATCTAAGAACATTTTTAATAAATCCCATTGTTCTTGTTTATTTTTATCTTTCAGTTTAGATCCCACTGAATGTCTTTTAATACTGCTTATAAGAATTGTAAAATTAGCCTTTTAAAAGTTAAATGGTTTTGTTAATCCCTTGTTATTGGGTTTTTCATAAAAAATTTAAAAGGATACCATGTCACGGTCACAGCTGCCGAAATGTTCCCTTAGCTGTATATTGTTTACCATTTCAGAGTTGTTTGAGACCACTAGGTCCAGCAAGGCCCTTTTGTAATTGGCTCCTCTATTAGTCTGGACATAAAATTGTCATTAATCATACTAATAAACTTTATAAACCTTTTCCATTTGTAGTAACAGTTGGGCTTCTTCAGACACCCCAATATTAGGTGGCTTGTAGGTAACATCCACTAACATCTTTTTATTATGTATGCCTCCATTGTGTATATCTGCATTTTCACTAGACTCTTCTTTAATATCTTTCTTTATAAAAGGTTTATAAGGCATGCTTTACATACAGCCATACCCTCATCCCTTTTTATTAACCCTACCACTCACATCCCAACCATGTGAATCATTCATCTGTGTTCCAGTAATTGCAATAAGATCATACTGCTCACTCAAGGAAATCATTTCCAGTTCCCCCATCTTACCAGACAGATTTCAAGCATTTTGAAGAATATATTTTATGTTACATTCACTGTCTGACACCCCAGCCTTGTACAGTGTCCCACTAGTAGGCACAGAATGCTCCGCCCACTGGTAGGCACATAATCTCACATCCAATGACACCCCAGCCTTGTTCCATTGCCCACTGGGCTTTTAAACAGAGGCATAACTAGAAGCCATTGGGCCCTGGTGCAAAAATTGACATGCGCCCCCCCATTGCCCCCTCAGCCACATTGCCCCCCCATTGGCTACCTCTACATTGACCCCCCATTGACCCCAATCTCCACATCTCCACATTGCCCCCAATGTCCACATTGCCCCCAATCTCCACCTCCACATTGCCCCTACTGACCCCCCAGTGTCCATCTCCTACCTCCCTGGTGGTCCAGTGGTGTGGCAGGGAGTGCCTGCATAGACCTCTATACTGTTTGAGCTCCCGCACGGTCCTCTCTTCAGTAATGCAGAGCCCTGTGAGATGATGTCGTGGAGATGATGTCATCTCCCAGCGCTCTGCATTACTGGATGATGTCATCTCCCAGCGCTCTGCATTACTAGATGATGTCATCTCCCAGCGCTCTGCATTACTAGAGTGCTGAAGAAGGAGCTCAGCTGCTAGAGGTCTGTATCACAGTCTCCCTTAGAGGCTAAGTTATCCAGTGCTTCCTATCTCTGTGGTGTGTCGGCCGGCATACTTGCGGCCACTTCCGCATTGCTGACGTCATGAAACAGGCACTGGCAAGGACGCCTGTTTATGGGCCTATTCTATGTTGCCGAATTGGGTCCCTCCTTCTCCTGCTCTTTTATAAACCTCCCTGGGCCTGGGAGTCATTGCCCTTACATGGTGTTTCCTCTAGTATCTCTTGTCCTGCGTTGTGACCCGTGCTTTATCTGTGAATCCGCTCCGTGTATGACCCCGGCTTGTCTGACTACCCACATTGGTTCTGACCCGTGGCTCTGGCTGACTAACTGGCTCTGTGTAGTCCCTGGTTGCCTGACCTCTGGCTTTTGCTGACTATCGTTCCGTGCAGTCCCCGGCTTGTCTGACCTGTGGTTTTGGCTGACTACTTGCCCAGTACCCTCCTAGAGTGCCTGACCATCAGTCTCGGTGTTCCGTGGTTCAGGTCTGCTCTCGCTCCCTGTTGCCTCCGGTCATGTGACCCGGAGTGAAGACTGGTGCATCATTACTATTGAATCGCACGGCTAACCTTGATCGCTTCACTTAGCAACCAGTGGCTTCCCCAGTACCTGCACTGGTTGTGGCAACTTCCTCTGAGGCTGGTATGAGTAGAGGGTTGTCTGGCTCTGCTCCTTTACCCGAAAGATATGATGGGGAACCTACACTGTGCCGGGGGTTCCTCAGTCATCTGGGAATTTTTTTGGGTTACAATTGTGTCTGTCCTTCTTTGCCTGATACCGTGACAGTCTGTACTGAAGAAGGCACAGACTTCAGCTTGCTGCAGGTGCCGGGTGGGGAATTGGGGGGCGCAGGGAGTGGCTTGGTCCCTGGAGTGCCATCCCCGGTCCCCCAGTCGACCCCTATTGTTACTCCATTGGTTTTAAACTAGTGTGGTCTGCAATGCATTAGATACCATTCTAGAGTTCAAGAAGTTAAAAACCCTACTTTAAATCTTTGAGAAGTGCTATTTGTCCTCCTACGACGAGGTTTGTTTGCGCCGCCATTATTTTTTTCTTATGGAAGCCTGAAGGGGCAGCATGACTCTGAAAGGCCATTAAGATGGATAGCAGCCCTGCCTTCTTTCCTCTCCTTTGGACTGGGGGCTGCTCGCCCAGCAATGGGGGATGGGGGGAGGAGAGGCCAATCACCTTGGGGCAAGGAGGAAGGCCAGGAGGTGGTGGAAGGAGGGGAGAGGAGGGACTGGGACTATATACCTGCCGGATGGTGGGCAGCTGGGCGCGAGGGCTCATGCTGTTAGGGCTGGACACAGAGTACATGCTAGTCATTAACCTGGGGGTTCCACTTGGGGGTGTGGGTCCTCCAATGGTAAATAGGTGAAATCCAATTTAGTAAAGTTGCGACCTCTTTTATTCCCAACAATTGTTATGTCTGTGTGTTCTTTTTAGGTTGTGTTATTGTGAGTTGAGGGGTCTTGAGGTTTCTGGTAGTTGTTGGGGGGGTAGTGATGCAATTCCATCTCAGTACATCCGTCTCACTGGTTATAACTTTATATACACAGCACAGCGGTGCTAGAGACAGAATAAGATTATGTATAATTTGCATATAAATAAGGTTTCTAGATTCCATTTGTTAGGACTTTTTTTTTTTTATTTTGCTGATTTAATGTTTGTGAATTAACTGCACGTTTTATTATGATTTTCTTGTTATCTTTCCGGCAATTAGAGCAAATACAAAACACAGATTTATATAAAGCAAAGAGCTGAGTAGCAGAAAACAGAGACCCACGGAATGACTCTTTCTGTCTTCACTGCCAGGCCCGGACTGGGATAAAAAAATAGACCCGGGCATTTAAGGCTGAGCAGTCTGGAGTGGCAGGAGGCGGCCTTCACTGACGCTGACTGTAACAGGGTTGGGCTGTCGGCCAACGGTGATCATGGGCGGAGCTTATAATCACGTGCTGCATGGCCGCACATTGATTGCCCGCCCACCAGGAAACTTGTAACGAGGTGGCCGTCTTTCAGTAAGTGAAAGACGGTCCAAACTTGTTTAATGATTATTTTTTTTTTTTTACATGTCTGGACCAGCCCCGGACCTGCCCACTGGGCAAATGCCCGGTATGCCCGATGGCCTGTCCGGGCCTGTTCACTGCCCAATATATCCGGAAACATATTACTTTAATAGCAGAAAAATAAAGTCTGCCTCTCTGGACAGCAGGACGAGCTTCCCAGAAGAGAGGATGATGATTACCACCGAAGTATAACGATTACTGCACTCGGTATTCCACTGTCAGGACAAATTACTCACGCCAGACAAGCATTCCTGATAATGGTGCTCAGTGGTTAGCACTGTTGCCTTGCAGCGCGGGGGTCTTAGGTTCAAATCCCACCAAGGACAACATCTGCAATGAGTTTGTATGTTCTCACTGTGTTTGCGTGGGTCTCCTCCGGGTACTCCGGTTTCCTCCCACACTCCAAAAAACATACTGATAGGTGAATTTAGATTGTGAGCCCCAATGGGGACAGGGACCAATATGAGTGTAAAGTGCTGCGGAATCTGTGTGCGCTATATAAAAATAAAGAATTATTATCGTACAACATTAATTGGAGACTTACAGGCCTAAGTAAACTAGTGTCTTTAACCCTTTGAGTGCAAAGCAATGCATCGGATTCCTCTCTGGCAATCAAAGGGTTAAAGCTGATTTCATAACAAAAACTGGAGCAATTCTGGGGCAAACCAACAGCGCGACATGGGAGAAACACAAATTGATTTAAAGGGACACTATCACCTTAAAACAACTTTGGTGATATTGAAAGAGCCATCAAAACCTTTGAAATGTTGTATTATCGGTTTCAATTTCGAAAACTAGTTTTGTAAAATCAGCAAAAGTCATTTTAGGTGATACAGTCCCTTAATCTGGACAAGTGGAGTGATTATACCCTGCTGGGTCCCAGTGCAAAGTCTGAGGCTACCCGTTCCAGTTGTATGATACAAATGCACACAGACACGCACAAGCCGATGGAACATAGATCCATGTTACTAAGCGCAAGTGTCCGCAATGTATTAAATCTGACCCTTTACATTTCAGTTTATCGCCAACACAAATGATCAGATGTGCTCAGTGACCTATTTACCACTGTAGAGACACTGTGCTCTGTAACTTGCTGCTGTTATCAGACTGGGCAGGACTGGTGAATTACTGGAAGCCAGGGAATAGTGGGGAAGGGGAAAACAGATTAGGCAGAGAATTGTGGGGTAATGGGAGATAGAGGATGGTGGTCAGGGGATGCAAGAAGAGACAGTGAATAGAAGGCTAGTGAGAGATGATGATTGTGAGGTACCGGGAAGCAGCCGAGGGATGGTCTAGTAATGGGAGGTAGAGGCAGGCAGGGGATGATGTTGTAGTGGGAGGTAGGTATTGGTGGGGTAGTGGAAGACACACATTGTGCGGTAGTTGGAAATAGATGTTGGAGGTGTTGTGTCAGGGAAGCAGCGGATGGTTGGAGATAGGGAGGCAGAAGATGGTGGGGATTTGGCAGGGTATTGGAAGGCAGGCAGTAAGGGTAGTGGAAGACAGAAGGTGGTAATGTAAAGGCACGTAGGGGGTGGTGAAATAGTGGGAGGGAGAAGGTGGTGATGGACAGACAGGCAGGGGATAGTGCAATAGTGGAAAGCAGGTGTTGGTGGGGTAGTGGAAGACACAAATTGTGTGGTAGTTGGAGATAGATGTTTGAGGTGTTGTGTGAGGGACACATTGGATGGTTGGAGAAAGGGAGGCAGAGGATGTAGTAGAAGTGGGAGGCAGATTTGGCAGGGTATTGAAAGGCAGACTGGAAGGTTAGTAGGTGACAGAAGGTGGTGGTGATGTAAAGGCAGACAGGGGATGGTGTAGCAGTGGGAGGTAGGTGTTGGTGGGGTAATAGAAGACACATTGTGTGGTCATTAGAGATAGATGTTGGAAGTGTTGTGTGAGGAAAGCAGAGAATGGTTGGAGGGAGGGAGGCAGAGGAAATTATAACATTTAAATTAAGACAGAAATCAGTGCTAGGAGAGGTAGGTAATGCTTTACTGAGCAGTGTCAGTGAGTGAGGAGGTAATGTAGGGATAAGATAGGAAGTCAGTGGTTGGGGTGGTGGGTAATGCATTGCTGAGCAGTGTCAGTGAGTGGGGAGGTAATGTAGGGATAAGACAGGAAGTCAGTGCTAGGGGAGGTGGGTAATGCATTGCTGAGCAGTGTCAGTGAGTGGGGAGGTAATGTAGGGATAAGACAGGAAGTCAGTGCTAGGGGAGGTGGGTAATGCATTGCTGAGCAGTGTCAGTGAGTGGGGAGGTAATATAGGGATAAGACAGGAAGTCAGTACTAGGGGAGGTGGGTAATGCATTGCTGAGCAGTGTCAGTGAGTGGGGGAGGTAATGTAGGGATAAGACAGGAAGTCAGTGCTAGGGGAGGTGGGAAATGCATTACTGAGCAGTGTCAGTGAGTGGGGAGGTAATGTAGGGATAAGACAGGAAGTCAGTACTAGGGGAGGTGGGCAATGCATTGCTGAGCAGTGTCAGTGAGTGGGGAGGTAATGTAGGGATAAGACAGGAAGTCAGTGCTAGGAGAGGTGGGTAATGCATTGCTGAGCAGTGTCAGTGAGTGGGGAGGTAATGTAGGGATAAGACAGGAAGTCAGTGCTAGGGTAGGTGGGTAATGCATTGCTGAGCAGTGTCAGTGAGTGGGGAGGTAATGTAGGGATAAGACAGGATGTCAGTGCTTGGGGAGCTGGGTAATGCATAGCTGAGCAGTGTCAGTGAGTGGGGAGGTAATGTAGGGATAAGACAGGAAGTCAGTGCTAGGGAAGGTGGGTAATGCATTACTGAGCAGTGTCAGTGAGTGGGGAGGTAATGTAGGGATAAGACAGGAAGTCAGTGCTAGGGGAGGTGGGTAATGTATTACTGAGCAGTGTCAGTGAGTGGGGAGGTAATGTAGGGATAAGACAGGAAGTCAGTGCTAGGGGAGGTGGGTAATGCATTGCTGAGCAGTGTCAGTGAGTGGGGGAGGTAATGTAGGGATAAGACAGGAAATCAGTGCTAGGGGAGGTGGGTAATGTATTACTGAGCAGTGTCAGTGAGTGGGGAGGTAATGTAGGGATAAGACAGGAAGTCAGTGCTAGGGGAGGTGGGTAATGCATTGCTGAGCAGTGTCAGTGAGTGGGGGAGGTAATGTAGGGATAAGACAGGAAATCAGTGCTAGGGGAGGTGGGTAATGTATTACTGAGCAGTGTCAGTGAGTGGGGGAGGTAATGTAGGGATAAGACAGGAAGTCAGTGCTAGGGGAGGTGGGTAATTCATAGCTGATCTGTGTCTGTGAGTGGGGAGGTATTGTAGTGATAAGACAGGAAGTCAGTGCTAGGGGAGGTGGGTAATGCATTGCTGAGCAGTGTCAGTGAGTGGGGGAGGTAATGTAGGGATAAGACAGGAAGTCAGTGTTAGGGGAGGTGTGTAATGCATTGCTGAGCAGTGTCAGTGAGTGGGGGAGGTAATGTAGGGATAAGACAGGAAGTCAGTGCTAGGGGAGGTGGGTAATACATTGATGAGCAGTGTCAGTGAGTGGGGAGGTAATGTAGGGATAAGACAGGAAGTCAGTACTAGGGGAGGTGGGTAATGCATTGCTGAGCAGTGTCAGTGAGTTGGAGGTAATATAGGGATAAGACAGGAAGTCAGTGCTAGGGGAGGTGGGTAATGCATTGCTGAGCAGTGTCAGTGAGTGGGGAGGTAATATAGGGATAAGACAGGAAGTCAGTGCTAGGGGTGGTGGGTAATGCATTGCTGAGTAGTGTCAGTGAGTGGGGAGGTAATGTAGGGATAAGACAGGAAGTCAGTGCTAGGAGAGGTGGGTAATGCATTGCTGAGCAGTGTCAGTGAGTGGGGAGGTAATGTAGGGATAAGACAGGAAGTCAGTGCTAGGGTAGGTGGGTAATGCATTGCTGAGCAGTGTCAGTGAGTGGGGAGGTAATGTAGGGATAAGACAGGATGTCAGTGCTTGGGGAGCTGGGTAATGCATAGCTGAGCAGTGTCAGTGAGTGGGGAGGTAATGTAGGGATAAGACAGGAAGTCAGTGCTAGGGAAGGTGGGTAATGCATTACTGAGCAGTGTCAGTGAGTGGGGAGGTAATGTAGGGATAAGACAGGAAGTCAGTGCTAGGGGAGGTGGGTAATGTATTACTGAGCAGTGTCAGTGAGTGGGGAGGTAATGTAGGGATAAGACAGGAAGTCAGTGCTAGGGGAGGTGGGTAATGCATTGCTGAGCAGTGTCAGTGAGTGGGGGAGGTAATGTAGGGATAAGACAGGAAATAAGTGCTAGGGGAGGTGGGTAATGTATTACTGAGCAGTGTCAGTGAGTGGGGGAGGTAATGTAGGGATAAGACAGGAAGTCAGTGCTAGGGGAGGTGGGTAATTCATAGCTGATCAGTGTCTGTGAGTGGGAAGGTATTGTAGTGATAAGACAGGAAGTCAGTGCTAGGGGAGGTGGGTAATGCATTGCTGAGCAGTGTCAGTGAGTGGGGGAGGTAATGTAGGGATAAGACAGGAAGTCAGTGTTAGGGGAGGTGTGTAATGCATTGCTGAGCAGTGTCAGTGAGTGGGGGAGGTAATGTAGGGATAAGACAGGAAGTCAGTGCTAGGGGAGGTGGGTAATACATTGATGAGCAGTGTCAGTGAGTGGGGAGGTAATGTAGGGATAAGACAGGAAGTCAGTACTAGGGGAGGTGGGTAATGTATTACTGAGCAGTGTCAGTGAGTGGGGAGGTAATGTAGGGATAAGACAAGAAGTCAGTACTAGGGGAGGTGGGTAATGCATTGCTGAGCAGTGTCAGTGAGTTGGAGGTAATATAGGGATAAGACAGGAAGTCAGTGCTAGGAGAGGTGGGTAATGTATTGCTGAGCAAAGTCAATGAGTGGGGAGGTAATGTAGGGAAAAGACAGGAAGTGCCTCTGTGGCATACCTTAATTACTATCATCTATAAATCTCTATAACTCAATTACTAATTCAACATTTAGGTTTTTTGGAAAACATGTTCAAAATCAGCATTGTCTTAACTGATAGGGTCCTTCAACCTTTATAGAACCAACACTATAAAATTAATTTATATACAATTAAATTTTCTGTATCCTCCCTATACATTTATAAAACATTTTCCATTCTAGAGCTCTGATGCTGAACTTGAGTTTCTTTGCACTTTGCCCTTGTTCTGTACGATTGATGTTTGGTTAACATTGGTCATCTTTTAATGAGTGGTAAGATATAGAACTGTTATTGCACTGATATTACTATACAGTCTTCTTCTGTAGTGAATTCAGTGAAGTTATCCAGGAAACTGACTGGCTGCTGATGACATCATCAATGACATCTGAGAAGTCACTAACATGATGTCACACATTGATGTGTTACCCACCAGAACAGAAGACAAGGAGCAGGGACGTGCAGGGGCTCAAATGAAAAAAGGGCACTTCTCATAATTATTTATTCAAAATATATATTTTAAAAAAAGAAAATAATTTATATATCAGGAGTCTGTAGGCACAGAAATCTGAAGCCCCCACCCCATTGGCCATCTCTACTGGACACCTCCACAATGCTCCTAATCTCCACATTGCCCCCCATCATCTCCATATTGCCCTTACATTGTCCCCTGTCAGCTCCATATTGCCCCCATCAGCTCCAACTTACCCTCACATTTCCCCCATCATCTTCATATTGCCCCATCAGATCCATATTGCCCCATCAGATCCAACTTACCCTTGCATTGCCCCCTTCATCTCCATATTACCCCCCATCAGCTCCATATTGCCATCAACTCCAGCTTACCTTCACATATATTGCCCCATCATCTGTACATTGCCATCATCTCCATCTTGCCTCCCATCAGATCCATATTGCCCCATCATTTCCACATTGCCCCCCAGTGTCCGTTTCCTACCTCTTCCCTGGTGGTCCAGCGGCAGGAGAGGTCTGTATGTGCCTCCTTTGGCACAGACCTGTAGCTGCTGGAGCTCCCGCGTGGTCTTCTCTTCATGCAGAGCGCTGGGAGATGATGTCATCTCCCAGAGCTCTGTAATACTAAAGAGCTGACGAGGGAGCGCAGCATCTACAGGTCTGTCCTGAAGGAAGCACAGACCTGACTGGGCGGTGGGGGGGTTAGTGCGGGCGGCGAGGCAACTTTTTTGTTTTGTTTTTGTTAAAAGGGCACGAGGGCACTTTGGACAAAAAGGGCAGGTGCTCAGGCCCCCCTTGGTGTCTATGTGTGCAGGTGCCTGAGAAGGAGGATGGGGAAAAAGTATTCTGCAATTTCTAGGGAATGCTGGGGTGCATCAACCCCCAACAAGACTGTGTGCTCAACTGTTTCCTAATCGATGGTTAACCCTTTGAGTGCCAGAGGGTTATTTCAATGCATTGCATACCCCTCTGGCACTGAAAGCATTAAGTCAACAAATGCTGAAAGATGTAGGAGATTGCCAAACCTTCAAGTTCAATGTGCAACAAGTCAATACACACACAAACATACAATGTGACTGCAGATAAGAACCATCGCCCGTCTAATCTGCCTGTTTGTCCTGCTGTAAACTCCTCAATCCTTATTTGGTACTTGGTCTTGTCCTGTGTTCAGGACAGCCTTATGCCTATCACATGCATGTCTTACACTCTTTTCTCATCTTGATTAACCCCTTGATGGATAGAGATGACTCCAGTGCATTGCTTCACGAATCATTGGAGACCTTACTAGCTTCACAGGCAGGGGAGGGCTGGCAACTTGTGGCCTGGGGGGGCAAATACAATTATGTGGCCCATTTCTACTATGGCTCCAGCTCACTGTCCTACTCCACCCCCTTTTGTTAATTTTAAAATTGGCATTAATGTTGAGAGGTGAGGCAACTGATGCCACTTAGCTTACAATTGAAATGGGTGTACACTAGTGATACCATAGAGCTTACAAAAGAAATGGGTTAATGCCACTAAAGTAGCTTCATATGGATTGTAGTTCTGTGATATCATTTGTGTAGTTCGGTTTCATTTGTAAGCTCTGTGGTATCACTAGTGTAACTCCACGTCAGTTATAAGCTCTGTGGTATCACTAGTGTAGCTCCATGTCATTTGTAAGCTCTGTGGTATCACTAGTGTAGATCCATTTCAGTTGTAAGCTCTGTGGTATCAATAGTGTAGGTCCATGTCAGTTGTAAGCTCTGTGGTATCACTAGTGTAGTTCCATTTCAGTTGTAAGCTCTGTGGTATCACTAGTGTAGCTCCATTTCAGTTGTAAGCTCTGTGGTATCACTAGTGTAGGTCCATGTCAGTTGTAAGCTCTGTGGTATCACTAGAGTAGTTCCATTTCAGTTGTAAGCTCTGTGGTATCACTAGTGTAGATCCATTTCAGTTGTAAGCTCTGTGGTATCACTAGTGTAGGTCCATGTCAGTTGTAAGCTCTGTGGTATCACTAGAGTAGTTCCATTTCAGTTGTAAGCTCTGTGGTATCACTAGTGTAGTTCCATTTCAGTTGTAAGCTCTGTGGTATCACTAGTGTAGTTCCATTTCAGTTGTAAGCTCTGTGGTATCGCTAGTGTAGATCCTTTTCAGTTGTAAGCTCTGTGGTGTCACTAGTGTAGATCCATTTCAGTTGTAAGCTCTGTGGTATCGCTAGTGTAGATCCATTACAGTTGTAAGCTCTGTGGTATCACTAATGTAGAACCATTTCAGTTGTAAGCTCTGTGGTATCACTAGTGTAGATCCATGTCAGTTGTAAGCTCTGTGGTATCACTAGGGTAGATGCATTTACAGCAGATCCAGAAACAGTTGTTGTGGGAACACTCACAGTCAGCTGGATACATCAATTGTGAAACAGATCCACATGAATTGGTATAAAAAAACGTGCTTTTATTGAAAAATATAAAATACTTCTCGGGACACAAAGCACAAAGAAGAATAATTACATAGAAAACATCTTATGCATTTCGTGCTATACAGAGCTTAATCATAGCTCCATTTACAGCAGCAAGAGGGAGATTCAGTGAGGCAGTGGCTCACCAGCCAAGATATATGACCGGCCCAGGGGGCAATTGCCCCTCTGCCCCCCAGGCCAGCCCTCCCCTGTTCACAGAGATTAAAAAAAAAAAAAACTATTGAAAAACAAGTGTAATGTGGCCCGTTTCTGCATTACATATGAAGCTTATTTATGAACCTGAAATATATTTTGAAGCCTATTTACCATTCCAAGAGACATATTTTAGATATAATCATGTTTCAGGTAAACTGCAGAGGTAATTGAGTTGTAAAATTAAAGTAAATCAATGACACGCAATATTCATCTGAATTCTCATTTAAAAGACATGCACCAGGGCTGATCTTTAACTTTGAAATTCTCAGAATGACAAATGTAATCCCTTTGAACAAGGTATCATAATTCATCGTGGCAGGAGAGATGTGCAACGGGAATGTTCAACTGCAGAGTGCCGTCCTTCAAGTACAAAGAGTGTTCTTGACTGTACAAAGCCAATCTCACTGATTAAACTTCCGCAGGTTCAATTCGATGTGTTAATTAAAACGTAAGTCCCAGTAATGTATCACACGCATGCAGAGTAGGACAATGCTCAGGAATCTGTCTCTGAACGATTTCAGATCAAACACAACATCACTTTAATTGTCACATCGCAACTCACTAAATAACAATCTATAAACTCATACACAGGTGAATCTTGTTAAAATATATTTTTGATAAAATATAATTACAAATGGCATGTGTGTGTAAGTACATACATACACACACACACACACACATATATATATATATATATATATATATATATATATATATATATATATATATATGTGGGTAACCTGTGCTTCTAAACAACAGGCATTTAATAGCTCCGAAAATGCTTTGAGATATATATATATATATATATATATATATATATATATATATATATAACAGAAATTGGCACTCACTTCAACAAAGTCAGCTTGCACAGGTGCTTAAACAAAGACAATCATAAACTGCACGACGGTAAGCACTCATGGGACTTCAGAATTCATTTAAATAAAAAACATACTTTATTAAATCGACGTTTCGATCCAGTAAGGATCTTTATCAAGAACTTGAACGAATTCTGAAGTCCCGTGATTGCTTACCGTTGATCAATATATCTATATATATAAAAGAAGACTTTGTGCCTGGCAAAACACACCCAGGGGCGGCAGTAAAAAGGATTACTGCTGCCATTGGGTGATTCTGTGGGAGTGTGATTTTTGGCCTGCCCCCACTATCCAGCCCGCCCACCACTATCTAAGGCTGAAAAAAAAAATGGCTGCCACACACTCCTACACCACAGACACATGCACATGCCCTCCCACACACACACTAGCAGACACATACACACGTATACACACACGCACGCTGAGGATGATGGGAACAATGTTCAAGCTACAGCTGGAAGGCCATGGTCCAATCTGTATTATGCAGCTTCTTCATTCCCTGTCTTTGAGCCTACACAGCTCTGCTAATTACTACAAGTGAGCTGATTTCTAAACAATCAGCAGGAGGATACTGGCTTGCTGAGAAAGTGGAAACAATGGCAGAGAGGTGATCAGGCAGTGCAGAGCAAGGCTTCAGCTGAGCTGGTAAATGGCAGAGACATGGATGTGACTGTATTTATATATTGCACAAAGAGAGAGAAAGAGAGCAGGTTGTTTGTCAGTCTGTCTGTAAGTAGAGGTGCCAGTTCCTGCAATCATCTCCATGCTGTACATAGCTCACTGTATAGCATGTATGACAAACTATTTATATATGGTCTGGCATTGTATAGTATACAGTCTATGTATAAGGACTGGCACTATACAGTATAGGAGGGACAGTCCCTGTTTGACACCCAAATCCCTCTGCTCCTCTATTTAGGAGATCACACGGTGTGGTGTATATACAGTAGGCTGACCAGACCTCACCTTTAACCGGGGACACATAGGAAATAAGCATATTTCAGGAGTGCACCAAAATCAAAGCAGCCCTGCAGTATGCATTTTTCATATGTGTCACTGGTTAAAGGTGAGGTCTGGTCAGCCTAATGTACAAGTGTATCAGATTGCTCCACATCAGTAAAACCCATGGTAATGTGGGTATAAACTTCTGTATATATCTGTTAAATTAGTCTGTGTAAAAAATACTTTCATCTTCTTCTAAATCATTCACTTACAGAAAGAGTAACTTAACCATTTCAGTGCCAGAGGAGATGCAATGCATTGTTTACCCCCTGGCACTCAAAGGGTTAAAAATTCTCTACAATGGTCTGGCACTGTATAGCAGTGGTTCTCAATCTGTGCCCTCAGTGGCTATTAACAGGCCAGGATTTTAGAATTTCCTTTTAAGAGCACAGGTGAGTTAATCAATATGACTGAGCCTCTGATCAACACACTTGTGTTCTAGCAGTGAAATTCCTAAGTCCTGGCCTGTTAGTGGCCACTGAGGGCATGGGCTGAGAACCTCCGCTGTATAGTATACAGTCTGCATGTGTCTGTGTATAAGGACTGGCACTATACAGTATAGGAGGGACAGTCCCTGTTTGACACCCAAATCCCTCTGCTCCTCTATTTAGGAGATCACATTGTGTGGTGTATATACCAGTGTATCAGATTGCTCCACATCAATAAAACCCACAGTAATGTGGGAATAAACTTCTGTATATATCTGTTAAATTAGTCTGTGTAAAAAAAATACTTTCATCTTCTTCTAAATCATTCACTTACAGAAAGAGTAACTTAACCATTTCAATGCCAGAGGGGATGCAATGCATTGCTTACCCCCTGGCACTCAAAGGGTTAAAAATTCTCTAAAATACACCACCAGCCACGCCCCCAGTAACACCACCGAAAACACAAGTGTCCCTCTTTGGCCATATGAAATGTTGGGAGGTATGTTACTTACACTGCTCACACTGTATGTATTTATGTTCTGATTTGCAGCTGTGTGTCACTGTTTGTGTTGTCAGTGCATGTGTGTGTATATGTGTGTGTTGCACGTGTCTCTGTCTATCACTGTGTGTACCTTTCTGACACATACACCCTACGCTATAATTCAGTATCATAACATTTATTTAAAAAAAAAGAAACATTTCCTGCATAACATGACGGGCAACGCCGTCCCAAACTGCTAGTATATATATATATACTAAATGCTCTGAAATCAGAAACTTTTTAGCGCCAACATCTGATACTCACACCTTTGCTTTCTGATGGTTTAATGAACATAAACTTTGTTTCATGCACAAAATTATTAAAAATATCTGGGCTATGTGTATAAGGTGTATTTGAAACATAAATGAATTTCGTTTTTAGACTTGGGTGCCATCCTCAAGGTATCTCATTATGTATATGCATTCAAGGTCAGTACAAAGAACTAGTCAATTATTTACGCAAAGAACTGAGCTCAGAACAAGAAGTCATCCAGTGACACTAGAGGAAAGGCGCTTTCAGCTAAAACAAAGGCAGGGGTTCTTTACAGAAAGGATGGCAAAGCTATGGAATTCTTTGCCTTGGCATGTTGTACTTGCAGATAATGTAACTGCTTTCAAAAAAAACAATGGATGCCTGTCTAGCACAGAACAATACTGAGAATTATGACAGATGGGTTGAAAGCAGATAGGCTGTTGATTCAGGGAAATATCTGACTGCCATTTGGAGTCAGGAAGGAATTAGTTTTCCCACTTGGGGCTAAATTGGAAATTGCTCCAGAGGGTTTTTTTTTTGCCTTCCTCTGGATCATCAGAGGTGCTTTTGGCATGGGCTGGACTTGATGGACACAGGTCTTTTCAGCCTCATCAACTATGATACTATGTAATATTCCAAAATCCGGACAAATCCAAAGCACTTTTTAGTCCCAAGCATTTTGGATAAGGGGTACTAAACCTGTGTGTATGTATCAAATACATTCCAACAGATGGGGCAGCACCCATGGGATTTAATACAAATACATTTATTGGTGAATCAGCAGTGCAATGGTCAACATTTCCTTCCCCATTGAGACCTTTATCAAGACAGTGGGGACCAAAATGTTGACCATTGCATTGCTGATTCACCAATAAATGTATTTTTATTAAAGGAGCAGTAAACTTTTTTTTTTTTTTAAATATATATTGTAGGGATTTTCCTGTTGAGTAAAATAAGGGTACTCTCATTGCCGAGAGATTTATATTTCCAGAGTTATTGCAGTTTAAACCCATGTTTTTTTACATTAGCAGTGCCCTCTAGTGGTCACATTCTAATTACATTTACTGTTAGATTCTAATGGAGAGGAAAGTCAGAAAAGTCAGAGACATACAGTTCTCCATAGAATGTGATAGAAACCGCCTGTCACTTCCTGTCAGTTAGAACTATCAGGAAGTAAACACAGTAAATTCACTTCCTGTCAGTTAGAACTATCAGGAAATAATCACAGTAAATTCACTTCCTGTCAGAACTATCAGGAAGTAAACACAGTAATTTCACTTCCTGTCAGTTAGAACTATCAGGAAGTAAACACAGTAAATTCACTTCCTGATTATTTAAACTGCTATAATTTTTCAATAAAACATCTGACAGCGATGGGAGTGACCTTGTTTTATTGAGCAGGAAATGCTCTGTAAAATATGTGTTTTCATGAATAAAAGTTAACTGCTCCTTTAAGCTCCACAGGTGCTGCCACATATATATACATGTGCGTTTATCGATATATAGATTAATGAAAGTATGTTACCAGAAAGGATACATTGAGATTGTCTCTCGTTTTCAAGTATGTCCTGAATATGAATTTTTATTATCTTAGAAGGGTGAAAGGCTGAGGTGACTTTGCCGGGACTAGAACCTGTGACCCTGAGGTTTAAACAGATTGCGCATCTGGTGCATTAATCATCCGAGCTATATATAGATATGTATAGAGATAAATAGATATACACACATAAAGACTTGTGATTTTCTTCAGTTCTGAATGACTAAATCCCAGATGTGACTCACTGGTTCCCCACCGATCAGGTCCTTCTCAGCAAAACGTTCTTTGGGGAAGCTCACGTCCTATTGGACATTTTCTCTAGAAAAGAGACATCTCTGCATTATTCATCCATTGTCTCTTATCCATCTTATTGTCCCCTCTTTGTTTTGAGAGTCGGTGACCTGGAAAAAGAGACTGTTTCACAATAAAAGCAGTTCTGATTAATCTGCATAGTATTTGGGCCATGGAGAGTGTTATATCAATACTGTCAGAGTTGTAGTACAAGAGTAACTGAATGATAAAGTATCCCCCTCCCGCCCCTTTTACCTAGTGTAAGTCACCTCCCCTCAGATGTAGAATCTGGGCTCTTGACCGGACAGGTCACAGCAAGGGACAATCTTCTTACTGTGATCATAATGAAAACCCTGCCCCCCTTGACAGGTTTTTCCTTATGATCACTGAAGATTGTCCCTATCTGTGATCCATCCAGACAGTCTTGCTGCTCTGAGGTGAGCAGTGTTACATCAGTAAAAGGGGTGGGAGGGGGATACTTTATCATTCAATTACTCTTGTACTACAACTCTGACAGTATTGAAAGAACACTCTACATGGCCCAAATACTATGAAGATTAATTGGAGCTGATTTTATTATGAAACATTACTATCCCTTTAACGTCAGATGCTGACTGGGTACCTTGATGAAGTTCCTAATGCTGTGGTCCCCAGTCTTTTTTAGTTTAGGGTACCCCTAACATGAAATCTAGATTCTTCAGGGCACCCTTTAAATTTTGTGTATTTTCTCAAGGGCGTTATGAAGGGTACAAATAAGCAATCTATAGTTATTCTTAGGTCTCACGATTAGTATAACAAAAACAAATATAATTGCGCACAAATATTTCCATAAATATAAAATTGAAACTCAACAGTCACAGGTTTGTCAGGGTCTTTATGGAAAACAAGGGGTGCCCTGGCTGAGAATCGCTGACCTCCTGAGGAGAACACAGACCAGTATAAGGACAGACAGATCACAGAGAGGCGCTCTTTCCCTGTGGATCTTGTAGGTGCTTTATTGTATTGTATTGGGCTTTTCCTTGGTAATAAAAGTATCGCTGTTAGATGGTCTTCTCATGATCACCTTGTCTTTTACATGAAACACCCTTTCGTGATTCAACCCTTTGAGTGCCAGAGGGGTACGCAACACATTGCAATGCGTTGTGTACCCCTCTGGCACTCAAAGGGTTAATGATTGGGGTAGGCTATCTGTATCTCTCCATTTACTGCTTCACTACAACTCACATCGTCCTCAGCTCTATGACAACACTTAACACACCTCCAGTTCACATAGAGCCATATTGCAGTTCTAGAGCAAACTAACTACAGCGTAATGGACCCTGGGGTGAAATCGAAGGCTTTTGTCCACACCCCAACATGGTCCCGAGGAGGATTTAATAGCGCCCTGTGACAGACCATATTTACAGTTGTGGAACACGTTTGAATTACACTTTGCAATATATTGGGCCCCTCTGTGTTGTTCAAAGGCTTGAAGAAGCAAAGATACGAAACTGATCTGTTTGTAAGAAATCACAGGACAGTCAAAAGCCATTACCCCCCCCTCCGTAGTTACACCTCTGGGTGGTGGGAATAAACATTCCCAAAAAGTCCAATGGGGCTTTTAACTCCCTGAATTCTAGCAGGTTATAGCAAAAGCATGTTAGAAAAAAGAACTGAGATTGAAAAGGCAAAAAGAAGTTATCTTGTTTTGTCGTTTGTCCATGCATGGATTTGTCATCTATATCAGAGGTTCTCAGCCCATGCCCTCAGTGGCCACTAACAGGCCAGGACTTAGGCATTTACCTGCTAGAACACAAGTGTGTTGATCAGAGGCTCAGTCGTATTGATTAACTCACCTGTGCTCTTACAAAGAAGTTCTCAAATCCTGGCCTGTTAGTAGCCACTGAGGGCACGGGTTGAGAACCACTAATTTAGAAGAAGATGAAAGTATTTTTTTACACAGACTAATTTAACAGATATATACAGAAGTTTATACCCACATTACTGTGGGTTTTATTGATGTGGAGCAATCTGATACACTGGTATATACACCACACAGTGTGATCTCCTAAATAGAGGAGCAGAGGCATTTGGGTGTCAAAGAGGGACTGTCCCTCTTATACTGTATAGTGCCAGTCCTTATACACAGACACATGCAGACTGTATACTATACAGCAGTGGTTCTCAGCCCATGTCCTCAGTGGCCACTAACAGGCCAGGACTTAGGAATTTCCCTGCTAGAACACAAGTGTGGTGATCAGAGGCTCAGTCCTAGTGATTAACTCACCTGTGCTCTTAAAAGGAAATTCTAAATTCTGGCCTGTTAGAAGCCACTGAGGGCACAGGTTGAGAACCACCGATCTATATACAAATGTAGCAAGACATAACTTTCCATTTTCTCTTAAATTATCTTATTCAGATAATCTGCTTCCATTAACTTGCGTGAGATGAGTTTTTGTTTCAGTAGACATGGTGCACAAAGTCCAGATAAATCACCGTTAAGTTTGGCTGTGTCTGTAGCTAAAATTACTAAAATGTGTTTAACTTTTGTAACTGAAAGTATTTGCTGTAGATTGGATTTTATCATTGTCCTGCCATTCTACTGCCCATAGCAAAACCCCATTATCTGCACAGAGATTTCAGTGTCATTGTTGAAGTAGTCTTGTCATTATCTGCATGTGATGAATGGTTGGGAGGAATTCAAGGCATGCAGACATTCTCTCCTCATATTGGATATTTTTCCTCCATGGTCACTGCTGTTATTTTAGTATATAGCTCTAGAATCAGGTACACTTGTTAAAAGGATAGTAATACTGAAGATGTAAAAAAATATATATAGTGTAGGGTTTATGTCCCTGAACAAAACAAGGGTACTCTCACTGCTGAGAGATATTCTATTAAAAAATAACAGCTCAAACTTGAATTTTTAGGTGCAATATCACAGTGTCCTGAAAATTTACTGTGGTGCTGTTGCTACACCATCCTATGGAGATTTATGGTCTACAGACCAGAGCAGTCCATAGGATGGTGTAGCAACAGTGCCACTGTAAATTTTCAGGCCACTGTGATATTGCACCTAAAAAGTTCAAGTTGGTGCTGTTTTAAATTTTTAATAAAATATCTCTCAGCAGTGGGAGTACCCTTGTTTTACTCAGGGGGATAAACCCTAAACATATATATTTTTTACATTTTAAGTATTACTATCCCTTTAAGAAGGTCTGTGGGTGTTTGTATGAAGCTGCTGGTGATTGCGACTCAAGGTATCTGGATCTTTTCTGCTAGTTAATAAATAAACTATTAACTATAGTTAGAGAATAGCTAACATAAATAAATATATGTTAGTTTGAAAGTGCTTTAAAAATCACCCAGTGTCATTATGAAGTGTTTGTTCATCTTTAACCCCTTAAAGCCATGTGACGTACTATGACCGTCACGGTCCTTGAAATACTTAAGGGCCAATGACGGTCATAGTACGTCACGTACTTTTTACTTACAGTACTCTACCGGGAGCGCTGTAAGTAAAAACAGGGCCTGAAATTGACCGCTCCAAGATCGGAGCTATCTCTATCAGGCCCAAAAGTGACGCGCCAATACACGCAACAGGTCACGTATACCGGCGTGTCGGCGTGCACCAACGCGGTCCCAGGACCGCCGGTCGCTAAGGGGTTAACCCTCTGTCATTTCACTCATATCTTAGTCAGAATGAGGTTACTATAGCGTAAAATGCATTGTGTGTGTATGTCCCTCGGAAAACATTTTGTATGGCGATGAGGTCCCCAATATAACCTCCAATCCTGGTGTATGAAAAAGCCAGTTTCAAGTAAATATTTGTTTCCGTCTTTAGTAAATTCCTCACTCCAAATCAATCCCCATAGCATCATGTGTACAGTAGTATCAGGGATATCAGTTCATTTAATCCTATGAAGACCGTAGTGGTGTGCAATGCACTGGGAATTAAGAGTCAATCTGATCCTTAAAGGTAAAATCAACTTTCACAATTTTCAAAGAGCTTTTCAAAATCACTCACTGCTGGGGGGGCGATGAGATCAGGTTTGAGTTCACCTGCCCTTGGCTACTCACAAACTGGTTATCTGAGTTAGTCGACTGGTGAAACTATGTCAGGTTCTTTGATGGCAAGTAGAATTCAATGAAACTAATATTAACACTTTATGGTTTACGACTAGTAATTTTGTTAACAAAAAAATATACTATAAGGTGTTTCCTGCTGAGTAAAAAAAGGACACTCCCTGTAACGTGACGCCTTGTATCATAATCTGGATACCTCTTTTATAGTTCCTTTCTCCCTCAGAATAACACTCCAATAGTAAACTAACCCTCCTGTTCCCAAACATCAGCCGAGACTTGATGAAGGGAAGAACTCTCCTTTATTGACTCAAACACACAGCTTATATACACTACAGAGACTCTTATCTAGATCAGCATGCAAACGAATACTTGGGACAGTGTTTCTATGCTTGACCAATCAGTCACCAGCATCCTTATCAGGATAAGAATGCAGATTAAGACTTGAATCATACATTCTTAACTGGCTCATCAATAACCTCCTCTGATTGGTCAAGGAAGCACAGCAGGAATCAATTAACATTCCTTAGCACAGAACTGTAGTATAGTGGAAGCCAAGCCCAACCCCCACTATCTCTGCATTCCAGCAATGTATTGAAAGCAACTATGGCTCAGCTCAGTCTATGGTTGTCTTTTGGGTAGAAATAGTCTGAAGACATGAGATCCCATATCCATAACACACCAATATCTCCCATGGTCGCCACAGTTCCGTCACACTCCCCCTGTTGGACGTTTCATTCGTAAGTTATTACAACTCGAACTTATTATTTTTAAATCAAACTGCAAGGATCAGCTGCTGTCCAACAAGCAAATACTTTTTTTAACACTGCACTCTATGGAGGATCGTGAGTCATAGACTATGAATCTTTGTAAGTGACAGTAACATAATAATCAGCTGGTGACCAGAGTAGAAAAGTGCAATTTAATGTAAACCTGACCCCCGCCAAGAAAACCAAAAAGGCAAGACAGATAAAAATAAATGTACAGATTCAATTAGTCAACTTAGTCAATGGGAATCTGCAAAGACTGACACACAAACACCTTTCATTTTATACTAAGGGATAGATGATGTTACACTGTTTTTGTAGACTGGATGTAGAAGTAGCTCCCATCATGGAAAGAGAAAAAAAGAAAAGAACTGAAAAGGATGATTCAATGTAAAAAGACATAAAATAAACGTAAAAAAAAGTTAGGGAAAAACTTTTCTTGAAAAAAAAAATTGATACAGGGGTTTTCCTGTTGAGTAAAAAAAAGGGAGATAATTAATCCAAAATTTATTACACCTCACACTTGCGTTTTTGGTTTTCTTGGCGGGCGTCAGGTTTACATTAAACTGCAATTTTCTGCCCGTCACCAGGTGATTATGTTACTGTCACTTACTAAGATCCATAGTCTGTGACTCATGATCCCTAATAGAGAATATTGTAAAAAACTATTTTCTTGTGGAAAGCAGCTGTTCCTTGCAGTTTGATTTAAAAATAATAAGTTTGAGTTGTAATAACTTATGAAATATTCATTAGGGGAGTGTCCTTGTTTTACGCAACAGTAAAAGCCTTACAGTACTTTTTTCATTTACTAGTCAGTAAACATAAACTGTTAATATAAATTTCAATGAATTTTGCTTGCCATCTATGAACCTGACATAGATTCACTAGTCAAGTAATTCAGATAAACAGTTTGTAAGTAGCTAAGAGAAGGTGAACTCAAACCTGATCTGTTCACCCCTCCACAGGGTATCCTTTTAAAACATTGTACAGAAAAGAGAGTGTGACAGCACTGCATTCACCAGGTCGTCTTGATGAAAAGGGTGACATGAGAATCTCGCCCTGCATGAAAAGCGTGAGATTCTCATGTCTCTGCATTTAAAGTCACTTCTGCTTCTGCACATGCTAACCATAAGAAGGTCTTGCTCAACCCATTGCCTGGAGAGCCGGGGAGTCTGTGTCACTGCCGTGCCATGTACAAGCTGGACTACAATCACCCATCATTCATAGTCAACGGCCGGCTGAATATATTAAACAAAGCATACCAAAAACGTCTTAAAGAGTTGCTGAGCGCTGCGCCTGGCTCTCCCCTTCTGCACCGCCCGGTCATTCTGCATGCAGGGAAGTGGACAGAGAGCCTGGTGCACAGTAGTGAGTGAACTCCGGATCTCCTCAATTAATCACAAGTGAATGTCGTTAACTCAGGCAGATCCTTCACAGTGACCGAACCACTGACTGATTCTCCTGTGTTCATTTGAGGGGATCCTGAAAGACCTCATTTGTGGGGTTTGAGGACAGGTTTGAGGCCCCCTGGACTCTAGTTTAGTTCATTGATCTCTACAGCAGGGTGAAATGTGTGGGGCACTGACCATCCAGTTTACTTTGTTAAACACGTTACAGATTGACAGACGGACACATATCACCTTTCTGCGTGAGGTCGTGTAAGGTGACAATGTCAACCATTTGCAGAAGTAGGTTGTCACCTGGTTGGCTCTGCATACACAGTAGGAAACCAAGAGGCACTGAATACATTATTAAAATTACTAATTATGTAGCTTTTTTCTGTATTCCGCGTCTTTACTCTTAAGCTCATTAACTGCATTCTGACATCCGCTTTTCTTCCCTGTTCATTTCTACTGGAAGAATTCAACAGGAAAATCTCACCCGAAATGGAGAAAAATCTCCTTATTTCTCTTTCACCTCTGAAACATGTCTGTGATCTCTGTATAGTTAATTATACAGACACATGAAAGGCCGTATTCAGAAGCAGCAATTCTGAAATATACCAACTGAATTATACAGGATAAATAAAAATTCCCAAAATTTTAAATGGTGATTTTTAAGGGGATGGTAACACTAAATACTGAAAACATATACATATATTACAGGGTTTATCATGCTGAGTAAAACAAGGCTAAACCCACCCTTCAGAGGTGTTTTATTGAAAAGTTATTGCAGTGCAAACTTGAATTTTGGTGCAGTACCACCAAGGCCTGAAATGCTATGGTGGTGCTCTTTTTACTGCAGCCTATGGACAAGTCTGGTTAGATGACCATTAGCCTATATAGACTGCTATATCAACAGCGCCCCTGTACAAAGTTTAGGCCATGGAGGTGTACTGCACCCAAAAACACAAGTCTGAGCTGTGATAACTCTTGAATTAAACATCTCAGCAGTGGGAGCTCCCTGTTCTACACATCAGGTTGAACCCATCAATATGCACTTTTTTCCATATTGTTACTCTCTCACTTTAACCCTTTGAGTGTCAGTGGGGTGTGCAACGCATTGCTTTGTGCGGTTACGGCTCACAGTGAGCGACAAATTCGACCACTTTATGTTATAGGATATGTCAAAAACCGCACTTCCTCCTCTACCTGCTTGTATCTGTATGTCACCCATCCTATACTTAGATTGTAAGCTCTCTGGGGCAGGGACCTATAATCCTAAAGTATACTCACCTGGTGTTCCCATTAGGATTTTCTATATAAACACTTAATCAATACAATTATTGTACCCCTTCTATTGTAAATGTAAACTGTAAAGTGCCAAGTATACAGGTTGGCTCTATATAAATAAAAATATACAACACAAAAAAATACAATACAAGAAATATAATTACGTATAATTATTAGCAGAAGAAATAAGTATTCACTGTAAAAGACAAAACCTGTGATTCTCCAGTGAGCCACAGATTTTCTGATTGGTAGTGCCTTCTCATCCCAACACTATACCATATTACTGTGCATGTATAAAGTTATTAGACCATTTAATTACTATAATAGAAAGCGGGCAACTGTTCTTACAATGGGTGAGTGAATATGGCGTCCCACTGTGGTTTACACAACTTAGACATCACACATATATCCCCAGAACACTTTATTTATTTTTTTAGAAAATGTTTTACCAGGAAGAATACATTGAGATTTCTCTCGTTTTCATGTATGTCCTGGGGGCGAGATGTTAAAAAGTCGTCATAATGAAAAAATTGTCAGACTGTGAGTTGGTCGTAAAAGAAGGACAATATTTTCAGAAGTCAATCCGTCACATTTGAAAATATGTCTAAATAAATAAAAATGACGGTAACTAGATAACAAAAATTCTGATGTTAAGAATGTCTTTGATTTTGTCTTCGAAACGAAGATTTCAAAGAAACACATTTTTTTTGTCTTTGAAATGACAAATTGCTTCTCACTCCTAACAGGACTTTAACTTGTTTTTTCAAGTTTAGACCATTTTTATTTTGTCATGAAAAAATGACGATAATCACACAAAAAAGTGACTCTGAAACGAATATTTTTATTCTGAAATTACAATATGACGGTAGATTAAACCATTCACACTCTTAAAACAGATTTTTAAGTTTGACGGAGATGGAATTGGATGAAAAAAATGATGGAAATATATCTGAGAATTGACGGACCATGGAGTAAGAACTTTTTATTCTGATTACAGGCAATTTCAGTTACCACCACTTTCTGAACATCTCACCCTTATTATATAAGTAGTTTATACAAAGCACGAGGATTAGCCTTTAAGTAGCTATTATGGCAGTGGTGAAGGAAAACCATGAAAATGCTGTGTGGTCTCTATCTGAATTCTGTCAGCTCTTGGATTGGCACCACAGATTAAAGCTGTGCCCAGATTGGCTGCAGAAAATTGGGGATATAATTTTAACCACTGGGTCTGTCTCTGGTAGACCAGATAGCTTAAAGGAGCAGTAAACTTTTTTATGAAAAAATATATATTGTAGGGATTTTCCTATTGAGTAAAATAAGGGTACTCCCATTGCAGAGAGATTTATATTTCCAGAATTATTACAGTTTAAACCCATGTTTTTTTACATTAGCAGTGCCCTCTAGTGGTTGAATTCTAATTAGATTTCCTGTTAGATTCTAATGGAGAGGAAAGTCAGAAAAGTCAGAGATATACAGTTCTCCATAGAATGTGATAGAAACTGCCTGTCACTTCCTGTCAGTTAGAACTATCAGGAAGTAAACACAGTAAATTCACTTCCTGTCAGTTAGAACTATCAGGAGGTAATCACAGTAAATTCACTTCCTGTCAGTTAGAACTATCAGGAAGTAAACACAGTAAATTCACTTCCTGATTATTTAAACTGCTATAAATTTTCAATAAAACATCTGACAGCGATGGGAGTGACATTGTTTTATTCAGCAGGAAATGCTCTGGAAAATATGTGTTTACATAAAAAAAAGTTTACTGCTCCTTTAATATCTGATTGGACTGGAGAGAGTTACTCATTGGTAGCCACACATCTATCAGCAGCACGCAAGTTACTTGTTGGAGACCCCCCTGCCCTATAGCAAAGGGTTAACTCTTTCAATACTGAGTGGTTCAATTTTTCTCGCCTTACAGGGAGACCTCTCCAACATTCCAGGGGTTAGAAGCAGTGTTCCCTGTAAGGTAAGAAAATCTGAACAATCTAGAATTGAAAGTGTTAACCATTTGATTAAGTTGCAATGCGTTAGATACCTCTTTCTCACACAAACAGTTAAAGGAGCAGTACACTTTTTGTGAAAATCTCTATGTTATAGAGATTTTCCTGCTGAGTAAAATGAGGCCAGTCTCACTTCTATCAGTTGTTCTATTCAAAAGTTATAACAATTCAAATAACAAGGAAGCGAATTTACTGTGTGTTTACTTCCTGATAGCTCTAACTGACAGGAAGTGAATTTACTGTATGTTTACTTCCTGATAGCTCTAACTGACAGGAAGTGACTCAGCAGTGTCTATCATATTCTGTGGAGAACTGTAAGTCACTGACTTTCTTCTCCATTAGAATAGGCTGACCAGACCTCACCTTTAACCGGGACACATAGGAAAAATGCATACTGCAGGACTGCTTTGATGTCAGTGAAGTACTGCAAAATGACTGTTTCCTATGTGAGATCTGGTCAGCCTACATTAGAATGTAACAGAATAACTAATTTGAATTTGACCACTATAGGGCATTGCTAATTAAAAAAAACAAACAAACAGGTTTAAATGGTATTCACTCTAGAAATGTGCATCTCTCAGCAGTGGGAGATATAACAGCTGAAATTGCTAGAAGGTGAGTAGCAGTGTGTTTACTTCCTGAAAGTTCCAACAGGAAGTGACTCAGCAGTTTCTAACACATGATATGGAGAACTGTTTTTTCAGTGACTCCCTCTCCCATAGAATGCAACATAGGGAATTTTCATTTGCTTCCTGTAGAGCACTTGACTTCCACCAGAATTGCTTCAATATTTTTATTTGCACATATGGATCATAGATTCATTTTAATACTGAACTTTAACACTTTGAGTGACGAAGGGGTGGCCAATGCATTGCAAAGCACTGGCACTCAAAGTGTCAAATGTGGTTTGCAACTATTTTTCTGATATTTTCTTTTCACCCCTTAAGTATCTGTTAACTACCCGTTAATCATCAGACTGTACCAGTTGTGTTCCTTGACCATTAGTCTTCCATTAATAGTCTATTAAATGGGTGAAAAGAGAATATGAAATGAAGGGAATGTAAATCTTAACCATAGACAACAGTCAAGCAGTTCTTCAGAGATGTTCTGTGTTTAACGTGCTACCAAACATTAATGTTGATTTAATGATGTCAATAAAATGTGACAAGAAGCTCTTTTAAAGGTTAAGTATCCCCCGGAGTGTATATATGTACTGAATTACAATGGTTTGGGTTTGTGGGATCAGTCCAGGACCAGAGAATTCCCTAAAGAGCACAGAAAAAAACATTCACAGTAATATGTAGGTGGATGAAACCTAATACAGAAACTATTGGTTCTTTTGTATAAGGACAGAAAGGTGCAACTCAAGAGTGAATCAACTACTACAGGGAATGAATAAAAGAATGTGAAAGAATTTGCCAGTGATTCATAAGGGGCTTTTAACGCCTTGAAAGCTGGGGAGGTCTCTAGTATTCATTTGGGTTAAAAACCCAATTTAAATCAGTGGGAATGTCTTATTTGTCCAGTTGGCTTGCTCATGAATTGCTCTAATTTGTTTTTATACATAAAGCCCAACACGACCATACTGTTTATTAGTGATAAGACAGACAATTCATTCTCTGTTTGATTGGGTTTCTGTGCATATAAATCAGCATTGATTTCACTTGTGTCTGGTTAATACACTGCCTGAACAGTCTGAGGTGTTGTTTTAGAAACAACTGGCCTCATTACTTAAAGCGGAACTTTCAGATAATGGCAAGTCTCCATGCATTCATTAAATGTAGCTTGAAAATGTATGTCTTACAAAAAAAATACGTGTGTCTAATGGAATCCATCCCGTTTGGAGACCGGAACTGAGGCTAGAGTGCAGACATCTTGTCTGTGCGCATGCGCCGTCAGTCCCGGTCTCCATAGAGTAGACTGCTTTGCACCATATGGTCACCGGAAGGGACGGATGGCGCAGGCTCACAGACCACACTAACCTGCCCATCAGTCCCAAAACGGGACGGATTCCTCTAGACACAAGTATTTTTTTTTTGGTAAGAGATCTATTTTCAAGCTACTCGCCATGCATTTAACGAATGCATGGCGACTGGCTATTATCTAAAAGTTCCGCTTTAAAAGGAGGCAACATCTAAACCTTGAAATTACACACCTGTAAGTCTGACTTCCATAGTGGCTAAAGGATAGTGTTTAGAATTATATGAAGACCAACAATATTATTAGGAAGACATCGGCTTGGGAGACATTATATGCGCATTTAAATAAAATTGGTTAAATGATGGAATGCAAAGAGCTGTTGTACACTGAACTTATTTTTTAATGTGGTCTAAAATTGTAAGTGGACTGCCACAGGGTTCATTCCTGGGTCCAATGCTTTTTAATTTGTTAATTCATTATCCTGACTAGTGTAAAAGTCTGTGTACAAGGGCCAAGGTCCGTAACCCTTTCGTTGGGTGCCCTCTGGCACTCAAAGGGTTAAGCGGCCGCTACCTCACTGCTCTACACAGTATAGTCTTCTGTCGTCTCCCTCACGTGATGCAATCATGCGCAGTAGAAACTGACGAATACGTGCAGTAGAGACTACGCATGGCGGCTTCTGACAAACATCCTAGCGAATTATTATATAGGATGTGGAAATTAAAAGTAGTGTCTCAGTCTTTGCTGATGATACTAAACAATGCAAACAAACACAGCAGGATGTTGTTTCCCTGCAAAACGATTTGTATAAACTGAGTGAGTGGGCATAGAAGTGGCAGGTGAGGTTTTATATATAGAGAGTTATGTGTTTGGGTTGCATTGCATATAAACAAAATTGTCACATTTTTGTTAGAGAAGGATATAGGAGTACTGGTAGACAGTAGACTAAACAACAGGCAGCAGAGACTTTACCCTGCAGTAAGAGGCAATAGCCAAAAGGGTGCTACAATATATATAAAGGGGTATAGACATATGGGACGTGAAATTAATTCTACCTCTTTATCAATCCTTAGTAAGGCCTCATATAGATCATGTGGTAGAGTTTTAGGTGCCTGTTTTTTGCTTTTTTATACATTATTGAACTGGAAATAGTACAGAAATGCACACCTCCCAAGTGTCCCTCTTTAGGAGGGACAGTCCCTCTTTTAGACCCAAATCCCCCTGTCCCTCTTTCCCATCCTGATGTCCCTCTTTTTAGGAGATCAGACTGTGTGGTGTAAATATAAGTGTATCACATTGTTCTACAGCAATAAAACTCACATTATTGTTTGTTTAAACATCAGTATATTTGTATTTATACATTAGTCTGTGTAAATAAACACTTTATTGTCCTAAATCATGTATTAGGTTACACATGGAGGTATCAATAGGTCGTGTAATAGCATAAAAATTCTTGGTAATGCCCCGCCCACAGGCCACTCCCCCAGCAACACCCCCTAAAACACAATTGTCCCTCTTTGTCAATTTGAAATGTTGGGAGGTATGGAAATGTGCAACAAAACTGATAATGTTATAGCTGAATTATAGAGACTCAGCAAATAGGTTCATTTACATTACAGAAAAAGGCATCTAAGGGGGGTGATATGAATAGTATTTACACGTGTATTCAGGCGAAAAAACACCGTCACCAGGGGATTCTGTACTCAAAGAGCTGAGCAAAAAACACAAGGGGTTATCTTTAACCTTTTGATTACCAAAGGGGTACACAATGCATTGCTTTGCAACGAGTTGTTTACCTCTCTGTCACTCGAAGGATTACATTAGAGGCAAGAACAGCTCACAGCGCTAATTCACTATAACATCCTACATAAAAATTATTTAAAATTATTTATAACCACAGTGGTATTATATATGTCTACTACAGGGTACACATTTGCACTTTATACAGAGAACACTAGAGGCAAGGTGCGTTCAAAGTAAATGAAATATTTTTTGCACTACGGGCTGTAGGGATGTGGAATTCCATGATATTTAGGAATATAGTAACATAGTACCATAGTAAATTAGATTGAATAAAGACACAAGTCCATCAAGTTCAACCTTCTCCTCATACCCCAGTAATTTTATAGCTTTCCTGCTACCAAATAAGATAGTCTTTATCAGACCTTCCTGATCTGCCTACTGATAAACAGTATAACTCTGTATGTTCCCTTTGGAAAGAAATGTATCTAATCTTCTCTTGAATGTATCCTTTGTATCTGCCATTACCACCTCCTTGGGCAAAGAATTCCACAATTTAACAGACCTTACTGTAAAAAACCCCTTCCTCTGCTGAAGTCTAAACCTCCTTTCCTCTAATCTCAAGGGGTGTCCCCTGGTCACCTGATCAGGCCTTGGAATAAATAGCTCACCGTATATATTTTGGTAGATAATGTAGACACTTTCAGAAAAGCATTAGGTACCTTTTAGTTCAAAACCATATAGATTATTATGACAGTTGGATTCAATGCAGTTAGGATGTTGCCATGAAGAGATTCAGGAAGTAATTATTTTCATCCCTTAAAGCATAAATTGGAAAAGCTTCAATTATTTATTTATTATTTATTTTTACCCTCAGACCAACAAGAATAAGGGAGATACAGAAAAATCTGAACATGATGGACAAGTCTTTCTTTTCAATCTCATCATCTGTGTTAACCATTTTATTGACAGGGCAAAGTAGGCCAACAAGTGCCACTAACACTGCAGGTTTTCAGGATATCCCTGCTTGATTACAGGTTGATTCATTCTCGTTAATGAGACACTGACTGGTCTGCTTGTTCTCAGATAGTTAAACAAAACAAAAAATCTGATGCACACTGGTAATCACAGTATTATCAGAGCTTCCACCTAATTGTTAGGAAGATATATATATATCAATGTGCTACAGTGAGAAAGACATAGATACACACAAGGAGAGGAAAAAGAATTGTGTTTTCATCTTGTATCATACAGTGTTGGCTATTTTGTATCCAGTTACCCTCATGTATATGCTAAAATTCTAGATCGTTTTACTATACAGTTCTGTTTTGTAATTAAAGGGATAGTAATACTTCGTTTTAACTTTATTTTATTTTGTAGGCATTAAAAAACATGAAGAATGATATAAGTCTTATCTCTCAAACCTTTATGGTTTGAGAGATATTCACAAGCAAAGTTTCCCCTCCCACCCCTTTTACCTAGTGTAAGTCATCTCTTCTCAGATGTGGAATCCAGTCCATAGACCAGACAGATAACAGAAGGGGACAATCTTCTTCCTATGAAAACAATGAAATCCCTGCCCCCCTTGACAAGCTTTTCAGGTTTTTCCCTTATCTTAATTGAAGATTGTCCCTCTCTGCAGTCTACCTGGGCACCTCCCTTCTGATCTGGCTGAATAGGGGAGGGGAAACTTTGCTTGTGAATATCTCTTAAACCATAAAGGTTTGAGAGATAAGACTTATATCGTTCTTCATGTTTTTGTAATGCCTACAAAATAAAATAAAGTTAAAACGAAGTATTACTATCCCTTTAACACTTCAGCAGTGAGTTTATAGTGTAACCCTTCTAGGGTAGTGTGGGGTTAATTGGTTAGGGTTAATCTGTTTACAGTTGAGGTAATGGATCTATCCTTTCTATCACTGGACGCTAACCACATTAGCCCTGGTGTATATACTGTCATTATCCTTTGGCAAACTGGATCAGCCCAGGTACATGTATTTTTTTTTTCATTTATATTTTAGTTATATTTAATTAAAGTTATATTTTAAAGGGTTACAAAAATAAAGTATTTGCAAAAAGTCCTAGCTCTCAAACCTTTATGGTGAGTGATATCCTCTCTCAGTCCTTTATGGTGAGTGATATCCTCTCTCAGACCTTTATGGTGAGTGATATCCTCTCTCAGTCCTTTATGGTGAGTGATATCCTCTCTCAGTCCTTTATGGTGAGTGATATCCTCTCTCAGACCTTTATGGTGAGTGATATCCTCTCTCAATCCTTTATGGTGAGTGATATCCTCTCTCAGTCCTTTATGGTGAGTGATATCCTCTCTCAATCCTTTATGGTGAGTGATATCCTCTCTCAGTCCTTTATGGTGAGTGATATCCTCCGTTAAAGTTTCCCTCTCCCTCCCCCTCTTCTGTTGTCAGCTGTAAAGCTGACAGAAGGAGATCCGTGTCGGCCGACATGAGGAGGCTCTTCAACAGAGCCGCAATACCGTGATTTAAAAATAAATACTTCTTTGTAACAGCCTAAAAAGTGTGCTTGCAAACCAGGTACACTTTGTAGACTATTGCAAAAAAGTATTTCTTTTTAAATCGTGCTATTGCGGCTCTCCTGAAGAGCCGTCTGTCAGTTCTCGGACCAGGAGCTACTGCTGTCAGCTTACAGCTGACGTCAGGAGAAGGGAAGGGAGGGGGGAGTTTAGTGGAGGATATCACCATCTCACCATAAAGGACTGAGAGAGGATATCATTCACCATAAAGGTTTGAGAGAGGATATCACTCACCATAAAGGTTTGAGAGAGGATATCACTCACCATAAAGGTTTGAGAGAGGATATCACTCACCATAAAAGACTGAGAGAGGATATCACTCACCAAAAAGGTTTGAAAGAAGATATCACATCACTCACCATAAAGGACTGAAAGAGGATATCACTCACCATAAAGGTTTGAGAGAGGATATCACTCACCATAAAGGACTGAGAGAGGATATCACTCACCATAAAGGTTTGAGAGAGGGTATCACTCACCATAAAGGACTGAGAGAGGATATCACTCACCATAAAGGTTTGAGAGAGGATATCACTCACCATAAAGGTTTGAGAGAGGGTATTACTCACCATAAAGGACTGAGAGAGGATATCACTCACCATAAAGGACTGAGAGAGGATATCACTCACCATAAAGGTTTGAGAGAGGGTATCACTCGCCATAAAGGACTGAGAGAGGGTATCACTCGCCATAAACGTCTGAGAGAGGATATCACTCACCATAAAGGACTGAGAGAGGATATCACTCACCATAAAGGTTTGAGAGAGGATATCACTCACCATAAAGGACTGAGAGAGGATATCACTCACCATAAAGGACTGAGAGAGGATATCACTCACTATAAAGGTCTGAGAGAGGATATCACTCACCATAAAGGTCTGAGAGAGGATATCACTCACCATAAAGGATTGAGAGAGGATATCACTCACCATAAAGGATTGAGAGAGGATACCACTCACCATAAAGGTTCGAGAGATAGGACTTTTTTGCAAATACTTTAATTTTTTTTTAAATCTAACATATAGAATCAACTTTATTTTGGGCATCACTAACTCTTTAACTTAGTGACCTATCTTTAGGGTGTCCACTTGGGGGGAAGTGGGAATCTTGAGCGCTAGTACAGTTTCTCTTTTAATATAAAAAAAAAATGTAAAATACATCTCCCAGCGGAAAAAGTCCTATAATGGATTTTTTATAGTAAATGTTTACTAGTCCTTTAGACACATTTACAATTATTGGAAGACAAAAGCCATTTATTAAAGCAAACGAGCTTCAACAGGAACTAAATCTCTTGTGAAATTAATCAATTCTATTTCATTTCCAACCAGAAATACCTTTAAATCTCATTCTAATTGCACAGTCAATGTAAATTAACCATCTGTAATTTCTACGTAGCAGAGGAGCATTTCCAAGAAAATCATGTTTTCAACACTTCACATAAACTGGGAGGCAATTTAACCCACTGAGTGCCAGAGTAGGATCTAACTCTTTGCAAGGTGTTTCATACTTCTCTGGCACTCAAAGGTTTAAAGGGATAGGAATACCTAAAGGTAAAAAAATATGTTGTAAGGTTTATTCCTCCTGAGTAAAACAAGGGCACTCCCACTACTGAAAGGTGATTTATTCAAAAGTTATTACAGATGAAACATGTTTTTTTAAGTGCAGTATCACAATGGCCTGAAATTGTACAGTGGTGCTGTTGCTACACCATCCTATGGACAGCCCTGGTCTATAGACCATAAATCTCCATAGGATTGTGTAGAAACAGCGCCACTGTACAATTTCAGGCCATTGTGATATTGCACCTAAAAAAAAATCAGCTTTGAGCTGTAATAACTTTTAAATAAAGCACCTTTCAGCAGTGGGGGTGCCCTTGTTTTACTCACAGGGATAAACCCTACAACATATATTTTTTTTACATATTAAGTATTACTATCCCTTTAAAGGATCTGGTTTAAAGGTCATCTTGTCTCATTGGGTTTTCCTTGCAATATGTCAGTCTACAACCTTCTGGCTGCATTCGCCATGCCTCACTGACTGCGCGGCTCAGACACGGATAAGAAAGGTCATTGTCTTTCAGAATATGTGTAAACACGACTACCAGGCTGTCTATTGTAATCAGAATATCCCGCTGGATGATACACAAAATTGTGATAAAAAAATAGATAATAAGGTTCATGTTCATAATTTCATTTCCTGAGGTTCTCCTGTAGAAACGGATATTAATCTTCACATTTGCTATCAATGTGTTGTGTTTTAAGCCTTTGGAACGCTACAAATATATTGATTTGTTTCACATTAAGATTGGTTTCACATATGAACTTATTGGATGTTTTTCAATGCTTTGCGGGTGCCTCTGGCTTCAAAGGAGTTAAGGGTTAATAATTATTATGAGGAAAAAGCAATGGGGGAGATGCACTAACTAGGGTTGCACTGATACCGATACTGGTATCGGTATCGGTGCCGATACCAGCATTTCCGCAAGTACTTGTACTCGCTCAAATGCGTCCGATGCCAGCACCGATACCCTGTGTCAGGGTCGGTGCTGCAGAGAGGGAGCCCGGGGAGCTGCTCACAATGCTCTCCGGTTGCCTCTCCCCGTCCTGGAGCGTCTGAGCGTTGCCGCGGGTTACCATGGCAACGCTCCGCTGCTGACCTCTGCCGGGGCTTGCAAGAGAAGAGCGAGCACCTGGCAGAGGAGGGTAAGGCAGGAAAAGGGGGATCAACAGAGGAAGATGGGGCATGAAGGGCGGGTGAAGAAAGAGGCAGAGAGGGGGGTTAAGAGGGAGAAAAATAGGCAAAAGGGACTAAGGGAGAAAAATAGATGCAAAAGGTGGAAGGATCAGGAGACAAAAGGAGGGGGGCCAAGAAGAGGGAAAACGAGGGGGATCAGGAGAAAGCGAGAGGGGCAAAAGAGTGGGATCAAGAGTCAAGTTGGGGGACAAAGGGGGATCAAAAGGGAGAGAAAAAGCCAAGGCAAAAGGAGGGAGCTCAAGAGGGGGAGGATGAATCAAAAGGTGGGAATCAAGAGGGGGAGAAAGAGGCAAAAGGGGAGAATCAAGAGGTGGTCTATGTATGTGTGTGTGTATATATATTTGAAGTACTCACCGATACTTCCAAGTACCTAAAGTGTATATATATATATATATATATATATATATATATATATATATATATATATGCTTTAGGTACTTGGAAAACTAGCAAATGACTGCAAAAAAAGTATCAGTAATTGGTATCGGTGAGTACTTGAAAAAAGTATCGGTACTCGTACTCTGTCTTAAAAAATTGGTATCGGTGCATCTCTAGCACTAAGCCATGATAAAGAGGTGATAAAGTGGAGATGACTTCTCCAATGACATCACTTCTCCAATTCCTATGTTATTCTACTAGTTGAAGAGCCAGTGTACACGGGTACACCGCCACCCAGCAACGGCCGCGGTGCCCACGCTGCGACTGATATAGAGCTGCGCACTCTGAACTCAGACCATAGTCCTCTCTGTGCACCGACTACAGTCTGAATTCGGAGCCCCGCTTCATTATCAGCCGTGGCGCGGGCAGTCTGTAGTGCGCATGACGGCTTGTGACAAACACACACTTAGCAAATTATTATATAGGATAAAGCCTATGCACTAAAACTACAAAGGTGGAGATTTAGTACATAGGCTCCATAGAATAAAAGGAACTGGAGAAGTGATATCACTGGAGAAGTTATCTCTGTTTTATCACCTCTTTATCACTCCTTAGTGCATCTTACCCAATGTATTGGAGGCATCTCTGTTCTAACATCCAAGCAGTTAACCCTTTCAGTGCCAGAGGGGTACGCAATGCATTGCTCTGGCACTGAAAGGATTAAACACATTGAGGCTGATGTACTAAGAAAAGTTGATGCAATGTTATAATGCAAATTTCATTTAAAGGGATAGTAATGTTTCACATAAACAACAGTTCCAATTAATCTTCATAGTATTTAGGCCATGAAGAGTGTTATTTCAATTCTGTCAGAGTTGTAGTACAAGAGTAATTGAATGATAAAGTATCCCCCTCCCGCCCCTTTTACCTAGTGTAAGACACCTCCCCTCAGATGTGGAATCTAGTCTCTTGACCGGACAGATCACAGCAAGGGACAATCTTCTTACTGTGATCATAAGGAAAACCCTGCCCCCTTGACAGGTTTTTCAGGTTTTTCCCTATGATCACTGAAGATTGTCCCTCTCTGTGATCCATCTGGACAGTCTTGCTGCTCTGAGGTGAGCAGTGTTACATCAGTAAAAGGGACAGGAGGGGGTTACTTTATCATTCAATTACTCTTGTACTACAACTCTGACAGTACTGAAATAACACTCTCCGTGGCACAAAATTATGAAGACTAATTGGAGTTGCTTTTATTGTAAAACATTACTGTCACTTAAAAAAAAAAAGACATTAAGTTCATTACAGATAATGGTTTAACCTTTCGAGTGCTAAAAAAAGTGTCCAGCACATCCCTCTGGCTCTCAAAGGGTTAATGAGGCTGATTTACTAAGAATAAAGGAAGTAATTCTGGAGTAAACCAGCTGCACCATAGGGACTAACAAAAATCCCCCCAAATTCCCATTGATTTAAAGGTGTGATAAAGATGTGATAAATGTGTGATAAAGAGGTGATAAATGTGTGATAAAGGTGTAATAAAGAGGTGACAAAGGTGTGACAAAGAGTTGATAAAGAGGTGATAAAGATGTTATAAAGGTGTGATAACGCGGAGATGACTTCTCCAGTGTAATAATCACTCCAGTTCCTATGTTATCTTATGGAGCCTATGCACTGACATCTCCAAAACTGAAGAAATCTTAGCGCATTAGCTCTATATAATAACATAGGAACTGGAGAAGTGATATCACTGGAGAGGTTATCTCTACTTTAACACTCCTTAGTGCATCTCCCCACAGGGGTTTGTGGCTGAGAGTCACAGACTACTGCGTTGCATTCAACTAAGGCAGCCGGTTTTCAGTCCACCCAACTGGGTTATATGTTTCCATTTGGGGTATTTTTAATTACTCTGCTTCCATTGGTGCCCCAGTTGGCAAAGTGATCATTTAATAATTGCCATTTAAACAAAAATGCTCATTTCCTGACCTACCTGCCTCTCCTTGGCACACACGGAGCTAAAGAAAGTATTTTCCCCACTCATAGATTATTAAATTGGAGTCAGGCCAGAGTAGGGCTAGACTTTGGATTTCAGCTTCTGATTTGACTCTGAACTAACCCTTTAAAGGGATAGTAATGCTTAAAGTAGCAGTACAATTTTTATGAAAACCTATTTGTTATAGAGTAAAACAAGGTCACTTTCACTTTCAAATGTTACAACAGTTCAAATAATCAGGAAGTGAATTTACTGTGTTTTACTTCCTGATAGTTCTGACAGGAAGTGAGTTTACTGTGATTACTTCCTGATAGTTCTAACTGACAGGAAGTGAATTTACTGTGTTTACTTCCTGATAGTTCTAACTGACAGGAAGTGACTCAGCAGTTTCTATCACATTATATGGAGAACTGTATGTCTCTGACTTTCTTCTCCATTAGAATATAACAGAATAACTAATTGAAATTTGACCACTAGAGGGCACTGCTAATGTAAAAAAGATTGGTTTAAATGGCAATAACTCTGAAAATATGCACCTCTCAGCAGTGGGAGGACTCTTGTTTTACTCAACAGGCAACGCACTACAACATATATATTATATGTAAATAAATATGTACTGTAGTGTTTCTACCCCAGAGTAAAACAAGGGAACTCCCACTGTTGAAAGGTGTTTTATTCAAAAGTTATTACAGCTCAGACATTATTTTTTAGGTGCAATATCACAGTGGCCTGAAATTGTACAGTGGCACTGTTGCTACATCATCCTATGGAAATGTATGGCCAAATGACCCGAGCTGTTCCTAGGATGGTATGAACAGCTCTGCTGCACAGTTTCAGGCCACTGTGATACTACACCTAAAAAAATTAATGTTTGAGTGGTAATAACGGTTAGATAAAATACATTTCAGCAGTGGAAGTTCCCTTGTCTTACTTAGGGGGATAAAACTACAACATTTTTTTTTACATTTTAAATATTACTATCCCTTTAATGGCCAGGGGGTGTGCAAAGCATTGCAAAGTCTAGCTTTGCACTTTCCTCTGATCCTTAAAAAGATATCATTTTTTCACAAAAACAACAGCTCCAATTAATCTTCATAGTATTTGGGCCATGGAGAGTGTTATTTCAGTACTGTCAGAGTTGTAGTACAAGAGTAATTGAATGATAAAGTATCCCCCTCCCTCCCCTTTTACCTATTGTAACACTGCTCCCCTCAGATGTGGAATGGGGTCAATTGACCAGAGAGATCACAGCAATGGATAATCTTCTTACTGTGATCATAAGGAAAACCCAGCCCCCTTGACAGGTTTTTCAGGTTTTCCTTATGATCACTGAAGATTGTCCCTCTCTGTGATCCATCCGGACAGTCTTGCTGCTCTGAGGTGAGCAGTGTTACATCAGTAAAAGGAGCGGGAGGGGGATACTTTATCATTCAATTACTCTTGTATTACAATTCTGACCGTATTGAAATAACACTCACCGTGAAGATTAATTGGAGCTACTTTTATTATGAAACATTACTATCCTTTTAAAGGGTTAATACATCCCTCTCCCCCACCCCCTTTGTACTCCAGGTTGCTGGTGAGACTACATGACACGTCTATCTCTATCACCAGTAGCGAACCACTAATCACTTTGAAAAATCCCTAAAGTGAAATTGGTTTGTTGATATGAGAGTAATAATCAGGACCAATTACTGACGTACAAAATGAAAAGAAATAAAAGCTTTTAACGTTAATGTGATCTTAGATGTGAGTCATCTGTATGCAGTTTAGGAATTATTATGGGCTTATTAAATATGAAATTTGCATTACTTCAAGAAAGCAATCAATAGGAATTACTGCAGCCGAAAATTGTAATTTTCTTCCTCAAAGCGGTACAGACGTGGATAAAATGTGTGTTTGGAAGATACGTGCCAAGTAGAATTGGGGCAACTCTGGGATACATTAACTGCACCAAAGGGAACAAATAAACAACACCAACATTTCCAGTAATTGAAATTGATCTTTTAACCCCTTCAATGCTGGAAAAGTCTCCAAGGCATTGCTTTGCAATGTACTGGACAATGCTCTAGAATTCAAAGGTTTGAAAAGTCTCTTTTAAAGGGATATTATGGTCAAATATTAAAAGAACAGTAAACTTTTTTTTATGAAAACACATATTTTACAGAGAATTTCCTGCTGAATAAAACAAGGTCACTCCCATCGCTGTCAGGTGTTTTATTCAAAAATTATAGCTGTTTAAATAACCAGGAAGTGAATTTACTGTGTTTACTTCCTGATAGTTCTGACAGGAAGTGAATTTACTGTGTTTACTTCCTGGTAGTTCTAACTGACAGGAAGTGACAGGCAGTTTCTATCACATTCTATGGAGAACTGTATGTCTCTGACTTTTCTGACTTTCCTCTCCATTAGAATCTAACAGGAAATCTAATTAGAATTTGACCACTAGAGGACACTGCTAATGTAAAAAAACATGGGTTTAAACTGTAATAACTCTCGAAATATAAATCTCTCGGCAGTGGGAGTACCCTTATTTTACTCAATAGGAAAATCCCTACAATATGTATTTTTTCATAAAAAAAGTTTACTGCTCCTTTAACTAAACTGTATCTTGTAGCCATTACAAAATAAAACTAAATTCCCCCAGTCTCATCTCTCAAACCTTTATGATTTGAGAGATATTCGGGACCAAACTTCCCCCCTCCCACCCCTTTCCCTGACGTCAGAGCTCAAGCTGACTGCAGCTTGGGACCAGGGACCGGCGGAAGCTCTTCAGCAGAGCCGAGATTGCGTTATTGTGACAGAAATCCTTCACTGGAACGGTATACAAAGTGGCCTTGGTTTGCAAGCACACTTTGTAGACCGTTCCAGTGAAGAATTTCTTCTTCAATAATGTGATGTCGACTCTGCTGAAGAGCTCCGCTTGTCCAGGGACTGGATTTCCCTGCAGTCAGCTTGAGCTCTAACGTCAGGGAAAGGGTAGGGAGGGGGGAACTTTAAATACGATTAGATGAGACTGGGGGGATTTAGTTTTATTTTGTAATGGCTACAAGATACAGTTTAGTTAATTTCTGACCATACTATCCCTTTAAAGTTAGCATTCTTTTTGGACAGTGTATTTTGCAATTGTATACTATGTAAAGTCAAATTGCCTATACTTGACAGAAAGCTCTCTGTACACAGAAATTCAGTGAGCTCACTGTCAAGACCTAAAGTATCACAAATAGGTGAAGATGAAAATAAATCAGTAAAATGTGTTAATGTGTTAGCTGTAGAAAAAGCAGGAGATTGGTATAGTAAAAGTGATACCTTTATTGGATAATGGAGTCACTTTAGAGTGCAAGCTTTCAAGACCACTTAGGTCTCTTCTTCAGGCGTGTTTAGTATGAAAGATGAATACAAAATACAGGCAAATTATACACTCATTCAAATTCCTTTCAAATTTAAATTCCATTGGAGGTGAATCTCTTATCACCATTGTCTGTGTAAATTATTCCTTAGACTGCAGTACAGGCATCTCTTTGAAAATGGCCAAGTGGTACAAGATGATGTGTGAATATATCATAGAAACATAGAATTTGATGGCAGATAAGAACCATTCAGCCCATCTAGTCGCCCATTTTTCCTACTGTAAAAACTTCAAACCTTACTTGGTCCTTGGTCTTGTCTTATGTTCAGGATGATATAAAGGGATAAAGGGATGATATTGCCAAGTTTTCAAAAAAGCTAATCATGTAGCCATTAAAAAATTAAACTAAAAAACTAAATGCCCGCAGTCCCATCTCTCAAATCTTTATGAAATGAGAGATATTTGGGACCAAAGTTCCCCCTTTCCCTGACGTCAGCGCTCTAGCTCACTGCAGGGAATCCGGTCCCGGGACCGGCGGAGGCTCTTCAGCAGAGCCGAGATCTCATTATTGAAACAGAAGTCCTTCGTTGGAACGGTCCTCTAAGTGCGCATGCAAACCAAGCGCACTATGTAGACCGTTCCATCGAAGGATTTCTGTTTCAATAACGAGATCTCGGCTCTGCTGAAGAGACTCCGCCGGTCCCGGATTCCCCTGCAGTCAGCTAGAGCGCTGACGTCAGGGAAAGTGGTAGAAGGAGGAACTTTGGTCCCGAATATCTCTCATATCATAAAGGTTTGGTAGATTCTAGATGAAGGTGCTGCAATGTCATCAGAAGAAATTGATTATATTGTGGGACTAGTGGATTTCATATTGACTAGGAATTACTTCAAATTTGAAAAGGATTTATATATACAAAAAGTCGGTACTGCAATGGGGTCCCCCATGGCACCGGCTTATGCAAATGTATATATGGGGGACTATGAACAAAAACATATTATGTCATCTAAATATTGGTCACATATAGACTTTTTTGTAAGGTTCATTGATGATTTGTTCTTTATTTGGTCAGGTGATATTGATACTTTGAAAGAATTCCATCAATATTTGAATGGATTGGATAGTCCCATTTGGATTACTATGGAATATAGCATGAGTGCTATTAATTATTTAGCTGTTTGGGTGACAAAGGGAGTTAATAAGATACAGACTTCGTTATTTGTAAAAACAACAGATAGGAATACTTTGCTGGAGGCAGGGAGTCAACACCCATTGTCTTTAAAGAGGGGCTTACCCAAGTCACAACTTTTAAGAGTTAAACGGATAGTATCAGAACCAGAGGCAGTGGGTGAAGCTTTAGAGAGTATGGGACAAAAATTCCTGAGGAGGGGATACAGACGCTCTGATATTGATAGAGATATACAGGAAGTGTCACGCATGGAACGGGAATCACTCCTTAAAATTAGGGATAAAGGTTCTGAACGTGACAATACTATGGATAGAATGTTATGTATTACGACATTCTCCGATATTACTAAGGATTTCAGGCGGTCTGTGTACAATCATTGGGAGTTATTGAGTACAGATCCAGAAGTAGGGTATCTGTTTGATAAGAGGCCAATGTTTCGATATAAACGGGGGAGAAGTATACGGGACCAGCTTGTGAAATCAGACCCTGTGGAAAAATATGAATTCCCAATCACATTGGGCAAGGTAGGGATCACTAAATGCAGTGGGTGTGTTACATGTAGGCATATGGTAACAGGATCTGTTGTCAAAATTCCTCCTTTGGATTATGAGATACAGATTCGGGATTGCCTAACATGTACCACTGCATTTGTGATTTTTTTGTCCATGCAACAAATGTTATATTGGTAAGACGAGCCGACCTTTTAAATTGAGATTGAGGGAGCATCGATCATCAATAATTAGGGGCTTGAGTGGTACTTTGAGTGAGAAAGAATTGAAATTATCACCAATAGCTAGACATTTTATAATAATGAGACATAGGTTGCAGGATTTACGGTGTTGTCCAATTGAATGGGTCAAACCCGGAGTACAAGGAGGTGACAAAACATTGAAATTATCCAAGAGCGAGATGTATTGGATTTATGTATTGAAAATTCTCGCACCTTCGGGTTTGAACGAGCAGTTTAGTTTGATCAGCTATATATAGGAGATACATTGTATTTTAGCAGGTATTTTAGACATTGTTTCACATTGTAACTATTGTCTGTTGTGGGTTAATACGCTTGAACTTCTGGAGCCGGATGGACGCTGTTTGGTTGCAATGGTGACCGGGTAGCGCCGGTTTGGCGCCAGGTGAGAGCGGAAGGGTTATTTAATGGTGGAAACAAACAGGGTCTGTAAGTTTTAGATGTCCCTGATGAAAGTCGCAGTATGTGACTGAAACGTTGGATTTTAAAAGTTTTAAATAAACGCTAAGTTTTATTTTAATGAGTGATGCCCAACTATGTGTGTGAATTTGCAGCTACAAAGAGATACCACTACTGAAGTGTAAGGAATAATGTATACAGCCAGTGGTGATAAGAGATTCACCTCCATTCAAAAAATGAATTTGCATGAGTGTACAATTCCCATCATCCTCAGCTAACCAGCAGCCGCAGAGCCAATGGTTTTCTATACCTGCTGTAGAAGGCGTTGCAAACCAAGCGGATCTACATTAGAATACAGACCAGCTGGGCGGCACCGTAGTTAAAATGAGAAATCCGGTTGGGGGCTGCAGCTTATTAGCACAGGGGCCACATGTCTGACATGCCTGTTTTAAAGGGATAGTAATGTTTCATCATAAAAGCAGCTCCAATTAATCTTCATAGTATCTGGGCCATGGAGAGTGTTATTTCAATACTGTCAGAGTTGTTGTTCAAGAGTAATTGAATGATAAAGTATCCCCCTCCCGCCCCTTTTACTGATATAACACTGCTCACCTCAGAGCAGCAGGGTGGTGTCCAGGTGGATCTCAGAGAGGGAAAATCTTCAATTAAGATAAGGGAAAAACCTGTCAATGGGGGCAGGGTTTTCCTTATGGTCACAGTAAGAAGATTGTCCCTTGCTGTGACCTGTCCGGTCAAGTGACCAGATTCCACATCTGAGGTGAGCAGTGCTACACTAGGTAAAAGGGGCGGGAGGGGGATACTTTATCATTCAATTACTCTTGTACTACAACTCTGACAGTATTGAAATAACACTCTCCATGGTCCCAATACTATGACGATTAATTGGAGCTGCTGTTTTTGTGAAACATTACTATCCCTTTAAATCAAAGGGAGGGTCTGTTCTTCCCTATAATGCAGCTTACGTGTCCCAGAATTCCTCCCCATCTTAGTACATTGGATCGGTCATTAGTCACATGATTAATCCTTTGAGTGTCAGAGGGGGTGCACAACGAATTGCGGAGAAATGTGTTGTGTACCCCTCTGGCACACAAAGGGTTAATACAATTCTGGTAAACCCGCTCACTGGAAATAATGCAACGTAATGCGTTGGCTATGCCGCTGGCACTCAAAGGATTAAAATTACCCCTTCACCCTCAAAAGACGTTTCATGTTTTTAGTCCATATTAAAAGACACCTATAATATACAGTAGTTTGAACGTCAGTAGTGATATATGTCCAGCATCGGACGGCTAAAGGATTATAATAAGAATGATGTATTGTTAAGCACTCTGATTGGCTGTTTATAGCGATGAAATGTAAACAATTATTCAGTAATGAGAACTTTCTAGAAAATCAGCGGGTCGCTCCAGCAGACAAGTGGATAAGCAAATTCAATTTAGGAATATTTATCCAGTTAGGAAATGCTGTGATTCATCCAGTCTTGTTCACAAAGCAAATGTTTTCATCGTCTCTGCAAATATTTGTCATGCAACCGCTCACAAGAAAATAGACCAAAAAGTAATATAAATAATAAAATTCAGGTACATGTGGGTACGCACGACAGCTGGGGTGGGGGACACTGTACGTCTCAAGTGATGGATGTGCAGGGTCCTCTTTCCTTATCAGTCATCTCCCATCGGGTTTAATGTGTGTCTGTTTCAGAGTAAAGGGATTCGGAATTATTTCTAACTAGTTGAACAGCCCGTTACACGGGCCACAGTGCCACTGTCACCCGGTCGCGGTGCAGTCACGCGCAGTGGAGCGCCCAGCTCTGTATCAGCTGCGGCGCGGGCAGTCTCTACTGTGCATGACTGCAGCACGCGCAGCAGTGTTTACTGCACATGTCGTGCGTTACACACAAATTAGCGAATTATTATATAGGATGAATTAAAGGTAGGCAGGCAAAGTAATAAAGCGGTGGGGAATGCAAGTAGGGTACTGGGTTGTATAGCTAGGGGCATTAGTAGCAGAATAAGGGAAGTGGTCATGCCATTCTACAGATCTCTAGTTAGACTTCACCTAGAGTATTGTGTACAGTACTGGAGACTCCATCTCCAGAAGGATAGAGATACTCTACAGTATTGTGTACAGTACAGGAGACCCCATCTCCAGAAGGATATAGATACTCTAGAGTATTGTGTACAGTACCGGAGACCCCCATCTCCAGAAGAATATAGATACTCTAGAGTATTGTGTACAGTACCGGAGACCCCATCTCCAGAAGGATAGAGATACTCTAGAGTATTGTGTACAGTACCGGAGACCCCATCTCCAGAAGGATATAGATACTCTAGAGAGAATTCAGAGAAGGGCTACTAAAATGTTGACTGGTTTACAAGAGAAGAAATATCAGGATAGACTAAAGGATCTGAACATGTATAGCTTGGAGGAGAGAAGAGAGAGAGGGGATATGATAGACACATTCACATACATGAAGGGATTCAACAAAGCGCTGGATGGAAGTACATTTCAAAGGAGTAAAAATGTTAGGACAAGAGGCCATAGTCTAAAACTAGAGGGACACATGTTTAGACATAATGTAAGAAAGGTTTATTTCACTGAGAGTGTAGTAGATAAGTGGAATAGCCTACCAGTAAAAGTGGTAACATTTAATACAGTGAATGAATGCAAGCATGCATGGGATAGGTATAAGGTTGTCCTGAACATAAGACAAGATCAAGGACCAAATAAGGTCTGAGGTTTTTACTGTAGGAGAATGGGCGACTAGATGGGCCGAATGGTTCTTATCTGCCGTCAAATTCTATGTTTCTATGTCATCTGCATCCTAAACAAAACCTATAAGATTCACTCCGCACAGAAGATTGGACCAGGTACAAAAGACAGACCACTGTTCCCACCAAGGTGAATGGAAGGGCAGAAAGAGCTTTTGATCTGAAATGCGGCATTTAATCCCTTGAAAGTCAGAGGTCTCCAGTACAGATGCAAAGCAGACGTAGCAAGAAACGTGAATTTTAACAGTCCTCAAAGGAGCAGTAAACTACTTTCTTTATGAAAAACCTAATCTATCTATATCTATATCTAAAAAGTTATCTAAAACATGGTGTCACAGGAACCACTGGAGCCTTTGTTCTGTCCCAAGAACCCCAGAGACTGTGGACATTTCTGGGCCCAAAGAGACTGACAACCATGGACTGCTGACTTGCTTCCAAGGAACTGGGCCGTTAGGGGTTAATTATTTGAGTTTATCTAAAGTTACTTTCAATGTGTATTGTAGCCACCCAAGCCAGTGTATTGTGAACTGTACTGAGACCCCCTGCCGTGTGTCAATTCATTCAAGGCCTCAAGTCTTTGTGTCCACTGTCTGAGTTCAGCAACCCTTTTGTGTGTGAAATGTAATCATGTCTGAGTCATTGTATTTGTTAGACCATCTGCTGTTGGCCTTTTTGTGATTGGATTATGTCCCTATTGTATATGCTTGGTCCAGGTATTTCAATGTAAGGTTTGAGTATAAATATGTGTGGTTTGTTCCAATAAAGGAGTTCTTGTCTTACCTACACTGGTGTTGTCTGGTGGGTTAAGCTTGCTGTATGCAGAGTGTGTGCTGGTTATCCTGATACTAGTTTTGCCTAGTTTTGGGGTATATTGCAGTATGCTGTTGGATGTCCATCTGGCTCGTAGTGGAAGAAGTGACCATTGACGGGGACGCCAAGGCTGGATGTCCGCTGGTACCGTCACACATGGGTAGTCCCACAACTGTCAATTGTTTTATTCAAAATTTATAATAGTTAAAATTATCAGGAAGTGAACTACAGTGCGATTACTTCATGAAATGTCTAACTGACAGGAAGTGACTCGGCAGTTTCTATCACATTCTATGGAGAACTGTTTGCCAGTGACTCAACTCTGACAAAAAATTCAACAGAATAAGTAACTGGAATCTGACCACTAGAGGGCACTGTTAATGTTAAAAGAAAAACCCGAGTTTAAACTGTAATAACTCTTTGAAAATATGACTCTCTCAGCCGTGGGATTTCGATTGTTTTACACAAGGAACAGTCCTACAATCTATACAAGTTACTATTCCTTTAAGCTATAAAATATCCCTGATCCTTAAAGGCACAACATGTTTTAATTATGAAAAAAATGTTGTGGAGCTTTTCCAGCAGAGTAAAAGGAGGAACTCCCAGTCCTTGGAGATGCTTATTTCAAAAGTTATTAAAAAAGATAGCTTGTCATTGCCCTAATAATAACCACCCACTTGTCTATGGCCTGAAAATTCTAATGGCCCCTCCGAATTTTTCCCATGGTCCTTAATTTGAGGGATAATATCTTTAGTAACTCCTGGATGTCATCATCATGAGGCGGACATGACAGTTGCTGGAAGGACCACAAGACACAAATATAACAAATTAGTTCCTGTTTATGTTGTTTACCACAACATTTGCCAATAAAGCTTTAAAAAAAAAATGCAATTGGACAGTGAAAAAAAAATTGTAATTAAAACTAATAAACTACTAGAATAATTCGTTTCTGCTTATGTTGTTTACTATGACAATTTGCCAATAAAGCTTTTAAAAAAAATGCAATGCAATTTGACAGTGAAACAAAAATCTTAATTAAAATGAATAAACTACTAGAATAATATAAACGTGAAAAAGTATAATAAATAGACATGAACATACAGATACCAATTATATATAACCCTTTGACCTGTATACGAAATTGATGCAAGAGAGATATCAATCACATCTCAAATACCCAAAACTGAACCCCATCATGATCTCCATTTTAGTATACACATGTTACACAATACCACCTATCTAAGGCAAATGTGGCCTAAATATTAGGGTGTTACCCATTTCCTTATAGCGTCAACTACGCAAACTGTGTAATAAACATTAATCTCACCGTACAGAAACCAACCTTTAATATATACATATCGCAACCATCTGTCTTACTAAAATTCTGTGGCCTGAATATTCACTACTTCCCTGCAACTTAGTATTCCATATTGAATGATGCCACAATGGACATTATTTTAACCCTACTAAACCCATATTTTAACCCTATCATCACCTCAACATATTAAGAAATCCAAATTATATGATAATGTGAATGTGCCCCTGCTAAACACTGTGTTTACAATCAATTCACTATACTCTACCACAAAAAACAATTTAAACCTATCTTTACCTCAATATAAAAATACAAACATAACAATGATAACTTGTACCCGCAAGTTCGGCCCTTACAGACCATGTAGGGCCACCTATAGTCAACCGAAAAGTTATGATCAACACACAGGAGGGTCTGACCAAATATAACACATATCCTATAAAACTCACCACATACCAATGCCACCCAAGTGTCCCTCTTTAGTCAGGACAGCCCCTCTTTGAGACCCAAATCCCCCTGTCCCTCTTTCCCACCTTGGTGTCCCTGTGTTTAGGAGATCAGACTGTGTGGTGTGTATAGACGTGTATCACCCTGGTGTCCCTGTGTTTAGGAGATCAGACTGTGTGGTGTGTATATAAGTGTATCACCCTGGTGTCCCTGTGTTTAGGAGATCAGACTGGTTGGAGTATATATAAGTGTATCACCCTGGTGTCCCTGTGTTTAGGAGATCACACTGTGTAGTATGTATATAAGTGTATCACCCTGGTGTCCTTGTGTTTAGGAGATCAGACTGTGTGGTATGTATATAAGTGTATCACCCTGGTGTCCCTGTGTTTAGGAGATCAGACTGTGTGGTGTGTATATAAGTGTATCACACTGGTGTCCCCATGTTTAGGAGATCAGTCTGTGTGGTGTGTATAGAAGTGTATCACCCTGGTGTTCCTGTGTTTAGGAGATCAGACTGTGTGGTGTGTATATAAGTGTATCACACTGGTGTTCCCATGTTTAGGAGATCAGTCTGTGTGGTGTGTATAGAAGTGTATCACCCTGGTGTCCCTGTCTTTAGGAGATCAGACTGTGTGGTGTGTATATAAGTGTATCACCCTGGTGTCCCTGTGTTTAGGAGATCAGTCTGTGTGGTGTGTATAGAAGTGTATCACCCTGGTGTCCCTGTCTTTAGGAGATCAGACTGTGTGGTGTGTATATAAGTATATCACCCTGGTGTCCCTGTGTTTAGGAGATCAGACTGTGTGGTGTGTATATAAGTGTATCACCCTGGTGTCCCTGTGTTTAGGAGATCACACTGTGTGGTGTGTATATAAATGTATTGCCCTGGTGTCCCTGTGTTTAGGAGATCAGACTGTGTGGTGTGTATATAAGTGTATCACCCTGGTGTCCCTGTGTTTAGGAGATCACACTGTGTGGTGTGTATATAAGTGTAACACCCTGGTGTCCCTGTGTTTAGGAGATCACACTGTGTGATGTGTATATAAGTGTATCACCCTGGTGTCCCTGTGTTTAGGAGATCACACTGTGTGGTGTGTATATAAGTGTATCACCCTGGTGTCCCTGTGTTTAGGAGATTAGACTGTGTGGTGTGTATATAAGTGTATCACCCTGGTGTCCCTGTGCTTAGGAGATCAGACTGTGTGGTGTGTATATATATATGTGTATCACCCTGGTGTCCCTGTGTTTAGGAGAGCAGACTGTGTGGTTTGTATAAAGTGTATCACCCTGGTGTCCCTGTGTTTAGGAGATCAGACTGCGTGGTGTGTATAGAAGTGTATCACTCTGGTGTCCCTGTGTTTAGGAGAGCAGACTGTGCGGTTTGTATAAAGAGTGTATCACCCTGGTGTCCCTGTGTTTAGGAGATAAGACTGTGTGTTGTGTATAGAAGTGTATCACTCTGGTGTCCCTGTGTTTAGGAGATCAGACTGCGTGGTGTGTATAGAAGTGTATCACCCTGGTGTCCCTGTGTTTAGGAGATCAGACTGTGTGGTGTGTATATAAGTGTTTCACCCTGGAGTCCCTGTGTTTAGGAGATCAGACTGTGTGGTATGTATATAAGTTTATCACCCTGTTGTCCCTGTGTTTAGGAGATCAGACTGTGTGGTGTGTATATAAGTGTATCACCCTGATGTCCCTGTGTTTAGGAGATCAGACTGTGTGGTGTGTATATATATGTGTATCACCCTGGTGTCCCTGTGTTTAGGAGAGCAGACTGTGTGGTTTGTATAAAGTGTATCACTCTGGTGTCCCTGTGTTTAGGAGATCAGACTGTGCGGTGTGTATAGAAGTGTATTACCCTGGTGTCCCTGTGTTTAGGAGATCAGACTGTGTGGTGTGTATATAAGTGTATCACCCTGGTGTCCCTGTGTTTAGGAGAGCAGACTGTGTGGTTTGTATAAAGTATATCACCCTGGTGTCCCTGTGTTTAGGAGATCAGACAGGGTGGTGTGTATATAAGTGTATCACCCTGGTGTCCCTGTGTTTATGAGATCAGACTCTGTGGTGTGTATATATGTGTATCACCCTGGTGTCCCTGTGTTTAGGAGATCAGACTGTGTGGTGTGTATATAAGTGTATCACCCTGGTGTTCCTGTGTTTATGAGATCAGACTGTGTGGTGTGTATATAAGTGTATCACCCTGGTGTCCCTGTGTATAGGAGATCAGACTTTGTGGTTTGTATAAAGTGTATCACCCTGGTGTCCCTGTGTTTAGGAGATCAGACTGTATGGTGTGTATATAAGTGTATCACCCTGGTGTCCCTGTGTGTAGGAGATCAGACTGTGTGGTGTGTATATAAGTGTATCACCCTGGTGTTCCTGTGTTTAGGAGATCAGACTGTGTGGTGTGTATATAAGTGTATCACCCTGGTGTCCCTGTGTTTAGGAGATCAGACTGTATGGTGTGTATAGAAGTGTATCACCCTGGTGTCCCTGTGTTTAGGAGATCACACTGTGTGGTGTGTATAGAAGTGTATCACCCTGGTGTCCGTGTGTTTAGGAGATCAGACTGTGTGGTATGTATATAATGTATCACCCTGGTGTCCCTGTGCTTAGGAGATCAGACTGTGTGGTGTATATAAAGTGTATCACATTGCTCCACAGCAATAAAACTCGCATTAATGTCTGTTTAATCTTCCATATATGTGTTTATAAATTGTTCTCTGTAACTAAAATACTTTGGTCTTGTTCTATATTATTTATTCAGTTACACAAAAAGGTGTCAATAGGTCATAAAATACCCTAAAAGTTATGTGTAATAACCCCCCACCAGCCACGCCCCCAACAATTCCACCTAAAGCAAAAATGTCCCCCTTTGGCCATTTGAAATGTTGGGAGGTATTCATACCAATGGTAGAGCTATAGGAAAAAATAATCACACAATAATCCATTTTCGCATAATAGAATTGTTCCTAAATCATTTGCAATTCAGCGAATGAAGAAATATACACTATCTGGATCATCATCCAAGTAAACACGGCACAAGGTGTACACGTATGCAAAAATAAAAAAAAAACTTATAGTAATCCTAGTGGACTGTGCCAGCCAATAATCTTTCCTTACAGAGCGAGAAATATATTTAACTAGAATTACAAAGAGGTGGAAAATATAGAATTACTGTGCAAAGTCATATTAATAATACATTCTATTCATAATTCTATTTTTTGTGACAAAGGGAAAGGTTTTCAGTGAGATTAATAGTATTTTAATGCATTAATTACTGAAATCAAATAAAAACATTTTCAAAAATTATTCGTAACAAATGTATTTGTATCTTTCTAAACCCGTTGGATTAAAAAGACAATTCCAACCCATTGTTGCTCAATATGTTGGAGAATTCACAAGCATCCAATGAGTATTATTTCCACAGATGGTCGCTGAATTCCAAGATGCCAAACTCCTACCAATCAAGTTTTCTTACGACAAAGTAGGAGGAGTTTTGTGTCCTGGAGTCCAGCAACAAAGAATAATGTGTGCCTCAGTGGACATGGTATTATTTAACCTTTTGAATGCCAGAGAGGTATCCAATGCAATGTTTTGCGCACCCATCTAGCGCTCAGCGGGTTAAAGCTAATATCACTGAACGTGCAAAGATTGTGACTCATCCCATATAATAATTCGCTAGAATGTTTGTCAGAAGCCGTCATACGCAGTAGAGACTGCCCGTGCTGCCTGCTGGGTCCCAGGAAGGTGCGCGGAGAGGACTATGGTCCGAATTTGGAGCACTCTGCCCCGTATCAGCCGCGGCTCGTTCGGGCAGTCGCTACTGCGCATGACTGCAGCGCGGGCAGTGAGGAGAGAGAGGCTCCGGGCACCAGTCGAGGCTGCTGGGTGCCACTGTGTTCCGTGTTCACAGGCTTTTAAACTAGTGTCACAGAATGAGAATATTTTTTCAAAAACTGCATTATCTACGCTTTTCAAATTATATATCACTATTTAACAAAGCTTTTATGGCATTTTGTCAGTGACGCACAAGGCTGACCCGCGTGTAAGGATCTAACAGCGCCAGCTCACCTTTTGATTCATTGTGATTCGTTATTAGTCCTTACCATCTTCCATACATATAGACTCCTCAAATTCACTTTTCTGTAGTTCATAAAATATGAGATAGATAGCTATCAATAGTGTATGATAGCTATCGATAGTGTATAGACAGATATCAATCGTATATAGATAGCTATTGATAGTATATAGATAGATACCGATAGTTTATAGATAGACATCGATAGTATATAGATAGATATCGATAGTGTATAGATACACATTGATAGTATATAGATAGACATCGATAGTATATAGATAGCTATCAATAGAATATAGATAAATATCAGTAGTGGATAGATAGATATTGATAGCAGAAAGATAGATTGATAATTATAGTATATAGTTAGATATTAAGATAGATAGATAGATAGATAGATATTAAGAGATAGATAGATAGATAGATATGATAGATAGATAGATAGATAGATAGATAGATAGATAGATAGATAGATATTGACAGTAGATAGGTAGGTAATCTATCACCTTTTGATAAATAGACACAATTGCCTTCTAAAGGGTAAATAAGCAATGACGGTACCTGGTGAATGCTGGGTCCGCGGCGCTTGTGGATTTCCTACTGGAAGAGATAATAATGAATAGGTTGTTATATTACATCCGCTCACCCAGGACGGTTTCATTGCAAGTATATAAAATATCGACTCACATTAAGGGTTAGAGTGGAATAATTCGGAGCAAACCAACTGCACTTATGGGTGACAAAAAAATCACTGAATTACTATTTATTTAACTATAACTTTTAACCTCTTGAATGCTAGCTCGGTCTCTAATGTAGTAGAGATCTCTCTAGCATTGAAGGGGTTAAACGCAAACTGAGTCAAAACCAGTGAGACACATTATTTAGCCTCTTATAGTGCAATTGGTTTGCCCCAAGATTACTCTGTTTTCTCTCCCTTAGGGCCATATGCACTAGGAAAGAGGAGCAATTTTATAGCAAACCAATTGCACCACAGAGAGTCCTGCTGATTTAACCCTTTTAGTGCAATGCATTGCACTGCATACCCCTCTGACACTCAAATGGTTAAAATGGTCTTTTTTTTTTTTTTGTTAACGACTTCAATGCTCAAGAGGTCTGCCGTGCGTTTTGAAGCAATACGTTGTACACCTTTAAGGCACTGAAGGGGTTAAAAGTCCCATTTAAATCAATGAGAATTTAGTGAATTTGAATTTGTTTTCCACCATGATTCACACCATGATTTTTCCACAGAGCTTTGTAGACCTCTCTAGTATTCGAGGGGTTAAAATCCAGATTTCAGTCAATGCAGGATTTGGTAACTGCTTATTTTTGCCCTGTGGTTCAGTTGGTTCGTCTATTGCCCTGATAGCCTTTCTATAGGGCGAAGGTACCAGTACACCAGAGCTTACACTCTAACCTAAAATCCTGCACCTGCACGTGGGGGGGGTACTAGAGCACAGAACGGAGCACAGCGCTCAGACTGTAATACAGGACAGTCGGGACACACACCCTATTACCATTCCTGGGAACTCTGTCTTGTGTGGTACCACTGGGGGACATAAATCACGAGATTTGTGTAAAAAAGAGGACGGGGCTTATATGTGAGGTGCAGGGCTTAACAGACATGGCAAAAGCAGGAGGAACAGGGTGGGGAAAGAGGAGAAGTGGTCAGGAAGTAGGAGGAACAGGATGGGAAGGAGGAGAAGTGGTCAGGAAGTGGGAGGAACAGGATGGGAAGGAGGAGAAGTGGTCAGGAAGTGGGAGGAACAGGATGGGAAGGAGGAGAAGTGGGCGGGAAGTGGGAGGAACACGGTGGAAAGAATGAGAAGTGGGAGGGAAGTGGGAGGAACAGGGTGGGATGGAGGAGAAGTGGGCGGGAAGTGGGAGGAACACGGTGGAAAGAATGAGAAGTGGGAGGGAAGTGGGAGGAACAGGGTGGGAAGGAGAAGAAGTGGACAGGAAGTGGGAGGAATAGGATGGGAAGGAGAAGAAGTGGGCGGGAAGTGGGAGGAGCAGGGTGGAAAGGAGGAGAAGTGGACAGAAAGTGGGAGGAACTGGGTGGGAAGGAGGAAAAGTGGGAGGGAAGTGGGAGGAACATGGTGGGATGGAGGAGAAGTGGGCGGGAAGTGGGAGGAACACGGTGGAAAGAATGTGAAGTGGAAGGGAAGTGGGAGGAACAGGGTGGGAAGGAGGAAAAGTGGGAGGAACAGGGTGGGATGGAAGAGAAGTGGGTTTGAAGTGGGAGGAACAGGGTGGAAAGAATTAGAAGTGGGTGGGGAGTGGGAGGAACAGGGTGGGGAAGGAGAAGAAGTGGACAGGAAGTGGGGGAACAAGGTGGAAAGGATAAGAAGTGGGTGGGGAGTGGGAGGAACAGAGTGGGAAAGGAGGAGACGTAGGTGGGGAGTGGGAGGAACAGACTGGGAAGGAGGAGAATGGGCGGAGTTTCATAAGAAAGCCCTCACATCCATAGAATCAGCCTCTGTACCGGAGACCTGGTAATCAGTAGCAAGAACCGTAGTTTCCGGTGAAAACGCGGAGAGTTCCCAGCTCTGATCACCATCCTTGGGAAAATTCAAAATGATCTGATCCTGAGATCTTTGAAATTTTAACCCATAGCGATCCCCTTAATATAGATTACATGTGATCTATCCCTGCTTTCTGTAACTTAGAAAAGCTCCAATTTAGTCCTGAATTAACCTATACCATGTTATCATTTAGAGAACACAAACAAAATACTCAGGACACCCCCCTCGGCCTTTCTGGTTTACATTTAACCAATTTAGAAACTATAAAAGCAGTTAATTGGTGCAGATCCTGTAGTAGGTACCACTGGACACTGAGTCACACTGAGAATCTGACCTTTAACCCTGACACCCTGAGAGATGGTATGCCTATATAGCATCATGTTATGCTGATTTGCCCTTTGTCTTGTTAACTCTTTCAGTGCCAGAGGGGTGTGCAACGCTTTGCTTTGCAATGCATTGCACATTCCTCTGGCACTGAAAGAGTTAATGCATAATGTCAAACATAGAAAGAGATTTTAATGTCAAATGAGAACCCATCCAGCTGTCCCGTTGTCTATATATATAAAAGAAGACTTTGTGTCTGGCAAAACACACCCAGGGGCAGCAGTAAGGAAGTGTTACTGCTCCCATTGGGTGATTCAATGGGGGTCTGATTTTTGGCCTGCCCCCACTATCTAATGCTGAAAAAAAATGGCTGCCACTCACTCCTACACCACAGACACACACATGCCCCACACACACTGGCAGACACATATACACACTCATACAGAGACACACACACACTCGCATGCTGAGCAGCTGAGGGTGATGGGAACTATGTTCAAGCTACAGCTCGAAGGCCATGGTCCAAATCTGTATTATGCATCAGGGTTCCCAGCACATAGATACAAGGTTATGGGCTCGCTACAATAAACCACTCATATGCAGCTTCTTCATTCCCTGTCTGTGACCCTGCACAGCCCTGCCAATTACTACAAGTGTGCCGATTGCTAACCAGTCAGCAGGCAGGACTGGCATTATACAGTATAGGAGAGACAGTCCCTGTTTGACACCCAAATCCCTCTGCTCCTCTATTTAGGAAATCACACTGTGTGGTTTATATAAAAGTGTATCAGATTGCTTCACATCAGTAAAACCCACAGTAATGTGGGTATAAACTTCTGTATATATCTTACTAGCAATGTGGGATGTCGTTGCCCGTCATGTTATGCAGGGAATGTTTTTTGTTTTTTTTTAATAAATGTTATGATAGTGAAATATGGCATAGGGTGTACGTGTCAGAAAGGTACACACAGTGATACACAGACACATGTTCAAACACACACATATACAGGGGGACACACCGTGATAGACAGAGATGCATGCAACACATATACATACACACACATGCACTGACATACACAAACAGTGACACACAGATGCAAAGCAGAACATACATACAGTGTGAGCAGTGTAAGGAGCATACCTCCCAACATTTCAAATGGCCAAAGAGGGACACTTGTGTTTTAGGTGGTGTTACTGGGAGCGTGGCTGGTGGTGTATTTTGGAGAATTTTTTAACGATTTGAGTGCCAGAGGGTAAGCAATGCATTGCATACCCCTCTGGCATTGAAATGGTTAAGTTACTCTTTGTGTAAGTGAATGATTTAGAAGAAGATGAAAGTATTTTTTACACAGACTAATTTATAAGATATATACAGAAGTTTATACCCACATTACTGTGGGTTTTAGTGATGTGGAGCAATCTGATACACTGGTATATACACCACACAGTGTGATTTCCTAAACAGAGGAGCAGAGGGATTTGGGTGTCAAACAGGGACTGTCCCTCCTATACTGTATAGTGCCAGTCCTTATACACAGACACATGCAGACTGTATACTATACAATGCCAGACCATATATAAATAGTTTGTCATACATGCTATACAGTGAGCTATGTACAGCATGGAGATGATTGCAGGAACTGGCACCTCTACTTATAGACAGACTGACAAACAATCTGCTCTCTTTCTCCCTCTTTGTTCAATATATAAATACAGTCACAACCATGTCTCTGACATTTACCATCTCAGCTGAAGTCCTGCTCTGCACTGCCTGATCATGTCTTTGCGTTGTTCCTGTTTCCCAGATTCTCTGTGCTAGCAAGTCAGCTCCCCAGCATCCTGCCTGCTGATTGGTTATTAATCGGCTCACTTGTAGTAATTGGCAGGGCTGTGCAGGGTCACAGACAGGGAATGAAGAAGCTGCATATGAGTGGTTTATTGTAGTGAGCTCATATCCTTGTATCTATGTGCTGGGAACCTTGATGCATAATACAGATTTGGACCATGGCCTTCCAGCTGTAGCTTGAACATAGTTCCCATCATCCTCAGCTGCTCAGCATGCGTGTGTGTATGTGTGCCTCTGTATGAGTGTGTATATGTGTCTGCCAGTGTGGGGGGCATGTGTGTGTGTCTGTGGTGTAGGAGTGAGTGGCAGCCAATTTTTTTTTTCAGCCTTAGATAATGGAGGGCGGGCTGGATAGTGGGGGCCGGCCAAAAATCACCCCCCACATTGAATCACCCAATGGGAGCAGTAACTCCTCCTTACTGCTGCCCCTGGGTGTGTTTTGCCAGGCACAAAGTCTTCTTTTATATATATATAAGATAAATTAGTCTGTGTAAAAAAATACTTTCATCTTCTTCTACCGGTAAATCATTCACTTACACAAAGAGTAATTTAAGCATTTCAATGCCAGAGGGGTATGCAATGCATTGCTTACCCCCTGGCACTTAAAGGGTTAAAAATTATTTAAAATACACCACCAGCCACGCCCCCAGTAACACCACCTAAAACGCTTGTCCCTCTTTGGCCATTTGAAATGTTGGGAGGTGTGTTACTTACACTGCTCACACTGTATGTATGTATGTTCTGCTTTGCATCTGTGTGTCACTGTTTGTGTATGTCAGTGCATGTGTGTGTGTATGTATGTGTGTTGCATGCGTCTCTGTCTATCACGGTGTGTCCCCCTGTATATGTGTATCTTTGCACTTGTGTCTGTGTATCACTGTGTGTACCTTTCTGACACGTACACCCCACACTATATTTCACTATCATAACATTTATTAAAAAAAAAACCATTCCCTGCATAACATGACGGGCAATGCCGTCCCACATTGCTAGTTCTATCTAATTAGAATACAGAGTCTTACATACTCGCCAGCTGCGTAGGAACCAGAGAGGGATGGGGGGGATGCATTCCTCCCAGGAAATCATGCCGGGATAGATAATGTAGAAATTCCCCCCAGGCTCTAGGTGCACCGGCCCGGGGGGTGCAGGCTCTGGGTGACCGGCAGTGGGGAGTGCACTGCAGAGAGCTCCTTCCTGCTGGTCACCTCCTTATAGCGTGGTCAAGCAGAGCGGACCAAGGGTAGAGGAGCTTCTGTATACTCTACCCCACTCTGACAGGAAGCTGCTCGCGAAGCTCAACGATCACTTCCTGTCAGACCAGGTAGAGGATCAGAAGCTGCTCTACTGCAGTCCGCTCGGCCACGTTAGAAAGAAGGTACAGAGGGGCTGGTGGGGAGGGCAAAGTGACACACGGGGGCTGGGGAGTTAAGAGACACACAGGGGGGCTGGGGGGCTCCAAAAAAATGCTACCCCCCAGATTAGTGGGGGTTCTTACATCTCTGCTTCTTGCTAGAGACTTATGTCTATCACAGTCATTTTTAATTCCTTTTCAGTATTTGTCCCTACCTCTTCTGCTGGGAGACTGTTCCCTTTCTGTAAAGTAGTACTCATGTACAATACTTCTGAATTTTCTGTCTTCTAACTTTAGATCTTGCTTCTCGTAATTATCTAACAACACAGCTGTAAGGATCACCAATAAGCCCATACAGAGCACCTCTGCCCTCCCCGCGGATGAACCTCTGTACTCAGGAGAATTTTCAGCGTAAGCATTTTAACCCCTTAGTGACCGGCCGCGCACACATGTGGCTGTCACTTGACGCCCGGCTAAGAATATATATTTATTTTTTAATTATTCCGGAGTCCCCGTGCAGTCGCACGGGGACTCGGACTTCCGGGACGTACATGTACGTCCTCTGTCACTAAGTGACAGTTTTTGCGGGATGTACATGTACGTCCATTGTTGGGAAGGGGTTAATAAATAGGCATTAACATTCTTAGCACCAGTCAGTTCCAGCACATACATTACAATGAACTCATACTAGTACAGTCCCCATTATATCTTGTTAAAACTTCAAATAGATTTATTCAAGGCTAATACAAGACATTTACTAAGGAACTCTTAACACAAAGTGCTGAGCTAAACCAAGGTGGCACTAGATGAAAGATGGTTTTGACTAAAAAAAAAAGAAGGACTTTTTTACAGTAAAGGCAGTAAGGATGTGAAAATACTTCCCCCTGGAAGCTGTGTTTGCAGATACTGTCAAAAAAAGAATGTCAACTTTTCTAGCGCTGAACAATATTGAGAATGACAGCTGGATTAAAAAGCAGATAGGACGTTGATCCAGGGAAATATCCGACTGGGCATCAGGAATGATATTTTTTATCAACTTGGGGGTTAATTAGAAATGGCTTCAATACGTTTTTTTTTGCCTTCTTCTGGATCAAAAGTGTGATATGGCAGACGATGGACGGGAAGATGTATTTTTTTCAGTCTCATCAACTATGTTACTATGTAGCTTGTAATTAGCATACATGATATCTTAGTAAATAAGTGTGCCCTGTATTGAGCATGTATAATATTCCTTAGTGAAAAAAGTCATATTGTCTCTTGTTTTTAATTGCAATACTCTGGGACCCACAAGCATTACAAAAACATCAAAATATTATTTAAAGGGATAGTAGTACTTTAATATTACTATCCCCCATATTGTACATATTTGTAAAATAATGTAATAGCCTCCAGGTTCATCTCTCAAACCTTTATGGTATGAGAGATAACTGAAGGCAAAGTTCCCCCCTCCCTTCCCCTTCCCTGAAGTCAGCGTTGTGCTGACTGCAGGGATATCCGGTCTGACTTTCATCAGGCGGCTCTGCAGAAGAGCCGCGATCGCGTTAATGGCAAGGAATTATTTCACTGAAACGGTCTTCTACATGTGCTTGCAAACCAATCACACTGCAAACCAAGCACAAACCAATCACACTGCAAACCAATCACACTGCAAACCAAGCACAAACCAATCACACTGCAAACCAATCACACTGCAAACCAAGCACAAACCAATCACACTGCAAACCAATCACAATGCAAACCAATCACACTGCAAACCAAGCACAAACCAATCACACTGCAAACCAATCACAATGCAAACCAATCACACTGCAAACCAAGCACAAACCAAGCACATGTAGAAGACCGTTTCAGTGAAATAATTATTTGTCACTAGCGCAAATCTCGGCTCTGCTGCAGAGTCGCCTGACTGTCGTACGACAGACTTCCCCTGCAGTCAGTACAACGCTAACTTCAGGGAAGGGGGAGGGAGGGGGGAACTTTGCCTTCGGTTATCTCTCAAACCATAAATGTCTGAGAGATGAACCTGGGGGCTATTACATTATTTTGCAAATATCTGCAATACTGGGAATAGTAATATTAAAGTATTACTATCCCTTTAAAGGAGTCCCTTTCTTAAGCGTTCATTAGAGCATTTCCTCAGAGAATTTAGATAGATGTATTAGAGTAGGACTTGCCATAAAGCGAGGTGGCAAGCTTATACACGACTTGGCCAATGTGTGGAACTAAATTCTCACTTTATTCACTAAGAAATATTATACATGCTCAATACAGGGCACACTTATTTACTAAGATATCATTTATGCTTATCACAGGGCACACGTGTGCACTTTATATAGAGGAGTGCAGGTTTGTCCTTTTTGTTTATGTTACTATGTAACTATATGAAAACTGGAGGGAGATTCACTAAGCAGTGTTATAGAGATGATAACGCAGAGATAACTTCTCCAGTGATATCACTTCTCCAATTCCTGTGTTATTCTGTGGAGTCAGTGTACTAAGATTTCTTCAGTTTTGGAGATCATAGTGAATAGACTCTATATAATAATAAAGGAACTGGAGAAGTGATATCACTGGAGAAGTCATCTCCGCTTTATCACCTCTTTATCACACCTTAGTGAATCTCCCACCAGATGTACTAAGAATAATGAGAGTAATTCTGGTGAAAATCAGACAAATACAGTTCCCCAAATTGCCATTCATTTATATTGGTCTTTTAATCCCTTGAAGGGAAGACAGTAGTGATGAGCGAGCACCCCAATGCTCGGGTGTTCGGGTGCTCTGACCGAGCACCCCCTGAGGCTCGAGTGCTCGGCCGAACACCCGAGCCCCATTGAAGTCAATGGGAGGACTCGAGCATTACACCAGGCACCCCCTGCTCTGATGAGGGGAGGGTGCCTGGTCCATAGGAAAAGGGCAGAAAATGATGGAAACACCACAGAAATGGTTCAGGGACAGCATAGGGAGGATGTCTGGATGCATCTTGGACTCCAACATCGCTGCTGGGAACGATCTTTCGCCCGTAGTACGCCATTTTTACAGACTGACCATAAAACACACAAAAAGGAAAATAAAAACGACTTTAGGCGAAAAATTGTTACCAAACAATATTTGCTGTATATTTACTTGTATATCATCTGCAAATTATCCCAAAAATTTCCTTGATTTTCGGAAGTGAGGCCATGATTAAGAGGGAAACGTGCGCAGAGGCAAATTCTCCCAAAAATTTCCTTGATTTTCAGAACTGAGGCCATGATTAAGAGGGAAACGTGCACAGAGGCAAATTCTCCCAAAAATTTCCTTGATTTTATTGAACTGAGGCCATGATTAAGAGGGAAACGTGCGCTGAGCCGACCATCTAAAACATTATGGGTGAGGGTCTGCTGCAGAGCTGACCATCCTAAACATTATATGCGAAGGCCCGCTAGTGAGCTGACGCTATAAAACATTATATGAGAGGGCCCGCTAGAGAGCTGACCCAATAAAACATTATATGAGAAGGCCCGCTGGTGAGCTGACCTATATAAAAATTGGCAAACAGGGCCCGCTGGTGAGCTGGCCCTATATAAAAATTATATCACAGGGCCCGCTGGTGAGCTGGCCCTATATAAAAATTATAGCACAGGGCATATGGAAGAGGAGGAGGAGGATGAGAAGATTAAGAGTCAACCATATACCCGTTTTTTGGGTGGAAGGGGTGAATGGGAATACAGAGTATTCACATCATTGTAAATAACATATATAAAGTGAGTTTATGTTCCCCCGGGGCTTTCCTCCAGTGGAGTGGAGAAGTCAGGGGAAATCCAGGCCTTGTTCATTTTTATAAGTGTCAACCTATCAGCATTGTCGGTGGAAAGGCGGATACGCTTATCTGTTATGATGCCACCAGCAGCACTAAATACCCGCTCAGACAGAACGCTGGCGGCAGGGCAGGCCAGCACCTCCAAGGCGTAGAGTGCCAGTTCATACCACGTGTCCAGCTTGGACACCCAGTAGTTGTAAGGCACAGAGGGATCATTGAGGACGCTGACACGGTCTGCTACGTACTCCTTCACCATCTTCCAAAACTTTTCCCTCCTTGTGACACTAGGCTGCGCATCAGGGTGAGGGTGCTGGCGGGGTGTCATGAAGGTGTCCCACGCCTTGGAGAGTGTTGCCCTGCCTTTCTCGGAACTGCTGTGTGCTCCCCTTTTCTCCCCTTCTCAGTTGGCCAAGGTAGCACGTACTCTGCCGCCAGCGTTGTCAGATGGAAAATTTTGGAGCAATTTTTCGACAAGAACCTTCTGGTATTGCAACATTTTGCTTGTCCTCTCCACCGGAGGAATGAGAGATGAGAAATTCTCTTTGTAGCGGGGGTCCAGAAGGGTGAACACCCAGTAATCCGTGTTGTCTAAAATGCGTACAACGCGTGGGTCACGGGAAAGGCAGCCTAACATAAAGTCAGCCATGTGTGCCAGAGTACCAACAGTCAAGATTTCGCTGTCCTCACCAGGAGGATGACTCTCAATCTCCTCATCCTCTTCCTCCTCTTCTGCCCACCCACGCTGAAGAGATGGAACTAAAGTTCCATGGCTACCCTCTGTAGCGGAGGCAACCGTGTCTTCCTCCTCCTCCTCCTCCTCCTCCTCCGCCTCCTCCAATTGTCGCTGAGAAGACGAAGTGAGGGTGCTCTGGCTATCACCTTGTGTAAGCTCTTCCTCCCCCATTTCCACCTCTTCCACATGCAAAGCGTCGGTTTTAATTGTGAGCAGCGAGCGTTTCAGTAGACACAGAAGTGGGATGGTTACACTGATAATAGCGTTATCGCCGCTCACCATCTGTGTCGATTCCTCAAAATTGCGTAAAACCTCACAGAGGTCTGACATCCATTCCCACTCCTCACTTCTGATTACAGGAAGTTGAACGGAGAGGCGACGACCGTGTAACAGCTGGTACTCCACTACTGCCCTCTGCTGCTCACAAAGCCGGGCCAACATGTGGAAGGTGGAGTTCCAGCGCGTGCTCACGTCACACAGCAGCCGGTGAGCTGGCAATTGTAAGCGCTGCTGCAGCTTCAACAGGCCGGCTGAAGCTGTTGATGACTTACGGAAATGTGCACACACGCGGCGCACCTTGGTCAAGAGATCATGCACATCGGGGTAGGTTTTTAGAAATCGCTGCACCACTAAATTAAATACATGCGCTAGGCATGGTACGTGTGTGAGCTTGCCGAGCTCCAAAGCCGCCACCAAGTTACGCCCATTATCACACACAACCATGCCTGGTTGCAGGTTGAGTGGCGAGAGCCACTGCTCGGTCTGGTGACTAATCCCCTGCAACAGCTCTGAGGCCGTGTGCTGTTTGTCCCCAAGGCAGATCAGCTTCAGCACGGCCTGTTGACGCTTCCCCACTGCAGTGCTACACTGCTTCCAGCTACTGGCTGATGGGGGAGTGGCGGTGTGTGTAGAGAATTCGGAGGTGGAAACGGAGGAGGAGGAGCCAATAACGTAGGTGCTGGTGGAAACCCTGATGGAGGTAGGGCCCGCAATCCTCGGCGTGGGTAGCACCCGTGCCATCCCAGGGTCCGAGTCGCTCCCAGCCTCCACGACATTCACCCAGTGTGCCGTCAGGGAAATGTAGCGTCCCTGGCCACAAGCACTTGTCCATGTGTCAGTCGTTAAGTGGACCTTCCCAGTAACTGCGTTGGTCAGGGCACGGGTGATGTTACGGGACACATGGTGGTGTAATGCGGGGATGGCACACCGCGAAAAGTAGTGGCGGCTGGGGACCGCGTACCGAGGGACAGCTGCTGCCATCAGGCTGCGGAAGGACTCAGTGTCCACAAGCCTAAATGGCAGCATTTCGATGGCCAGTAATTTGGAAAGGTGTGAGGTTAGTGCTATGGCCTGTGGGTGGGTGGCTGGGTACTTTCTCTTGCGCTCAAATGCCTGGGGTAACGACATTTGGACGCTGTGCTGGGACAGGGAAGTGGATGTGGTCGCTGATGGTGCTTCAGATGCTACAGGTGCAGGGCGGGAGGTATGCGGGCCTGCGCCTTCGACAGGCGATTGGCCGGCACCGAAAACAGGGGAAGAGGAGGCAGTGGTGTGGCCTGCAGACACAGATGGGCGATCCAGGCGTTCCTCCCACTTACTACGGTGCTTGGATGCCATGTGTCGGATCATGCTGGTGGTGGTGAGGTTTCTATTGTTCATGCCTCGGCTCATTCTGGTGTGGCACAGGTTGCAAACTACAATTCTTTTGTCGTCCGCACTTTCCTTAAAAAAACGCCATACCGCGGAACACCTACCCCTTGGCAAGGTAGATTTACGCAAGGGGGTGCTCCGTGGAACATTTGCGGGCCGGTTTGGTGCGGTCCGCCTTCTTTCTGTAGCCACACCACTGCCTCTTCCAGCCTGTTGCGGTGCTGCAGATGGCTCACCCTCAGGACTGCTGTCATCGCTCGGCTCTACACCTTCCCAGGTGGGGTCAGTCACCTCATCGTCCACCAAGTCCTCCTCCACTTCCTCACTCTGATCATCCTCCTCAAGTCTTGATCCCACCACATACTCAGTCATTGACAACTGTATAACATTCTCCTCAACAAGGTCTTGAGACGGAAATAGTGGTTGATTTAATGGCAACTGTGTCTCATCATCATCATCATCATCATCCACTACTTCCTTTGACCTTAAATGCCGTTCACATCTATCATCTTCTTGTGATTGGGTAGCCTCTAGAGGTTGTGAATCAGGGCACAAGATGTCATGTTCCTCTGCAAGCGTGCTTGGAGAGAGGGTCAAATGAAGGATTGGTGATGAGACGAGCTCCTCACTATATCCCAGTGTGGGATCACTTCTTTGACCAGACCGTGTATGGTGGGAGGAAGGATGATCAGAGTGAGGATTATGTTGACCAGACTCTTGGCTACTGAGAGTGGACTTGGTGGAAGACAGGGTGGTGCTTAACCGACTGGAAGCAGTATCAGCTGTCATCCAACCGACCACCTGTTCGCAGTGGTCGGACCTCGAGAGTGATGTCCTGCGACGCCCTGTAAAATTACACATGAAGCTAGGTATGGTGGATGTCTTTCTTTCTTGTGCTCTGGCACCAGGCACAGTTTCTCCGCGTCCTGACCCGCGCCCTGAACTTTCAGGATCACGTCCACTTCCCCGTCCCTTTTTACCCGCCTTCTTCATCTTACACAGAATATGTGACTTTAATATTTGAGTTTGAAAACTTAACAGTATTTCTTATTATTCTGCAACTGTACAGAGTACACAGAATAGGCTGTTAAACGGCGGTGAAACACACTGAATGGAATATGTGAGTTTAATATTTGAGTTTGAAAACTTAACAGTATTTCTTATTATTCTGCAACTCTGCAGAGTACACAGAATAGGCTGCTAAACTGCGGTGAAACACACTGAATGGAATATGTGAGTTTAATATTTGAGTTTGAAAACTTAACAGTATTTCTTATTATTCTGCAACTGTACAGAGTACACAGAATAGGCTGTTAAACGGCGGTGAAACACACTGAATGGAATATGTGACTTTAATATTTGAGTTTGAAAACTTAACAGTATTTCTTATTATTCTGCAACTGTACAGAGTACACAGAATAGGCTGTTAAACGGCGGTGAAACACACTGAATGGAATATGTGACTTTAATATTTGAGTTTGAAAACTTAACAGTATTTCTTATTATTCTGCAACTGTACAGAGTACACAGAATAGGCTGTTAAACGGCGGTGAAACACACTGAATGGAATATGTGACTTTAATATTTGAGTTTGAAAACTTAACAGTATTTCTTATTATTCTGCAACTGTACAGAGTACACAGAATAGGCTGTTAAACGGCGGTGAAACACACTGAATGGAATATGTGACTTTAATATTTGAGTTTGAAAACTTAACAGTATTTCTTATTATTCTGCAACTGTACAGAGTACACAGAATAGGCTGTTAAACGGCGGTGAAACACACTGAATGGAATATGTGACTTTAATATTTGAGTTTGAAAACTTAACAGTATTTCTTATTATTCTGCAACTGTACAGAGTACACAGAATAGGCTGCTAAACTGCGGTGAAACACACTGAATGGAATATGTGACTTTAATATTTGAGTTTGAAAACTTAACAGTATTTCTTATTATTCTGCAACTCTGCAGAGTACACAGAATAGGCTGCTAAACTGCGGTGAAACACACTGAATGGAATATGTGAGTTTAATATTTGAGTTTGAAAACTTAACAGTATTTCTTATTATTCTGCAACTGTACAGAGTACACAGAATAGGCTGTTAAACGGCGGTGAAACACACTGAATGGAATATGTGACTTTAATATTTGAGTTTGAAAACTTAACAGTATTTCTTATTATTCTGCAACTGTACAGAGTACACAGAATAGGCTGTTAAACGGCGGTGAAACACACTGAATGGAATATGTGACTTTAATATTTGAGTTTGAAAACTTAACAGTATTTCTTATTATTCTGCAACTGTACAGAGTACACAGAATAGGCTGTTAAACGGCGGTGAAACACACTGAATGGAATATGTGACTTTAATATTTGAGTTTGAAAACTTAACAGTATTTCTTATTATTCTGCAACTCTGCAGAGTACACAGAAAAGGCTGCTAAACTGCGGTGAAACACACTGAATGGAATATGTGACTTTAATATTTGAGTTTGAAAACTTAACAGTATTTCTTATTATTCTGCAACTCTGCACAGTACACAGAATAGGCTGCTAAACGGCGGTGAAACACACTGAATGGAATATGTGACTTTGATATTTTAGTTTGAAGACTTAACAGTATTTCTTCCTATTCTGCAACTCTGCACAGTACACAGAATAGGCTGCTAAACTGCGGCGAAGCACACTGAATGGAATATGTGACTTTGATATTTTAGTTTGAAGACTTAACAGTATTTCTTATTATTCTGCAACTCTGCACAGTACACAGAATAGGCTGCTAAACGGCGGTGAAACACACTGAATGGAATATGTGACTTTGATATTTTAGTTTGAAGACTTAACAGTATTTCTTCCTATTCTGCAACTCTGCACAGTACACAGAATAGGCTGCTAAACTGCGGCGAAGCACACTGAATGGAATATGTGACTTTGATATTTTAGTTTGAAGACTTAACAGTATTTCTTCCTATTCTGCAACTCTGCACAGTACACAGAATGTGCTGCTAAACTGCGGCGAAGCACACTGAATGGAATATGTGACTTTGATATTTTAGTTTGAAGACTTAACAGTATTTCTTCCTATTCTGCAACTCTGCACAGTACTCAGAATGTGCTGCTAAACTGCGGCGACGCACACTGAATGGAATACGTGACTTTGATATTTTAGTTTGAAGACTTAACAGAATGTGCTCTAATCTGCAACTTTGCACACTAAACAGAATGTGCTCTAATCTGCAACTTTGCACACTAAACAGAATGTGCTCTAATCTGCAACTTTGCACACTAAACAGAATGTGCTCTAATCTGCAACTGTGCACACTAAACAGAATGTGCTCTAATCTGCAACTTTTCACACTAAACAGAATATTTTTTTTTTTTTTTTTTTTGTTTTTTTCCCCCCACACACAATATAACCTGCTGCCCCCACACACAGTAGTCCTAAAAAGGACTTTTGGTTCTTTTTTGTCACAATTTTTTTTTTTCCTCCCTACACTGCCTTTCCCTTCCTATCCTCAGCTCTCCCTGGCTCAGACTGAGCCGAACTCGATGGTCAGGTGCTATACAGCACCTGACCACGGGTTCTGGCCAGCCAATCAGTGTAATGCCAGCAGCCAACATGGCTGCTGGCATTACACCGATGTCAGAGCCTCCCTGCACGTTTATTGGCTGCGCAGCAGCCGCAAAACGTGCGGGGAGGAGACCCGAACATGGCGGGCGAGCACATGCGGTACTCGTACGAGTACCGCCATGTGCCGAGCAGAGCGATGCTCGAGCCGATCCGAGCATCGGCCGAGCATGCTCGCTCAACACTAGAAGACAGGTCTCCAACACTTTGCTTCGCAATGCAATGGAGACCTCTCTGACATTTAATAGGTTAGAAGTGCATACCTCCCAACATTTCAAATTGCCTAAGAGGGACACTTGTGTTTTAGGCGGTGTTGCTGTGGGTGTGGCTGGTGGGCAGGGCACTACCGATAATTTTTAGGCTGTTTCATGACCTATTGACATCTCTTTGCGTAACCTAATAAATGACTTATAACAAGACCAAAGTATTTTATTTACACAAACTAATTTATAAATACATTTACTGACGTTTAAACAAACATTAATGTGAGTTGTATTGCTGTGGAGCAATATGATGCACTTATATACACACCACACAGTCTGATCTTCTAGAAAGAGGGACATCAGGTTGGGAAAGAGGGACAGAGGGATTTGAGGCTAAAAGAGGGACTGTCCCTCATAAAGAGGGACACTTGGGAGGTATGGAAGTGCCATCTGAATCACTGGACATTTTGGGAAATGTTATGAATCCCAGAACAACTGCAATTGTCTCCAAACAGAAATCCGGATCCGACAGAGGCCATAATTCACAGTCTGATGAAATCTGTGCACGAGAGGAATCGTTCATGTACAGGGGAGGGCTGGCAACTTGTGGCCTGGGGGGCAATTACAATTAAGTGGCCCAATTTTACTATTGTTCCAGCCCACTGTCCCAGCCCACCCCCTTCTGTTAATTTGAAAATTGCCATTAACCCTTTGAGTACCAGAGGGGTTATGCCACGAATTGCTTTGCAATGCATGGTATACTGCTCTGGTACTCAAAGGGTTAGTGTTGTGAAGTAAGGCAAGCAATACCACAAAGCTTACAACTGAAATGGGGTTACACTGGTGCAACTACAGAGCTTACAATGTAAGTAAATCTGCGCTAGTGACACCATAGTACTTACCAGATAAATGGGTTATGCTACTAGTGTAGATTCACTTGGACTGTAGCTCCATTTCAATTGTAAGCTCTGTGGCATCACTAGTGTAGCTCCATTTCAGTTGTAAGCTCTGTGGTATCACTAGTGTAGCTACATTTGCAGCAACAGGTAGGAGTGGCCCACCAGCCCAGACATATGACTGGCCCAGGGGGAAATTGCCCCTCTGCCCCCCAGGCCAGCCCTCCCCTGTTCATGTGTCTATCCCTGTGGATCCCACAGGACCGTCCTTAGCAACACTGCACATACTAAGGTTTCTAGGACCCGTGAAATGCATTGCATTATTATGGGATACACGGTGGGGGGTTGGGACTTGATGGAAAACTAGTCCAGACATCTTATTTGCTGGAGGAGACATTGGTATATTGATTGGCAGGGGTGATACATAAATCATAGACCCTGAGGAAGGGTGAGGCTTCTCGTGCACTGGAGGGGTGAAAGAGCAGGAGGGAATTGTTTATTGGAGTCTACGGCTGCTGCATGTTCTAACACTCAGATAAGCAGGGATTTCCATGGTAACACCATCACTCCACATTGCAGGGAAGGCACGGGAGCGTATTCCTTTGGGTGCCTATGAATATACAAAGAAACGTGACACGAACACAATAGCTTAGAAGGAGCAACTTGGGGGGTGTTAAGTGCACCCCATGTTACATCCATCACCCCTTCTATACTCCGCTGATCTGGATGACACCAGTAGGCGTGGGAGGACAGATCGGGGAGACAGCAGCCTTCCACAAATTTTAATAGTTAGTGTCAGTAACCCCTTGGATATTAGAGGTCTCATCGCTTAGCAACTAGTTGGATATGTCTCTGGCATCCAAGGGGTAAATGTAAATTATCATTAAATTATATCTGTTATCTCTGTTATCTTTAAAGGGACCCTGTCACCTAAAAAACGCTGTGATGAATTTGAAAGGGGTTTAAAAAATACCTATATGTTGTATTGCACATACACATTACGTGTACTTCACATGCACATCACATGTACTTCACATGCACATCACGTATACTTCACATGCAGGTCAAGTGTAGTTCACATGTTTCAGTGCATGCGGATATAAGACGAGTTGGGGCAGGGTCTAAGTCACACGTAGTGGGGCTCATCTTTTGCATGGTTCTTTTAACGTCCTGTGCAGGCACGTTCACACATAGACACCAAGGGGGGCTTCAGCACCTGCCCTTTTTGTCCAAAGTGTCCTCGTGCCCTTTTAACAAAACGAAACAATAAAAAAGTTGCCTCGCCGCCCACACTAACCCCCCCACACACACCGCCCAGTCAGGTCTGTGCCTCGTTCAGGACAGACCTGTAGATGCTGCGCTCCCTTGTTGGCTCTTTAGTATTACAGAGCGCTGGGAGATGACATCATCTCCCAGCGCTCTGCATGAAGAGAAAACCACACGGGAGCTCCAGCAGCTACAGGTCTGTGCCAAAGGAGGCACATACAGATCCCTCCTGCCACTGGACCACCAGGGAAGAGGTAGGAAACGGACACTGGGGGGCAATGTGGAAATGATGGGGCAATATGGATCTGATGGGGGGCAAGATGGAGATGATGGCAATATAGAGATGATGGGGCAATGTATGTGAGGGTAAGTTGGAGCTGATGGCAATATGGAGCTGATGGGGAGCAATATGGAGCTGATGAGGGCAATATGGAGATGATGGGGCAATATGAGGGTAAGTTGGAGCTGATGGGGCAATACAGAGCTGATGTGGCCAATGTGAGGGTAAGTTGGAGTTGATGGGGCAATGTGGAGCTGATGGGGGCAATGTGGAGCTGACAGGGGACAATGGAAGGGCAATATGGAGATGATTGGGCAATGTATGTGAGGGTAAGTTGGATCTGATGGCAATATGGAGCATATGGGGGGCAATATGGAGGTGAAGGAGGCAATGTGAGGGTAAATTGGAGCTGATGGGACAATATGGAGCTGATGGGGCAATATGGAGCTGATGGGGGCAATATGGAGATGATGGGGGCAATGTGAGGATAAGTTGGAGCTAATGGGGCAATATGGAGTTGATGGGGCCAATGTGAGGGTAAGTTGGAGTTGATGGGGCAATGTGGAGCTCATGGGGGGCAATGTGGAGCTGATGGGGGCAACATGGAGCTGACAGGGGACAATGAAAGGGCAATATGGAGATGATGGGGGGCAATGTGGAGATTAGGTGCATTGTGAAGGTGTCCAGTAGAGAAGGCCAATGGGGGAGGGGGCGCTTCAGATTTCTGTGCCTACAGGCTCCTGAGATGTAAATTTTTTTCTTTTTTTTAAATATATATTTTGAATATATAATTTTGAGAAGTGCCCTTTTTTTCATTTGAGCCCCTGCCCCCCAAAATGTCTGTGCACGTCCTTGTTCCTCTATATCCACATTTGTAAAAATAGACCATAGACTGGGGAAATCTGGCCTTCCACTTTAGTGGTTCTGGTAGGTAACTGGTTGGGCTGCTGTGATGGAGTCTCGGACGGAGGAAATCTTGTCTGTGAAGAAGACTGCAAATTCTTCACGCTTACCCTGAGAAAAGTTGGTAGGTATATGCATGCATACCCATTCATACTAGAATGAACACTTTATGGAAAATTAGGTTAATTTTAAAGAGCTTTAAAAATCACTGAAATGTAGTTAGTAATTTTTTATTTAAAGGGGAGCTATTACCCCCAATAAATAGCCATCTAGCAATCAGCATGCCAGCGGTAGTATTATTCAGCATAATTACTGCATTAGTTAGAAATCCTACTTCTGCGGAGACTGACGTCCAGGCAACAGCACTTTAGAGGCATCTGCGCCATCAGTCCCTTCTTGTACCTTAACCCCTTAACGACCGGGGTATCAGTGCCGCAACGCAACTCGACGTCCGCTGAGCTTTTTTTTTTTTTTTTCCAGTTCCGGATTCCCCGAACGGCGTGCAGCCGTTCAGACCTCAGACCGTCAAGGGTCGTTAAGGGGTTAAGGTACAATGCAGCGTCTCCTATAGGAGACTGGGACTGACAGCGCAGGAGCACAGATGCTTGTAAGCAAAGATATCTGCGCTGTTGCCTGGCTGTCAGTCTCTTCCAAAGTAGGATTTCCAACTGACGTTGCATTCCCCTCTGGCACTGACAGGGTTAAGCCATCCTTTGAACAGATAAATCCACACTTTCTCAGCCTTTTCTTCCTTCTAAATGTTGATGATTTCCTGTTGCAGTCTCCTGCTGTTTAACCCCTTAAAGTCCCTCGATATGACAGGACCGTCACACCTGGTCCGGCACTTAAGGACCGGTGACACTCCTGGAACTTCATGGAATTCCAGGGACACCTGTGGGGCTGCACGCTGCTCGGGGCCCCCAGAATTCAATGCATAAAAAAAAGTCCCATGATCCTTAACTGCCGCCAAGTGCTGCGGCGGCTAGTTTTTAAGGGGTTAAATGAGAACATTAACAAAAAAGACAGACCTGCGCTGCTCTGTATAAAGTGAACACGTGTGCCTTGTATTGGGCATATATAATACTTCTTAGTAAATAAGTGAGAATTTAGTCTCACAAATTGGCCAATTTGTGTATAAGCCAAGGTATCTCACTTTAGGCAAGTCTACTCTAACACATTCTGGGTTTTGGCCTAATGTCTGGGGGACTGGAGAACCCTCTCATTCCTTGCTTCCATCTATATATTAATCTTTATGCCTATATTAAAACAGTATTTATTATATGGATATTTTATGGTGAGTTTGAGCTGTGAGCTTCTCTCTTTTTTCTTTTACAGGAGAACATTTCTTGATAATAACCCTCCCCACACACACACACATACACACACCTTACCATGGCCAAAAAATCCAAATGGCCCCAATTCATTTTGATCTTGTTCCTTTGTTCAAGAGATACTATCGTCATTCAGTCAAAGATGTCAGGTCTATGGAAGAAGACATGATAGTGCCCAACAGGATCACAAACTGTACCCACTGCGCATGGTAACCTAACCCCCTTTATCTACCAGAAGTCCTTAAAGGGTAAGTAAGCCCATGTGTTCTTGCTGCCTCAGTTTGAAAAAACTTTCAACAACTGTGGTCCTTACGTGATTAACGTTAATATATACCGTGAGCACACACACACACACTGAGGTCCTGTGGTCTTGCTATCAACTGTCATGTCTGCCACCTTACAGAAGACATCCCAGATGGAATGAAGATGTTATCTATTGAATCAAAGAGCAAGGGAAAACATGAATAAGGGCCATAAGGATTTATTGGCCATAGAAAGGTAACTGGTGATTATTATCTTAAAAGAGCAGTAAACTTTTTTATGAAAACCTATCCTATATAATAATTCGCTAGAATGTTTGTCACGATGCAGTCATGCACAGTAGAGACTGCCTACGTTCGGGCAGTCTCTACTGCGCATGATTGCATCGCGTGAGGCGACGCAAGACTGCATCGCATGGAGCAGTGAGGTAGCGGCCTCTTACCCCTTTGAGTGCCAGAAGGGTACGCAACGCATAGGGTTGCCACCTTTTCTTCAGAAAAATACCTGCTATGGCATTCCCTACATAGACATAACATTGGACAGAAGCCAATTTTTTACCGGGCTGCCGGTAAAATACTGGCTGGGTGGCAACCCTAGCAACGCATTGCAAAGCAATGCGTTGCGTACCCCTCTGCCACTCAAAGGGTTAACATTACCCGGGCCTTGGCTTGTGTACACGGGACTTTACACTAGTATGTAATAAAGCTCTTCCTGCTGAGTAAAACAAGGTCACTCCCACAGCTGTCAGTTGTTTTATTCAAATGTTAAAACAGTTCAAATAATCAGGAAGTGAATTTACTGTGTTTACTTCCTGATAGTTCTAACTGACAGGAAGTGAATTTACTGTGATTACTTCCTGATAGTTCTGACAGGAAGTGAATTTACTGTGTTTACTTCCTGATAGTTCTAACTGACAGGAAGTGACTCAGCAGTTTCTATCACATTCTATAGAGAACTGAAAGTCACTGACTTTTCTCTCCATTAGAATGTAACAGAATAACTATTTGGAATTTGACCACTAGACGACACTGGTAATTTAAAAGAACAAAGGTTTAAATGGTAATAACTCTGGAAATATGCATCTATCAGCAGTGGGGGTGCCTTTATTTTACTCAACAGGAAACATCCTACAATATATATTTTTTCATAAAAAAGTTTACTACAATAATGTCTGATGTGTAGTTCAAGAGCAAATAAATTATAAAGAGTTCCACTCCCACCACTTTTACCTATTGTATGCCAATTCCCCTCAGATGTAGAATCTGGTCTCTTGACCGGACACCTCACAGCGAGGGAAAATCTTTGTACTGTAAGCATAATGAAAACCCTGCCTCCCCCCCCCCCCGACGAAGAGGTCAGGTTTTTCCTTATGCTCACTGAAGATTGTCCCTCGCTGCTTTCCATCTGGACCAGCTTGGAGAGCAGCATTATGTAGGTGAAAGAGGCAGGAGGGAATTCTTATAATTTATAATTTATTTTCTCTTGAACTACACAACGAACATTATTGTAACTGAGCTGTACCTGGCCACAAAACCATGAAGAAGAATCGATAAGGCAATTATTTACAAACATTACTATTGCTTTAAGGTGTCCCTTGTACAGACAAAGACAGAGCTGGTGGGGGCACTCATTAGGGTAATATAATTCATATAAAAACTAAGGGAGAGATGCAATAAAGTGTGATAAAGTGGTGATAAAATGGAGATAACTTGCACAGTGATGTACTTGTCCAGTTCCTGATAATCTATAGAGCCTATGGGCTGGATTCTGTTGAAGGTGCTAAACGTTAACACCCGTTCTAGTAGAAAAGGACAAAGAAAAAAACAAAGTAGGACTTATACCAGCACTTCACCTCTATTACTAGCAATAACCACCATATCAAATATTGTAAATAGTATTTATTAGTAACACCCCAAAAATTAAATCATAAAAATACAAAATTGAGTTCATAAAACCCCACAGTATCTCCTCGGTATCATACAGTCTGCACATCCCAAAAACCACCCACCCTATACATCCACCCACCCACCCCGCTAAAAACAATAAATCACTGGTGCCAGTGTATATAGCTAGTGACAAAATTATATAACACCATGAAAAAATATGAATATGGATGAATGAAATGAATAATGAATGATGAATAGTAGAACTGATGATAATGAATGATGATAAAAAACAACACTACAACATCCACCACAGTAGGTCATCTGTCCCAGTGTTCACCAAAGATAATGGTCTCTGTCAGTTATACATCTGAGTCCACACTCTATCCGATATACATCTCAGAATATAGACAGTAGCTAGTGATGAAATGACAAGATGAAAGTTAGCGCGTGATGCATTCACAATTGAGTCTGGCAGGTAGTGTATGTACAATAGACCAGTCTCAGTATTATCTTACACCATGTCATATATTCAATACCCATAAGGCATTATAGCATTCCCGGGTGCCTTACTATTCCTTCCATGGAGCCTACTCACAAATCGCTTCTCCTTGCACCATAATAAATCTCTATGTCACTCTTTAGCAGAATACATTTCTCAGAGATCATTATCATCCGTTTCATATAGATTTTCCTCCGCGGGGTCCATCCTTCACAGCAAACAGATCCATTTACACACCGGAGTCAGTGCATATCTCACAACGTTAACACATTTCGCCCGCGTATCCGTGGGCTTTCTCAAGACTATTCAACAGATTACATCCGGTTCACTTCCTTATATAAAAAAGAGGCCTGGAAGTTGACAGGGGTTTCCATAGTAACTACTCTAAGTGTTTTGGACATATATGTCTTAGGATAATCGGCATTCCAGCACATTCCCATCTGTGAGTCTACCTCTAAGTACCCATCCTATATAATAATTCGCTAAATCGCGTGTAACGCCCGACATGCGCAGTAGACACTGCTGCGCGTGCTGCAGTCATGTGCAGTAGAGACTGCCCGCACCGTGGCTGATACAGAGCTGGGCTCTCCGAAGGAGCGTCCTGCTCTGTATCAGCCACGGCGCGGGCAGTCTCTACTGCGCGTGACTGCCCCGCAACCGGCTGCCAGAGGCACTGTGGCCCGTGTAACGGGCTGTTCAACTAGTATACACATAAAAGGGACCAAATATACTGAATGTATAACTAAATATTAAAGCATCATATAGGGTGGGTTAGATTTCCCAAATTATCCAGATCTATATCGCGTCGGTCCATAGACTGTGTACAAAGCCGGTCACTCAGGGCAGTGACTAAACGGAGACCCGATTCCATCATACATTTTCCTATTGAAGTCTATGGGGAATCTGGAGATAAATGCAGAGATAAAAATAGCACCTGTCATAGAACTTAGCCCTATGTTCTCTATAAATTAACATAGGAATTGGAGAAGTGATTTCACTGAAGAAGTTATCTCCGTTTTATCACCTCTTTATCACACCTTAGTGCATCTCCCCCTGTGTATACTACACACAATTTTGAGGTGCCGCTACTGGAATTAAAAAAATATGTTATAGGGATTATCCCCCTGAGTAAAACAAAGGAAATCCCACTGCTGAGAATTTTATTATTCAGAAGTTATTATGGCTCGAACTTGAATTTTCTAGGTGCAGTATTACAGCGGTCTGAAATTGTACCGTGTTGCTGCGTCATTTTATGAAGATTTATGACTGACCAGAGCTGTCCATAGGATGGTGTAGCAACAGCTCCACTGTAACATTTCAGGCCATTATTATACTGCAGCTACAAAATTCAACTTTGAGCTATATTAACCTTTGAATAAAACTGCGTGCAGCAGTGAGAGTACACTTGTTTTACTCAGGGGGATAAACACTAAAATATATTTGTTTTTACATTTTAAAGGGATAGTAATGTTTCATAATAAAAGCAGCTCCAATTAATCTTCATAGTATTTGGGCCATGGAGAGTGTTATTTCAGTACTGTCAGAGTTGTAGTACAGGAGTAATTGAATGATAAAGTATCCCCCTCCCACCCCTTTTACTGATGTAACACTGCTCACCTCAGAGCAGCAAGACTGTCCAGATGGATCACAGAGAGGGACAATCTTCAGTGATCATAAGGGAAAAACCTGAAAAACCTGTCAAGGGGGCCAGGGTTTTCCTTATGGTCACAGTAAGAATATTGTCCCTTGCTGTGACCTGTCCGGTCAAGAGACCAGATTCCACATCTGAGGTGAGCAGTGTTACACTAGGTAAAAAGGGGCGGGAGGGGGATATTTTATCAATTACTCTTGTACTACAACTCCGACAGTATTGAAATAACACTCTCCATGACCCCAATACTATGATGATTAATTGGAGCTGATTTTATTGTGAAACATTACTATCCCTTTAAGTATTACTATCCCTTTAATAAAGCCAGTTAAAGCTTATAATGCTTGTTGCTCACATAACAAACTCCCAGTGAGTGAAGGACTTGCACTGACCAATCAGTAGCTTCAGGGGGGATTTCCACGCCTGCCCTGTTCAGGAAGTGATGGACAGAAGATATGAACGGAGGGCCCCAGAGAGCTAGACTGGCGTGACAAGTCAACACTGATTTATTTACTAAACAATAAAATATATAGAATCTGACATCTAGAAGCTCAGGTTCCACATGATCATCAGGGCCAGATTTCCCACTAGGCAGAGAAGGCCACATCCACCTTCTGAATTTTACATGTGGTCAGAGCAATCTCATTGTCACAGCCTCAGTTTTCTATCTCTTCATAGCTTATTACTGAACGTTTGGATGCTATAGAGATTTTCAACACATTGCTCAGCTCTCCAATTGTTCTCCAGCAGATTCCTCTAGCAATCAAAGGGTTAAAGTATTTTTTTTTATTGGTTCTTGCTTTTTATAGAGCAATGGTGTTTTCTGCTCCAAGAAACAGTGGATGGGACTAGGGGGAGGGATCATGTGAGGTGTGGGGGTGTGGCCATGGGTGGAGGTAAAGGCACCTAGAATGCATTGCCCAAGGGTGCCTGAGATGTAAACCAGCCGATATGGTTATTATAGATCTGATATTACTGAGGAATGGGCCTGGAGAACCCAGAAACACAATTAATCTGAGCTTTCATATTCCCCATTGTATGTGTCTGTAACCATCTGAGTGACAAAGAGGTATTCAAAGCATTGCATAGCTATGCATTGGATACCTCTCTGGCACTCAAAGAGTTAACAGGGTAGTAATGTCGCAATAAAGTAGATCGCTGAGTCTTCTCTATTGTAAATCTAACACATTGCGCTGTATTTAACAACTTACTTTTCTGTAGTTCAAAAGATATTACATGTTAAAGGAGCACACTCCCGCCCCTTATGGCCGCTAGGGTGACCACATTTCCGTTCTGCCATTCCGGGACATGTGGTCACCCTACCATAAAGCCTCTTCATCTCCACATTGCCCCTTGTTGCCCTACCTTGAGTCCCTGGTAGTCTAGCGGTGTGGAAAGTGCTCTGTGCCTCCTCCGGCACAGATCTGAAGCTCCCGCGCGCTGTGCTCAGTAATGCAGAGCGCTGGGAGATGATGTCAAACACTGGGAGGTGAAGAAAATTGGGGGGGCACTGGCCCCCTCTGGGCCCCCCACTGGCAACGCCACTGAGAGAGTGACTGTGCTGCTGTGTGGGTGGCTTGGCTTCATTCCGGGACACTTCATTGTCCTGGTGGGAGATGACCCGGGACGCGGGACATAGGCTTCAAATAAGGGACAGTCCCGGACATTCCGGGACCCCTGGTCACCCTAATGGCCACACCCTTGGGAGCTGCAATTCGGTCGTGGGACTGGACTGATGTAGCGAGGGACAAACTTCAGTCAGTAAGTATAAGGAAAACCCTGCCCCCCCTTGAAGAATGAGGGCCAGATTTCCCATTCAGGGGAGGGCTGGCAACTTGTAGCCTAGGGGGCAAATACAATCAAGTGGCCCATTTGTACTATCGTTCCAGCCCGCCCCCTTTTGTTAATATTAAAATTGGCATTAATGTTGTGAAGTAAGGCAAGCAATACCACAGAGCTTACAATGAAAATGGAGCAACAGCAGTGATAACACGGAGCTTACAGTTGAAATGGAGCTACACCAGTGATCCTACAGAGCTTACAACTTAAGTAAAGCTACATTACTGATACCATAGAGCTTACAAAGGAAATGGTTTATGCTACTAGTGTAGCTCCATTTGGATTGTACCTCTGTGGTAACATTTGTGTAGATACATTTCATTTGTAAGCTCTGTAATATCACTAGTGTAGCTCCATTAAAAGCAGCAAGCGTGAGACTGAGTGAGGCAGTGGCCCACTGGCCCAAACATATGACTGGCCCAGGGGGCAATTGCCACCCAGGCCAGCCCTCCCTTGTTCCCATTGCTTACTGAAGTTTGTCCCTCGCCTCTTTCCATCCAGACAACTGTAAGAGGCAGCATGACGCAGCCAGAAGGGGCGGGAGGGTAATATTTCTACATTTAATATCTTTTGAACCACATCAAAGTAAGCTGTAAAACAGCACAATGTTCTAGATTTACAATAGAGAAGACTTGGTGATCAACTTTATTACAGACATTACTATTTAGTGTTGATTCTTGCTCACCGACTCTCTGGAGGACTCTTTTCATATCTACAGTCCATCACTACAGATGTCCTGAACAGGGGCAGGTACAGATATTCCCTTAGAGATACCGACCGGACCGTGCAAGTCCTGCATCACCAGGGAGTTCACTATGTGAGTCACCAGCGTTATGTTCTTTATATACATTGGTTTTAGTCATTGATAACTGTGATCGCTGTCATTATTAAGCATGTTCGTACAGATAGATCCACACTTTCTACAGGGCCATAGCCAGAAACTGATTGTCCCTGGGGTGACATTTGAGGCTTGGTCTCCCACCCACTCATACCTGGTTTGGCGCAGTCGAATAAAACATGCCAACCAAGACTTTCGCAATGCATCACCACCTCTCTGGTACTCAGAGCATTAATGAAGAAGTGAATGGGCGCACCATAGGTATTTTTATGTCACTGGCTGTTACAGGCTGGGTTTGATGTCTGGGTCTGAGACCCGCAGTATAAATAGACAAGGGGAGAGCAAAAGACAAGGTAGCCCAATCTAAGTGTAGCGCTTAAAACTTTATTAAGATATAGATTAAAGTACGAAAAAAACCCCTTCAGGGTGCCTACTCACAGAATAAAACACAAGAATATGCCTATAGAATCGTTACTTCTGAATCCGCTGTTCAGGGAACCATCCACCGCACTTCTCTCGGCGTCCGGAACACTTCCACACCATCAGCTCCCTCCGCTGACGTCACATCCGGTAACCGCTAGTTCCAGTGTTCCAAGCCTCAGTTTGGTTCAGATTTCACTCCCACAGCTCAGATACAACAATTCAAACTCACTTTCACTTCCTACGTACGTTTCACGGATCAAGCCCGCTTTCTCAAGGAGACCCACAACAGTCTGTAAAGTGTTGCAGGATAGTACAGAGAGCAAAATGGAGGCTTTTAGGAGATACTAGAGGTCTGCACTTCCCAACTGTCCCTCTTTAGGTGAAATTAGAGTTCTGCACCTCCCAAGTGTCCCTCTTTAAGAGACATCAGGGGAGAGGGAAAAAAGCAAAACTTTGAGAGCGGATAACTCTCGGACCATAAAGGTTTGAGAGATGCCGCTGGGCTCATTTAATTCAGTTTTATAAGGGCTACAAAATGGGGGATAGTAAAATTTAAGTATTACTAACCCGTTAAGAGATATTAGGGGTCTGTACCTACCAGGTATCCCTCTTTAGGCGATATTAGGGGTACATACCTTCCAAATTTTCCTCTTTATGCGATATTAGGGGTCGTACCTCACAAGTGTCCCTATTTAGGAGATATTAGGGTCCATACATCCAAAGTGTCCCTCTTTAGGCAATATTAGAGGTCTTCACCTCCCAAGTGTCTCTCTTCAAGAGAAGAGGGACACTTGCCACGTGTCCCGTCTTTAGGAGGGACAGTCCTTTTATGAAACTAAAATCCTTCTGTCCCTCTTTCCCACCCTGGTGTCCCTGTGTTTAGGAGATCAGACTGTGTGGTGTGTATATAAGTGTATCACCCTGGTGTCCCTGTGTTTAGGAGATCAGACTGTGTGGTGTGTATATAAGTGTATCACCCTGGTGTCCCTGTGTTTAGGAGATCAGACTGTGTGGTGTGTATATAAGTGTATCACCCTGGTGTCCCTGTGTTTAGGAGATCAGACTGTGTGGTGTGTATAGAAGTGTATCACCCTGGTGTCCCTGTGTTTAGGAGATCAGACTGTGTGGTGTGTATAGAAGTGTATCACCCTGGTGTCACTGTGTTTAGGGGATCAGACTGTGTGGTGTATATAAGTGTATCACCCTGGTGTCCCTGTGTTTAGGAGATCACACTGTGTGGTGTGTATATAAGTGTATCACTCTGATGTCCCTGTGTTTAGGAGATCAGACTGTGTGGTGTGTATATAACTGTATCACCCTGGTGTCCCTGTGTTTAGGAGATCAGACTGTGTAATGTGTATATAAGTGTATCACCCTGGTGTCCCTGTGTTTAGGAGATCAGACTGTGTGATGTGTATAGAAGTGTATCACCCTGGTGTCCCTGTGTTTAGGAGATCAGACTGTGTGGTGTGTATATAAGTGTATCACCCTGGTGTCCCTGTGTTTAGGAGATCAGACTGTGTGGTGTGTATATAAGTGTATCACCCTGGTGTCCCTGTGTTTAGGAGATCAGACTGTGTGATGTGTATAGAAGTGTATCACCCTGATGTCCCTGTGTTTAGGAGATCAGACTGTGTGGTGTGTATATAAGTGTAATACCCTGGTGTCCCTGTGTTTAGGAGATCAGACTGTGTGGTGTGTATATAAGTGTATCACCCTGGTGTCCGTGTTTAGGAGATCCGACTGTGTGGTGTGTATAAAAGTGTATTACCCTGGTGTCCCTGTGTTTAGGAGATCAGACTGTGTGGTGTGTATAGAAGTGTATCACCCTGGTGTCCCTGTGTTTAGGAGATCAGACTGTGTGGTGTGTATAGAAGTGTATCACCCTGGTGTCCCTGTGTTTAGGAGATCAGACTGTGTGGTGTGTATAGAAGTGTATCACCCTGGTGTCCCTGTGTTTAGGAGATCAGACTGTGTGGTGTGTATAGAAGTGTATCACCCTGGTGTCCCTGTGTTTAGGAGATCAGACTGCGTGGTGTGTATATAAGTGTATCACCCTGGTGTCCGTGTTTAGGAGATCCGACTGTGTGGTGTGTATAAAAGTGTATCACCCTGGTGTCCCTGTGTTTAGGAGATCAGACTGTGTGGTGTGTATATAAGTGTATCACCCTGGTGTCCCTGTGTTTAGGAGATCAGACTGTGTGATGTGTATAGAAGTGTATCACCCTGATGTACCTGTGTTTAGGAGATCAGACTGTGGTGTGTATATAAGTGTATCACCCTGGTGTCACTGTGTGTAGGAGATCAGACTGTGTGGTTTATATACAAGTGTATCACCCTGGTGTCCCTGTGTGTAGGAGATCAGACTGTGTGGTGTATATATAAGCGTATCTTCCAGGTGTCCCTGTGTTTAGGAGATCAGACTGTGTGGTGTGTATATAAGTGTATCACCCTGGTGTCCCTGTGTTTAGGAGATCACACTGTGTGGTGTGTATATAAGTGTATCACTCTGATGTCCCTGTGTTTAGGAGATCAGACTGTGTGGTGTGTATATAAGTGTAACATCCTGGTGTCCCTGTGTTTAGGAGATCAGACTGTGTGGTGTGTATATAAGTGTATCACCCTGATGTCCCTGTGTTTAGGAGATCAGACTGTGTGTTGTGTTTATAAGTGTATCACCCTGGTGTCTCTGTGTTTAGGAGATCAGACTGTGTGGTGTGTATAGAAGTGTATCACCCTGGTGTCCCTGTGTTTAGGAGATCAGACTGTGTGGTGTGTATATAAGTGTATCACTCTGATGTCCCTGTGTTTAGGAGATCAGACTGTGTGGTGTGTATATAAGTGTAACATCCTGGTGTCCCTGTGTTTAGGAGATCAGACTGTGTGGTGTGTATAGAAGTGTATAACCCTGGTGTCCCTGTGTTTAGGAGATCAGACTGTGTGGTGTGTATATAAGTGTATCACCCTGGTGTCCCTGCGTTTAGGAGATCAGACTGTGTGGTGTGTATATAAGTGTATCACCCTGGTGTCCCTGTGTTTAGGAGATCAGACTGTGTGGTGTGTATAGAAGTGTATAACCCTGGTGTCCCTGTGTTTAGGAGATCAGACTGTGTGGTGTGTATATAAGTGTATCACCCTGGTGTCCCTGCGTTTAGGAGATCAGACTGTGTGGTGTGTATATAAGTGTATCACCCTGATGTCCCTGTGTTTAGGAGATCAGACTGTGTGGTGTGTATATAAGTGTATCACCCTGGTGTCCATGTGTTTAGGAGATCAGACTGTGTGGTGTGTATATAAGTGTATCACCCTGGTGTCCCTGTGTTTAGGAGATCAGACTGTGTGGTGTGTATATAAGTGTATCACCCTGGTGTCCCTGCGTTTAGGAGATCAGACTGTGTGGTGTGTATATAAGTGTATCACATTGCTCCACAGGAATAAAATTCACATTAATGTCTGTGTAAACCTCAGTATATGCGATTATAAATTACTGCCTGTAAATAAAATGATTTGTTCTTGCTCTAAATCATTTATTTATACAAAGAGCTGTCAATAAGTTGTTAAATATCCTAAAAATTCTTGGTCATGCCCTGCCCTCCAGATACACCCCAGCAACACCCCTAAAACAAAAGTGCCCCATTTTGGCCATTAGAAATGTTGGGAGGTGTGTTATTGCATGTACATGTTGAAGGTTTCCCCTTACAATATCATGATGTTTACTCTCTGTGGTGCAAGGTGATTAGATATACACATGCACACAGGTATTAAAGGGATGGTATTGGTAATGTTTCAAAATAAATTCTGCTGTGATTATTCAGTATAGTTTTTGGGCCATGTAGAGCATTATTACGATTCTGTATGAGGTGTAGTGAAGGAGTAATTGATTCTAAAGTGTCCCCCTCCAGCCCCTTTGACCTAACGTAAGCCACCTCCCCTCAGGTGTGGAAACTGGTCATCAAACCGGACACATAACAGCAACGGACAATGTTCTGGCTGTGAGCATAGGGAAAACACTGCCCCCTTGATGAAAGGATAGTTTTTTCTTTATGCTCACAGAAGACTGTCCTTTGCTGCAATCTATCCAGATAGCAGTGGTGTAACTACCATGGTCGCAGGGGTCGCCACTGCGACCGGGCCCATCATTCCAGGGGACCCGGCTGCCTGGTCAACCCCTGCTGACGCCACAGCAGTTCGGCAGACATCCTTCCGCCCTCGTCTTCTGCCTTGGCCTGTATGTGCAGCCAGGGCGCTCAATGCTGCGAGTTTTTTGACTGTGCATGCGCAGACCATAGGCGACAGAAGAAGAGCGCACGGGTACTTCAGCGCTACTCTATCTGCCCGGCGGCCACCGCTGAAGAACGCAGTGGAGGTATACAATGGGTCGGGGCAATTTGGAAGTGGAAATGTACAACATGGAAGAGAACAGTGGGGACAATGTGGAAATGAACAGTGGGGGCAGTGTGGATAGTGGGGGCAGTATGGACAGTGGGGCAATATGGAAATGGACAGTGGGGGCAGTGTGGGTAGTGGGGGCAATTTGGAAGTAGACAGTTATGGCAATGTGGACATGGACAGTGGGGGGAATGTGGAAGTGGAGTGGACAGTGGGGGGAATGTGGAAGTGGAGTGGACAGTGGGGGGAATGTGGAAGTGGAGTGGACAGTGGGGGGAATGTGGAAGTGGAGTGGACAGTGGGGCCAATGTGGAAGTGGACAGTGGGGGCAATGTGGAAGTGGACAATGGGGGCAATGTGGAGGTGGACAGTGGGGGCAATGTGGAAGTGGACAATGGGGGCAATGTGGAGGTGGACTGTGGGGGCAATGTGGAAGTGGACAGTGGGGGCAATGTGGAAGTGGACAATGGGGGCAATGTGGAGGTGGACTGTGGGGGCAATGTGGAAATGGACAGTGGGGGGCTGGGGGCAATGTGGAAGTGGACAGTGGGGGGCTGGGGGCAATGTGAATGTGGACAGTGGGGGGCTGGGGGCAATGTGAAAGTAGACAGTGGGGGCAATGGGAGAACAAGAGCTTGAAACTGAATCTGTTCCGGTTTCAGGAATCCTGACCTGTATTAAAGGGACACTAACGCCCCATAAAAAAGTCTTCTAATTTTATAGAGCTTAAAAACATAAACTGTAACTGCAGTCTGTCCTGAAGTAAGACCCCGGCTCATTTTTAAAAATGTAAATTTCACCATAGCAAAAACTGTATAACAAAAACAAAATAACGATTACAGGTTATCACTATATGACGATCACACTGAGGCAAACTGTATAGGGGGATAGTTCTCCTTTAACAAAACTGGACAAGGGATCTAAAACCAGATTATAGTTGTTATAACTGCACCTGGATGTCACATCTATGAGGGCGGACATGACAGTTGCAAGCAGGACCACGGACCCTCAAACTCTACTCACTGAACATGGTAATCTTAACCTTTTAAAGACCAGAGAGCTGTGCAAAGCTTCACACTACTACCTGGTCCGTAAATCTATCTGACTGCTAATGTCACGGTCACCTCCGTGGACTTGTCATACAGCACTGAATAACCCTTTGAGTACCAGAGAGGTATCCGACGCATTGCAATGCAATGCGTCAGATACCTCTCTGGCTCTCAAAGGGTTAAGATACTCTGGGCATAGTAAGGAAGGGGTAGGGGAGTATTAGTACAAGTTTTTACTTATCATTTTACCTTCTGCAGAAAATACTGCGTAAACATAAAAATCAGTTAATAATCGTATTTTTACATCTGCCAGAGTGCGTCTTCTTCCTTTTATCAGTATTATTCTTATTTATTTATATAGGGCCAACTTATTCAGCAGCATTGTACAAAACATTCACAGATGATTTCCCCCTGAGCTACTGTTGGTAAATTCCAAACACTGTTGTGTGACGTCATCATGGACTGATTGAGACAGTGGTTCCCAAACTATAGACAAACCTGACACACAATCTGGAACTTTCGGGGGCACCCCTAACATGTTTAATGTCATTTATCAATTGCATAATAAAGGGTACAGTTCATAAATATACAGATGTTCTTAGGACTCACAATTATAGTCGTAAAAAAAAAAATCATAATTTCTATAAATCCACTCAAGCGCCCTGTAATTTATATGATTCTAGGCTACTCACAATATAATACCTGCACTAAAAGATATATTACTTGGAATACTTTTATATATAAATTGGAGCGCCACTTTTTTGATATCCAATATAATAATTCGCTAAAATGTTTGTAACAATGCAGTCATGTGTAGTAGAGACTGCCCATGAAGTGGCTGAAACGGAGCGGGGCGCTCCGAAGTGTCAGCCACGGTGTGGGCAGTCTCTACTGTGCATGACTGCACCGCGACCAGCGAGCACTGTATCAGCCGCAGCACAGGCAGTCTCTACTATGCATGACTGCCCCGCGACCGCCTAGCACTGTATCAGCCGCGGCGTGGGCAGTCTCTACTTTGCATGACCTCCCCGCGACCGTCTGGCACTGTATCAGCCGCAGAGCGGGCAGTCTCTACTGTGCATGACTGCCCTAGAACCGGCTGGCACTGTATCAGCCGCAGAGCGGGCAGTCTCTATTGTGCATGACTGCCCCGCAGCCGGCTCGCACTGTGGCCCATGTACACGGGCTCTTCAACTAGTAACTAATAAATTTAGCCATATCGGGATGTATCAGAAAAAACATTTATTTAAAAACAAGAATAAAACCCTCCTATACCACACATGTGTCTATATCAGAAAAACGGGTACAATTCAATGTCAACAAATGTAATTAAATTGTATCAACTGTATCCACTTGTGTAACTTCTTAGACATGCATCGTAGCTATTTTCCAAGGCTAGACACATTTTACATAGCCTTCAATAGTAATCCATCAACAATCTGATATCTTGAGACACTATTAGCACGGGACTTACAGCAGGTTATCCGCAAGTCTAACGGGGGATGGAAACTACTCAAAACCGGGCAACTTCGTTTCACTAATGTAATATTGTGCAAGAAGTGCCACGGGCTTCCCCCACCACCACATTGGCCCCCCTTGACCACAGTGACCCCCTCTACAATGCCTTTCAATTTTCACAATGCCCTCATCTCCCACCTCCCTGGAGCTCCCGCTCGGTCCTGTTAGTAATGCAGTAATGAGATGATGTCATCTCCCAGCGCTCTGCATTACTAGATGATGTCATCTCCCAGCGCTCTGCATTACTAGAGCACCGGCGGGAGATTGCGGGCGCCAGGCGGAGGGGTCGCAGGGGGTGGCCGGGCTCCTGGAGTGACGGGCCCAGTCGCAGGTGTGACCCCTATAGTTACGCCACTGATTCAACTGTATAAGAGTTAAGAGGGTGTCTATGCTGGGAGGAAGGAAGATCAAGTGCAAAAGCTAAGACGGCATTACAGCGAATCCGCAAAGGCGTTCTGTTTCTCCAAAGATAGACACAATAATATTGATTTGTTGACATCGAATTGCACCCATTTTTCTGATACAGACACTAGTCCTATAGGAGGGTTTTATTCTTGTTTTAAAAAAAATAGTCTTTTTGATACATCCCAATATGACTACATTTATTAGATATATTAAACAAGTGGTGCTCCAATTTATATATACAAATAAAAATGATCCTATTGCGTATAACAATGTCTACATTTAAAAGACAATATTACAATTTTTGTTTGTCTTCATAGAAAACATGGGGCACCCTAATTTGATGCCCGCGGTGCACCCAAGTGCCACAACACCCTGGTTGAGAATCACTGGATTGAGCCCTATATCTGGGGTGGTTAGTGCGTGGGCCGGCTCACCAGCTATCGCTATGATACAATGTACCTGCAGCTGATCTCTGTCATATCCACTATATAGTATCATTACTGCTCTAATGCACATCATCTGTGCGCTACTCTCAGACACTAATGTATGGAGCTCAGTTACAGCCAGGGACATGCTGGCAGAATACCAAAATAAATGTAAATATGGAGGCAGATATAATAAGGGGAGAGGGAGTAATTTAAATCAAACTCACTGCATCAAAGGAGACAAATGTTCCCCAAATTCTCATTGATGTAACTCTTTTAACCTCTTGAATCCTAGAGATACATCAGAGTCCTTTCTAGCAATTAAAGTGATAGCAATACTTTCATTAGACATTCTTTAAAATTGTTCTTCTTAAATAAACCAAACGATCTAAGTCTTTTTTTTATAATTTTATAGTTTTGGAGTTATATGCTTATAAAGTTCCCCCCTCCCGTCCCTTTAATTCAAGTCAGCGCTCTTGCTGACAAGCTTGTATTCTGGAATACAAAAAGGGAGGGGGAACATATAGGGAAGTGTCCTTTGTGTGGAAACTTCTTAAAGGAGCAGTAAACTTATTTTTATAAAAACACATATTGTATAGAGCTTTTCCTGCTGAATAAAACAAGGTCACTCCCATCGCTGTCAGAGGTTTTATTCAAAATTTATAGCAGTTTAAATAACCAGGAAGTAAATTTACTGTGTTTACTTCCTGATAGTTCTAACTGACAGGAAGTGAATTTACTGTGTTTACTTCCTGATAGTTCTAACTGACAGGAAGTGAATTTACTGTGTTTACTTCCTGATAGTCCTAACTGACAAGAAGTGAATTTACTGTGTTTACTTCCTGATAGGTCTAACTGACAGGAAATGAATTTACTGTGTTTACTTCCTGATAGTTCTAACTGACAGGAAGTGACAGGCAGTTTCCATACCTCCCAACATTTCAAATTGCCAAAGAGGGACACTTGTGTTTTAGTGGGTGTTGCTGGGGGCGTGTCTGGTGGACGTGGCATTACAGAGAATTTTTAGGCTATTTCATGACCTGTAGACAGCTCCTCGTATAACCTAATTAATGACTTATAACAAGACCAAAGTATTTTATTTATACAGACTAATTTATAAACACACATATTGATGTTTAAACAAACAATAATGTGAGTTTTATTGCTGTAGAGCAGTATGATAAACTTCTATACACATCACACAATCTGATTTCCTAAAAAAGAGGGACATCAAGGTAGAAAAGAGGGACAGAGGGATTTGGGTCTAAAAAGAGGGACTGTCCCTCCTAAAAAGGGACACTTGGGAGGTATGAGTTTCTATCACATTCTATGGAGAACTGTATGTCTCTGACTTTTCTCTCCATTAGAATCTAACAGGAAATCTAATTATAATTTAACCACTAGAGGGCACTGCTAATGTAAAAAAAAAAAACATGGGTTCAAACTGTAATAACTCTGGAAATATAAATATCTCTGCAGTGGAAGTACCCTTATTTTACTCAGTAGGAAAATCCCTACAATATATATTTTTTCATAAAAAAAAGTTTACTGCTCCTTTAAATTCACTTGACCACCACCAGAACACACCCGGTGGATTTATAGTCACAAGAGTATTGGCTGAGGTGTTACATATATATAACCCACAGCAACAACGCTTATTGTAATGATCACACTTCTCTGTAAAAAGCTTCTTCAGTAATCACGTCTCCCACCACGGAATAAACATAAACATGTAACAACAAAAGAAAAATTGAAGGGCGCCCAATAGTGTAATATTGTCAGGCATCAATATATTCAATTAACCCCTTAGTGACCAACTGCCGGCACTTTTTCCCCCATTACCTTCAGTGACTTCCTGGATGTACTACTCACATTTTCTTTATTGACAGAGTTTTCACCCCAACCAAGAATGCCTTTAATTCTTATGTATAATAAATACAAACAAATTATAAAAACAATGTGTTATGTGGCCCGCTGACGCGTTTCGTGGCTAATCTAGCCACTTTTTCAAAGCCTATGACCAATACACGTTTGTTTTTTGTGCATGTTATGGTCGTAGGCTTTGAAAAAGTTGCTTGATTAGCCATGAAACACGTCAGCGGGCCACATAACACATTGTTTTTATAATTTGTTTGTATTTTTTATACATTAAAATTAAAATTCATACTTCTGTTTTCGGAGCAGCTTTATTTTATTTTCAGAGGAGACAGGTGGAACCTGAGTGCAGACAGGATGGCGATCTCCACAGGCCGACTTGGTTGGGGGTGAAAACTCTGACCATAAAGAAAATGTGAGTAGAACTCATCTTTATTTTAATCCCATCCTGACAATGGACGTACATGTACGTCCCGCACAAACTGTCACTTAGTGACAGAGGAGGTACATGTACGTCCAGGAAGCCACTGGAAGTAATGGGGTAAAAAGTTTGGCGGGTGTTAAGTGCCGGCCGCGTGCGCTCGCAGCCGGTCACTAAGGGGTTAATAAAATATAGTGATGCTTGACAATATTACACTATTGGGCGCCCTTCTATTTTTCTATGTTTAAACTTGTAAGCTGGTCCGCAGACCAGAAGGCTCTTCTGCTGAGCCGAAATAACACAACATAGAAAGGGAATCTTCATGAGAATGGTCTACAAAGTGTGTCTGGGTTAAGGCACACACACAAAAGATTCTCTCTTTCTGTACAAAGATTCTCTTTCTATACAATGTTATTTCGGCTCTGCAGCGAACCGTCCTGTCTGCGGACCAGAAAACAAGTTTGTCAGCTACAGCGCTGATGTGAATAAAAGGGACGGGAAGGGGGGGAACTTTACCAACATTTTACTCCAAAAGTATAAAGTTATAAAAAAAAAGACTTGGATCGTTTGATTTATTTATTTAAGAAGAACAACTTTAACCCCTTCGCGTCCTGTGACATACCCGGACCATCACGCTGGTCCGGCACTTAAGGACCAGTGACGGTCCTGGTACGTCACGTACTTTTACTCACCGCACTCACCGTGGACTGAAATTGATCGCTCCAAGACCAGAGAGATCTCTTTCAGTCCTCCTTTCGATGTGCCGCCCCACGTGATCAGTCACATGGGACGGCACGTCGAACGCGTCTATCTGGTCCTTAAAGGACCAGACACCATGGGATCGTTGGACCTTAAGGGGTTAAAGGGATTGTAATGTCCTCTTAAAACATAACGAAATATTGAACTATTAAAAAAATAAACTAAATTATCGCAGTCCCATCTCTCAGACCTTTATGGCCTGAGAGGTAGAACATTTTAAAGTTTCCCTGTCAATGGTGTCAGCTGTAAAGCCGACAGCAGGAGATCCTGGACTGGGGACAGTCAGGTGGCTCTTCAGCAGAACCGAGATACCGAAATCTAAAAAGAAGTACTTCATTGGAAAGCTCTGCAAAGTGTTCCTGGTTTACAAACACAATTTGTAGACCATTCAAAAGAAGTACTTCTTTTTAGATTTAGGTTTCTCGGCTCTGCTGAAGAGCTGCCGAAGGTCCCCGGACCATGTTCTCCTGATATCAGCTTTACAGCTGACATCAGGGAAAGGGGACGGAGGGGGGAATTTTAAAATGTTCTATCTCTCACACCATAAAGGTCCGAGAGATGGGACTGCGATCATTTAGTTTATTTTTTTAATAGTTCCAATACCGAGTTATGTTTTAAGAGGACATTACTATCCCTTTAAAGAATGTCTAATGAAAGTATTACTATCCCTTTAAGAGGTTAAAAACCAGAATCAGATCAGTCTGAATTTGTCCCTCATGGTACAGTTGTATTGCCCCAGAATGAATCCAGTTCTCCTCACTAACATCACCCCCGATGCGGCCTCTTGTGATGTCAGCTCTGGAACGGCCAGAGAAGCATTTGGCTCTGCAATTGTTAATCCCAAAGGGCTACACATTTGCCAAATTAGCTAAAATAATGACATCTTATTAACAAGAAAAAAAATTGTATCAAATAAAAAGCAGATGTGGAGCAATTATGACACAAAAAAAAATCCTATGGATTTAAAGGGATAGTAATGTTTCACAATAAAACCAGCTACAATTAATATTCATAGTATTTGGGCCATGGAGAGTGTTATTTCAATACTGTCAGAGTTGTAGTACAAGAGTAACTGAATGATAAAGTATCCCCCTCCCGCCCCTTTTACCTAGTGTAAGCTGCCTCCCCTCAGATGTGGAATCTGGTCTCTTGACCGGACAGATCACAGCAAGGGACAATCTTCTTACTGTGATCATAAGGAAAACCCTGCCCCCATTGACAGATTTTTCAGGTTTTTCCTTATGATCACTGAAAATTGTCCCCCTCTATGATCCATCCGGACAGTCTTGCTGCTCTGAGGTGAGCAGTGTTACATCAGTAAAAGGGACGGGAGGAGGATACTTTATCATTCAATTACTCCTACAACTCTGACAGTATTGAAATAACACTCTCCATGGCCCAAATACTATGAAGATTAATTGGAACTGCTTTTCTTATGAAACATTACTGTCCCTTTAAATAGGACATGCAATGCCTTGAATGCTATAGACGTCGTCAGTGCAAGTAAATGGGGCTTTTAAAAGGATAGTAACACTTAATATGTAAATATATATATTGCAGGGTTAATCGTCTTGAGTAAAACAAGGAAATCCTGATTCTGAGAGATGTTTTATTTAAAAGTTATTGTAGCTCAGACTTGAATTTTGTAGGTGCAGTATCTCAATGGCCTGAATTGCTACAGTGGAGCTGTTGCTTCACCATCCTATGGAGATTTATGATTAACTGACCAGAGCTGTCCATGGGATGGTGTAGCAACAGACCCACTGTACAATTTCAGGCCACTCTGATACTGTACCTAAGAGATGCAAGTTTGAGCTGTAATAATGTTTGAATAAAACTCATCTGAGGAGTGGGATTTCCTTGTTTTACTCAGGAGGATAAACCCTATAATATGTATTATTTACATACCAGTTTAAAAGCCACAGTGCCACTGAGTAGCCTCAGCTGGTGCCCAAAGCCTCTCTGCTCACCAAGTGGTCCCAGGAAGGTGCGCAGAGAGGACTCCGGTACAAATTTTGAGCGCCCCGCTCCATATTAGCTGTGGCGCATTCAGGCAGTCTTTACTGCGCATGACGGCTTCTGACAAACATCCTAGCAAATTATTATATAGGACTATTTTTAAAGCCCGTGTACACGGGTCACAATGCCACCCAGAAACCTCGGCTAGTGGCAGGAGCTTCCCTTCTCACTGGCGGCTCTGCAGTCATGCGCAGTACTGACTGCCCGAACGCACCACGGCTGATACGGAGCGGTGCGCTGCAAATTCAGACTGGAGTCCTCTCTGCGCACCTTCCTGTGACCGGCGGTCCCAGGAAGGTGTGCATAGAGGACTCCAGTCTGAATTTGCAGCGTCCCACTCCGAATCAGCCGTGGAGCGGGCAGTCTCTACTGAGCATGACGGCTTCTGACAAACTTCCTAGCTAATTATTATATAGGATGAGGTGTTACTGCCCCTTAAATAGGATGATATTCCCCATTACCCTTTGAGTGCCAGAGGGGTAGGCAACGCATTGCAAAGCAATGCGTTGCATTCGCCTCTGGCACTCAAAGGGTTATAATGAAAAATCTTATTCCTAAAACTGAAGAGGTGCAATTCTGGAGCAAAATATCTGCACCAAATGGGGGAAATGACATTTTCTATGGACAGAAATGGAGCATGATTTAATCCCCTACATCAGAGTGAGGGCATCAGGGCATTGCTTTGCAATAACTTGGAGTCCTCGCTACCATTTATGGAGCTAAATGGATAGGAATATTTAATGTTTAAGAAATATATATTGTAGGGTTTACCCCTCCCCCCGAGTAATTCTGAGGGGTGTTTTCTTCAGAATTTATTGCAGCTCAAACTTGAATATTTTTATGTGCAATATCTCAGTGACCTGAAATGTTATGGTGGCACTGTTGCTACACCATCCTATGGACAACTCAGTTGACCATAAACCTCCATAGTGCCACCATAACATTTCAGGTCATGGAATTACTGCACCTAAACGAAATTAAAGTACAGGAGTATAAACCCTACTTTATACATGACGAAGTTTTTTAAAGAAAATCCATTACTAGCCAAACATTTTTGGTCCAAACTTGGACCTTACTCAGGGCAACCTGAATAGAGCTGATGCCTGAGAATGTGTTTCCCAATACATATATGTAACTTTAAAACTATACAGGAGAAAAATAAATTTGAAATTAAGATTATCAGTTTTTTCAATACTAAACACACTGGATTAAATAAGGATTTGGGATTCCTCTCAATCAGAGAGGTCAGCTGGTCAGCCTGAGCCAGAAACTCAGAAGACAGCAGCAGTGGATGGCAGAGCACTAGATTAGCTCAAACATCAGAATTAATAGGCAGAGCAGAGCTGCTCAGCAAAACCTTGACAGCCCCCCACCCCAACGACTCCCCCCCTCGTGGAACAGGACCAGGTTTATGGGGAAAGTGTGAATGGAAAGCACGGAGGAGGGCGGGGGTATACACGTCTGCGGCTGGAACCCATGAGCACTCTTCTGGACTGTAACCCTTCCAATGGACCAAATATTGAAGGCTCCCTCGGAGCCTACGAGAGTCAACTATGGATCTGACCTCGTACTCCTCATGGCTTTCAACAGGCACCGAATGAGGTAGAGGAGTGACCGTAGTGAAACGATTGCATACCAGAGGTTTCAGCAGCGAGACATGGAACACAATGTGTAATCGCATATTGGGAGGAAGGTGTAGGGCATAGGCCACAGGGTTCACACGTCGGAGAATACGGAAAGGCCCCACAAAACAGGGAGCCAGTTTCTGAGAGGGCACTAAGAGGTGAAGATTTCTGGAGGACAACCAGACCCTCTCCCCGACCTGGTAGGAAAGTACGGGTAGGCATTTACGATTGGCCTGGAGCTCCTGGGATTGTTGTGAATGTCACAACGACTCTTGGACCTGCACCCATGTGGAACGGATTCGCTGGAGATGATCCTCCAATTCCGGGATCCCCTAGGGAATTAATGAATCTGGAATCATGGAGATGATACCCATAATTGAAAAGGGAGATCCGGGTAGAAGCTGAGACAGCACTGTTATGAGCAAACTCTGCCCAAGGTAGCAGGTCCGACCAATTGTTCTGATGGTCTGAGATGTAACACTGCAGGAATTGCTCCAAGGCCTGATTAGCCCTTTCCGCTGCCTCATTAGACTGCGGGTCGATAGGCCAAGGAGAAGGAGAGTTGGATACCTAGTTCCTCACAGAATGCCCTCCTGAATCTCAAGACAAACTGACTACCCCGGTTGGAAACTATGACTTTAGGAACCCCATGTAGCCAATAGACCTCCTTGATAAAGACCACAGCCAACTATTTAGCGGATGGAAGTTTTTTGAATGGTATGCAATGAATAGTCTTAGAAAATCGGTCACTGACCATGAGGATGACAGTGTTACCATCAGACAAAGGAAAGTCGACAATGAAGTCCATGGCAAGGTGTGACCATGGCTTCTCCCCATTGGAAATAGGTTGGAGAAGGCCCACTGGAAGGTGACTGGGTGATTTAGTCTGGGCACAGACTGAACAGGCAGCGACAAAGGCAGCAATATCTTTGCTAAGTTCTGGCCACCAGAAGAGATGGGAAACCGACCAAAGAAGCTGGTTCTTTCCGGGGTGACCTGCTGACTTATGGTAGGTAGAAAGTACCTTAGTACAGAGTTTAATAGGTACAAAACTTTGCCCAGAGGGAGTCTCAGCAGGTGCATATACTTGGGCAGCCCGTATTTTCTCCCCAAGAGGAGATGTTATGCTGGTACGTATGGTGGCCAGTAAATTTGTCCTGAAGAATAATAGGACTAGGAGGACTCTCCTCTTTAGCGCCCGAAAACTGTCTGAATAGGGCATCAGCCCAGACATTTTTGGTACCTGGCAGGTACGAGACCACATAATTAAAACGAGACAAGAATAAGGCCCATCTGGCCTGCCTTGGAGACAAGTGCTTAGCTTCAGACTTTTACTAGGCATGTCTTGGAACAGTTGGGTGACCATGCCATGACTTCAGCCCTTGCCCAATCGACCATGGGATTGTGTTTGCACAACTATGGATAACCCAGGATCACAGGATAGTGAGGGGAGTGGATCACCTGGAATTGTAAGGTTTCTTGATGGAGAGCCCCTACAGCCATAGACAAAGGAGTGGTTTCATCGGTGACCTGCGGCCGCTGTAGGGGTCTACCATCAATCATCTCGAGGACAAGTAGAGTGGTACGGAGCTGCAATGGAATGGAGTGCTTCTGGGCAAAGTCACTGTCAATAAAGAGGCGTGCTGCACTGGAGTCAATAAGTGCCTCTGAAGTAACGGAACTTGCCCCAAGAAAGTCCAACGGAGACTAGTGGTTTATCTGTATGAATAAGGTCTGTCCCCTATAAGACCTTAGGTGCGGTCATTCCGAACGTGTGGGGCAATTTTGCAGTAGATGCCCTGCCTTACCGCAGTAAAGGCCCACCCTCCTCCTCAAGGCCCTTTCCACAACTGAAAGGCGAGTGACCCCAATCTGCATGGGCTCCAAATAGCCTGAGGTTTCGAGACTAGGGGGTGCGGGAGGAAAAGGAGGTACGGGTGGGGACAAATGGCTCGGAGTTAAATGGATGGGAAGCCTCTGCAGACGCTCCCTAAAGGAAGGTCTCTCATGGATTCAGGAGTCAATCAGAATACAATATGAGACCAGTTCCTCTAAATCACTGGGCTGCAATTTCATCTTTAACCGTATCCAAAAGCCCATTAGAGAAAGCAACCACGAGAGCCTCATTATTCAAACCAACCTTGGCAGCCAGGGTACAAAAGTTTATGGCATAATCGGAAACCATCCTAGCACCCTGCTGGATGGACATTAGGTGCTTAGCAGCTGAGGTGGAGCGGCCCGGTATATCAAATACCCTTATAAAGGATGCCACAAACTCAGGGTAATTGTATACAATAGGTTTCTGCGTCTCCCAAAGGGGAGTAGCCCAAGCCAAGGCCCTGTCAGAAAGCAAGGAAAACATGAGGCCCACCTTACTCCTATCAGATGGGAAGGACTATGATACCATCTCCAGACAGATGCCAACCTGGTTTAGAAAACCTCTGCATTGGTTAGGGTCGCCCCCATAACGCTGGGGAATCGGGGCAGACCCTGTCAAACCTCTCGCAACAGTGGAATCACCATTGGCAGCGGGAGTGGCAGCAGCTATAGGGTCACCCTGCACCGAGGACCGCTGAGGCTGTGGAACCAGATGCTCAGAATGGAGCAACAAAGCCTGGAGGGCTGGGGCAATCTGGTCCATGCGCTGGTCTACCTGGTCCAGCCTGAAAAAATATTTGGTGGATGACCTGCGTCTCCTGAGTTCATGGTCCTTGTGTACTGTTAGGGACCAGGAACTAGACAGGACACAAAAAGGTAAAAATGCAATAAACCTTTATTAGTACAACAAAAACAGAAGGATGATCCAAGAGCATAAACCAAAAGACACTCCAGGTTCAGGAACCAAGACAGGTATTCAGCCGAGCAGGAGTCAGGAAACCAGAAGTCTACGATGCAAGGAACAAGCCGAGAGTTGGCTGATAACATTCAGGTGAGCAATCAGAGAGATCAGCTGATCAGCCTGAGCCAGAAACTCAGAAGACAGCATCAGTGGATAGCAGAGCACTAGCTTAGCTCAGACATCAGGATCAATAGGCAGAATAGAGCTGCTCAGCAAAATCTCGACAGTGATGTGATATAATGTTAGACTCTTCCTGCAGCACTGAATGCCATGTGTGATGTAATATAATGTTACACTATCCCTGCAGCACTGAATGGTCTGTGTGACGTAATATAATGTTACACTCTTCCTGCAGCACTGAATGGTCTGTGTGACGTAATATAATGTTACACTCTCCCTGCAGCACTGAATGCTCTGTGTGATGTAATGTAATACAATGTTACACTATCCCTGCAGCACTGAATGCTCTGTGTGATGTAATACAATGTTACACTATCCCTGCAGCATTGAATGTTCTGTGTGATGTATACGGTGTTACACTGTCCCTGCAGCACTGAATGCTCTGTGTGATGTAATACAATGTTACACTCTCCCTGCAGCACTGAATGCTCTGTGTGATGTAATACAATGTTACACTCTCCCTGCAGCACTGATTACTCTGTGTGATGTAATACAATGTTACACTCTCCCTGCAGCACTGAATGTTCTGTGTGATGTAATACAATATTACACTCTCCCTGCAGCACTGAATGATCTGTGTGATGTAATACAATGTTACACTCTCTCTGCACCACTGAATGATCTGTGATGTAATACAATGTTACACTATCCCCGCAGCACTGAATGCTCTGTGTGATGTAATATAATGTTACACTCTCCCTGCAGCACTGAATGTTCTGTGTGATGTAATACAATGTTACACTCTCCCTGCGGTACTGAATGCTCTGTGTGATGTAATACAATGTTACACTCTCCCTGCGGCACTGAATGCTCTGTGTGATGTAATACAATGTTACACTATCCCTGCGGCACTGAATGCTCTGTGTGATGTAATACAATGTTACACTATCCCTGCACCACTGAATGCTCTGTGTGATGTAATACAATGTTACACTCTCCCTGCAGCACTGAATGCTCTGTGTGATGTAATACAATGTTACACTCTCCCTGCAGCACTGATTACTCTGTGTGATGTAATACAATGTTACACTATCCCCGCAGCACTGAATGCTCTGTGTGATGTAATATAATGTTACACTCTCCCTGCAGCACTGAATGTTCTGTGTGATGTAATACAATGTTACACTCTCCCTGCGGTACTGAATGCTCTGTGTGATGTAATACAATGTTACACTCTCCCTGCAGCACTGAATGCTCTGTGTGATGTAATACAATGTTACACTATCCCTGCTGCACTGAATGCTCTGTGTGATGTAATACAATGTTACACTATCCCTGCAGCACTGAATGCTCTGTGTGATGTAATACAATGTTACACTATCCCTGCAGCATTGAATGTTCTGTGTGATGTAATACAATGTTGCACTTTCCCTATAGCACTGAATGTTCTCTGTGATGTAATACAATGCTACACTCTCCCTGCAGCACTGAATAATCCGTGTGATGGAATACAATGTTACATTATCCCTGCAGCACTGAATGCTCTGTGTGATGTAAAACAATGTTACACTTTCCCTGAAGCACTAAATGTTCTGTATGATGTAATTAAATGTTACACTCTCCATGCAGCACTGAATGCTCTGTGTGATGTAATAAAATGTTATACTACCCCTGTATCACTGAATGCCCTGTGTGATGTAATACAATGTTACACTATCCCTGCAGCACTGAATGCTCTGTGTGATGTAATACAATGTTACAATATCCCCGCAGTATTGAATGCTCTGTGTGATGTCATACAATGTTACACTCTCCCTGCAGCACTGAATGCTCTGTGTGATGTAATACAATGTTACACTATCCCTGCAGCATTGAATGTTCTGTGTGATGTATACGGTGTTACACTGTCCCTACAGCACTGAATGCTCTGTGTGATGTAATACAATGTTACACTCTCCCTGCAGCACTGAATGCTCTGTGTGATGTAATACAATGTTACACTCTCCCTGCAGCACTGATTACTCTGTGTGATGTAATACAATGTTACACTCTCCCTGCAGCACTGAATGTTCTGTGTGATGTAATACAATATTACACTCTCCCTGCAGCACTGAATGATCTGTGTGATGTAATACAATGTTACACTCTCTCTGCACCACTGAATGATCTGTGATGTAATACAATGTTACACTATCCCCGCAGCACTGAATGCTCTGTGTGATGTAATATAATGTTACACTCTCCCTGCAGCACTGAATGTTCTGTGTGATGTAATACAATGTTACACTCTCCCTGCGGTACTGAATGCTCTGTGTGATGTAATACAATGTTACACTCTCCCTGCGGCACTGAATGCTCTGTGTGATGTAATACAATGTTACACTATCCCTGCGGCACTGAATGCTCTGTGTGATGTAATACAATGTTACACTATCCCTGCACCACTGAATGCTCTGTGTGATGTAATACAATGTTACACTCTCCCTGCAGCACTGAATGCTCTGTGTGATGTAATACAATGTTACACTCTCCCTGCAGCACTGATTACTCTGTGTGATGTAATACAATGTTACACTATCCCCGCAGCACTGAATGCTCTGTGTGATGTAATATAATGTTACACTCTCCCTGCAGCACTGAATGTTCTGTGTGATGTAATACAATGTTACACTCTCCCTGCGGTACTGAATGCTCTGTGTGATGTAATACAATGTTACACTCTCCCTGCAGCACTGAATGCTCTGTGTGATGTAATACAATGTTACACTATCCCTGCTGCACTGAATGCTCTGTGTGATGTAATACAATGTTACACTATCCCTGCAGCACTGAATGCTCTGTGTGATGTAATACAATGTTACACTATCCCTGCAGCATTGAATGTTCTGTGTGATGTAATACAATGTTGCACTTTCCCTATAGCACTGAATGTTCTCTGTGATGTAATACAATGCTACACTCTCCCTGCAGCACTGAATAATCCGTGTGATGGAATACAATGTTACATTATCCCTGCAGCACTGAATGCTCTGTGTGATGTAAAACAATGTTACACTTTCCCTGAAGCACTAAATGTTCTGTATGATGTAATTAAATGTTACACTCTCCCTGCAGCACTGAATGCTCTGTGTGATGTAATACAATGTTATACTACCCCTGTATCACTGAATGCTCTGTGTGATGTAATACAATGTTACAATATCCCCGCAGTATTGAATGCTCTGTGTGATGTCATACAATGTTACACTCTCCCTGCAGCACTGAATGCGCTGTGTGATTTGATACAATGTTGCACTCTCCCTGCAGCTCTGAATGATCTGTGTGATATAATACAATGTTACACTACACCTGTAGCACTGAATACTCTGTGTGATATAATACAATGTTACACGTTCCCTGCAGCACTGAATGTTCTGTGTGATGTAATACAATGTTACACTCTTGCTGAAGCACTGAATGATCTGTGTGATGTAATACAATGTTACACTATCCCTGTAGCACTGAATGCTCTGTGTGATGTAACACAATGTTACACTATCCCTGCAGCACTGAATGCTCTGTGTGATGTAATAAAATGTTACACTCTCCCTGCAGCACTGAATGCTCTGTGTGATGTAATACAATGTTACACTTTCCCTGCAGTACTGAATGCTCTGTGTGATGTAAAACAATGTTACACTTTCCCTGCAGCACTGAATGCTCTGTGTGAGGTAATACAATGTTACACTACCCCTGCAGCACTGAATGCTCTGTGTGATGTAATACAATGTTACAATATCCCTGCAGTATTGAATGCTCTGTGTGATGTAATACAATGTTACAATATCCCTGAAGTACTGAATGTTCTGTGTGATGTAATACAATGTTACACTATCCCTGCAGCATTGAATGTTCTGTGTGATGTAATACAATGTTGCACTTTCCCTGCAGCACTGATTGCTCTGTGTGAAGTAATAAAATGTTACACTCTCCCTGCAGCACTGAATGCTCTGTGTGATGTAATACAATGTTACACTTTCCCTGCAGCACTGAATGCTCTGTGTCATGTAATAAAATGTTACACTCTCCCTGCAGCACTGAATGCTCTGTGTGATGTAATACAATGTTACACTTTCCCTGCAGTACTGAATGCTCTGTGTGATGTAAAACAATGTTACACTTTCCCTGCAGCACTGAATGCTCTGTGTGATGTAATACAATGTTACACTACCCCTGCAGCACTGAATGCTCTGTGTGATGTAATACAATGTTACAATATCCCCGCAGTATTGAATGCTCTGTGTGATGTAATACAATGTTACAATATCCCTGAAGTACTGAATGCTCTGTGTGATGTAATACAATGTTACACTATCCCTGCAGCATTGAATGTTCTGTGTGATGTAATACAATGTTGCACTTTCCCTGCAGCACTGATTGCTCTGTGTGAAGTAATACAATTATATACTATCTCTGCAGCACTGAATGCTCTGTGTGATGTGATACAATGTAGCACTACCCCGCAGCACTGAATGCTCTGTGTGATGTAATACAATGTTACACTATCCCTGCAGCACTGAATGCTCTGTGTGATGTAATACAATGTTACACTATCCCTGCAGCACTGAATGCTCTGTGTGATGTAATACAATGTTACACTATCCCTGCAGCACTGAATGCTCTGTGTGATGTAATACAATGTTACACTATCCCTGCGGCACTGAATGCTCTGTGTGATGTAATACAATGTAACACTATCCCTGCGGCACTGAATGCTCTGTGTGATGTAATACAATGTTACACTATCCCTGCGGCACTGAATGCTCTGTGTGATGTAATACAATGTTACACTCTCCCTGCGGCACTGAATGTTCTGTGTGATGTAATACAATGTTACACTATCCCTGTAGCACTGAATGCTCTGTGTGATGTAACACAATGTTACACTATCCCTGCAGTACTGAATGCTCTGTGTGATGTAATACAATGTTACACTCTCCCTGCAGCACTGAATGTTCTGTGTGATGTAATACAATGTTACACTATCCCTGCAGTACTGAATGCTCTGTGTGATGTAATACAATGTTACACTTTCCCTGCAGCACTGAATGCTCTGTGTGATGTAATACAGTGTTACACTCTTCCTGCAGCACTGAATAATCTGTGTGATGTAATACAGTGTTACACTCTTCCTGCAGCACTGAATAATCTGTGTGATGTAATACAATGTTACACTATCCCTGCAGCACTGAATGCACTGTGTGATGTAATACAATGTTACACTCTCCCGGCAGCACTGAATGTTCTATGTGATGTAATACAATGTTACACTGTCCCTGTAGCACTGAATGCTCTGTGTGATGTCATTCAATGTTACACTCTCCCTGCAGCACTGAATACTCTGTGTGATGTAATACAGTGTTACACTCTTCCTCCAGCACTGAATGATCTGTGTGATGTGATATAATGTTACACTTTCCCTGCAGCACTGAATGCTCTGTGTGAAGTGATACAATGTTACACTATCCCTGCAGCAGTGAAAGCTGTGTGATGTGATACAATCTTACACTATCCCCACAGCACTGAATGTTCTGTGTGATGTAATACAATGTTACACTATCCCTGCAATACTTAATGCTCTGTGTGATGTAATACAATGTTACACTATCCCCGCTGCACTGAATGTTCTGTGTAATGTAATACAATGTTACACTATCCCTGCAGTACTGAATGATCTGTGTGATGTAATACAATGTTACACTCTCCCTGCAGCACTGAATGATCTGTGTGATATAATACAATGTTACACTCTCTGTACAGCACTGAATGTTCTGTGTAATGTAATACAATGTTACACTATCCCTGCAGCACTGAATGCTCTGTGTGATGTAATACAATGTTACACTTTCCCTGCAGCACTGAATGCTCTGTGTGATGTAATACAATGTTACACTATCCCCGCAGCACTGAATGTTCTGTGTAATGTAATACAATGTTACACTCTCCCTGCAACACTGAATGCTCTGTGTGATGTAATACAATGTTACACTCTCTGTACAGCACTGAATGCTCTGTGTGCTATCTGGTTTACATTGTATCTTGATTACATTGAATCACTAGGGGTGTTATGTACTAAGGGGTGATAAGGCGTGATATCACATTTCCAGTTCCTATGTTATTCTATGGAGCCTATGCAATAAGATTTCTTTAATTTTAGACATCTTAGCGCATAGGCTCTATAGAATAACATAGGAACTGGAGAAGTGATATCACTGGAGATGTTATCCCCTCTTTATCACACCTTAGTGCATAACCCCTAGATCTGCTTTCATGTTCACTGACAGAAAGCTGTCTGAAAACAGAGCTCATTGACAAGGTAATAAAAGTGTAAAAGGATAAGTGAAGATTAAAATAATAATAATAATAATAATAATAATACATTTAGGCAGTTTGACTTTACCTACTCTGCGAGTGTGAAACATGCACAGTCACATATTACATACTATTCATTTTATTTTTTTCATTTTCAACTTTTTTTTAACACTTCCATGTCGCTGGCAGTGAACTACTTGGATCCCAGTTTCCAGAACGTTTTCTGATTGAAAGACCCTAAAAGCAGGACAGTGATACAACGTAACAGTCTCTCTGTAGCCCTGATTGCTCTCTCTTTATCCTCTTTTTTATCATTGCTTTCATGTTCCCTGACAGAAAGCTCTCTGCAAGCAGTTCCAGGGAGCTCACTGTTAATGAAAGAAAAAGTAATGATAACCGTAACAAATAATAATAAAATAGTCAGACAACTTCATAATACACAGCATTGCAGAATATGTAAAGACAACGTAAAGGGTTACTATTCATTTAACCCTTTAAGGAGCAGAGGGATGTGCCACACAAGGTACTGCACACAGGAGTTAAAGGCCTTGTCTCCTGCCTGTCTGGTCTTTGGTTTGTATCACAATTTGTTAATTGTTCATTCTATTTCCACAAAAATGATTCACCTCAAAACATGAATAATTCATCCCCGTCTCCATAGGTTTTCTTTTTAATCTATATTTCTTTGCATTAAAATAATTGCAAAGTCCTCTGCGCCTGAGGGTTTTCTACTGAGAAAAACCCAAGTAATTCTGAGCCAAACCATTTGCACTATAGGGGTATAAATAAGCATTACCAGTGATGTAAATGGGATTTAAAACCCCTTGATTGCTGGCAAAGAAGGGGTTAAAAGCTTCATTTAATTCAATGTGCATTTTGCATATGTGGGTTTGAGCCCTGCGGGGCAGATAGACTGACCCTGAATTACTCCATTTCTGTTTAGTGCATCAGCCTCAGTGTATGTGGTTTTAAAATGTAGAAAATAACAATAAACGTAGGACGCCATGATACTGTTAACCCTTTCAGTTCCAGATGGGTTACACCACGCAAAGCATTGCACGCCTCTCTTCGGTCTATGCTGGTTGCACCAAGTAATTGCAGTTTAATATTAACCCTTTCAGTGTCAAGGGGCTTTATTCTGGCCTACATGATTAAAAGGATCTTTGGGTTTTATAAACCAGTGCTGGAAGCCCACCTCCACCCCACAACCTGGCACTGTAAGAGTTAATGATTTACTCCAGCTAAACCGATGAGGAGGTTGTATTAACCACTTTAATGTCAAAGCCCGTCCCCCAAGTGATAAAATATCCCACTGCACATCAATCCTAGACATAAAGGGTTAATGGTACATTATGCCTTAAGGGACGATTAAAATTGATGTTTAAATTAAAGCGACAATTCAATTGCATTAACAGCTGGAGGACTGGAGCCCCCCCTCAACCCCCCAACAATTTTGAGATTTTAGTGCCGGGAGGGGGGTTAAAATGCAATGGCAATCAAAGGGTTAATCATTTGAATGCCAGTGGGTTGCCCAATGCATTTCAAAGCAATGCATTGGGCATTCAAATGATTAAGGGCCAGAGTGGAAAAATGCATTGGTTTGAAATGTTACTGTTCCTTAAATGGTTACAAGTTTAACACCACATCACTGTGATTCCCCTGGCTGCAATCCACCGTACCTGTCATAACTCCATCTGCTGTACGACATGGTCCTGTTGCTATTGACCCCTTCCATCCTCACAATGCTGGACTCCTTGCCTCCTTTGCAGGTGTTCTGCCTCTGGTTTTATAAAACAGCTGTGCCTAGTGTCAATTGGCAGCAGCAAACCCCAACAGTGGCCGCAGACCCCAGTGACAGCAAACTCCAACAGTGGCCGCAGACCCCAGTGACAGCAAACTCCAACAGTGGCTGCAGACCCCAGTGACAGCAGACCCCAGACCTCCAGTCTAGATAGTGCAATCAGTATGAAAGGCTCAGAGCTGCTGTAGATCAGTATGAAAGGCTCAGAGCTGCTGTAGATCAGTAGGACAGACTCAGAGCTGCTGTAGATCAGTAGGACAGACTCAGATCTGCTGTAGATCAGTAGGACAGACTCAGATCTGCTGTAGATCAGTAGGACAGACTGAGTGCTGATGTAGTTCAGTAGGTCAGACTTAGAGCTGCTGTAGATCAGTAGGACAGACTTACAGCTGCTGTAGATCAGTAGGACAGACTTACAGCTGCTGTAAATCAGTAGGACAGACTCAGAGCTGCTGTAGATCAGTAGGACAGACTCAGTGCTGCTGTAGTTCAGTAGGACAGACTTAGAGCTGCTGTAGATCAGTAGGACAGACTTACAGCTGCTGTAGATCAGTAGGACAGACTCAGTGCTGCTGTAGTTCAGTAGGACAGACTCAGTGCTGCTGTAGATCAGTAGGACAGACTCAGTGCTGCTGTAGTTCAGTAGGACAGACTCAGTGCTGCTGTAGATCAGTAGGACAGACTTAGAGCTGCTGTAGATCAGTAGGACAGACTTAGAGATGCTGTAGATCACTAGGACAGACTCAGTGCTGCTGTAGTTCAGTAGGACAGACTCAGTGCTGCTGTAGATCAGTAGGACAGACTTAGAGCTGCTGTAGATCAGTAGGACAGACTCAGAGCTGCTGTAGATCAGTAGGACAGACTCAGAGCTGCTGTAGATCAGTAGGACAGACTTACAGCTGCTGTAGATCAGTAGGACAGACTCAGTGTTGCTGTAGATCAGTAGGACAGACTTACAGCTGCTGTAGATCAGTAGGACAGACTCAGTGCTGCTGTAGTTCAGTAGGACAGACTCAGAGCTGCTGTAGATCAGTAGGACAGACTTAGAGCTGCTGTAGATCAGTAGGACAGACTCAGAGCTGCTGTAGATCAGTAGGACAGACTTACAGCTGCTGTAGATCAGTAGGACAGACTCAGAGCTGCTGTAGATCAGTAGGACAGACTTAGAGCTGCTGTAGATCAGTAGGACAGACTTAGAGCTGCTGTAGATCAGTAGGACAGACTTAGAGCTGCTGTAGATCAGTAGGACAGACTCAGAGCTGCTGTAGATCAGTAGGACAGACTCAGAGCTGCTGTAGATCAGTAGGAAAGACTTAGAGCTGCTGTAGATCAGTAGGACAGACTTAGAGCTGCTGTAGATCAGTAGGACAGACTTAGTGCTGCTGTAGATCAGTAGGACAGGCTCAGAGCTGCTGTAGATCAGTAGGACAGACTTAGAGCTGCTGTAGATCAGTAGGACAGACTTAGTGCTGCTGTAGATCAGTAGGAAAGACTTAGAGCTGCTGTAGATCAGTAGGACAGACTTAGAGCTGCTGTAGATCAGTAGGACAGACTTAGAGCTGCTGTAGATCAGTAGGACAGACTTAGAGCTGCTGTAGATCAGTAGGACAGGCTCAGAGCTGCTGTAGATCAGTAGGACAGACTTAGAGCTGCTGTAGATCAGTAGGACAGACTCAGTGCTGCTGTAGATCAGTAGGACAGACTTAGAGCTGCTGTAGATCAGTAGGACAGACTCAGTGCTGCTGTAGATCAGTAGGACAGACTTAGAGCTGCTGTAGATCAGTAGGACAGACTTAGAGCTGCTGTAGATCAGTAGGACAGACTTAGAGCTGCTGTAGATCAGTAGGACAGACTTAGAGCTGCTGTAGATCAGTAGGACAGACTTAGAGCTGCTGTAGATCAGTAGGACAGGCTTAGAGCTGCTGTAGATCAGTAGGACAGGCTTAGAGCTGCTGTAGATCAGTAGGACAGACTTAGAGCCGCTGTAGTTGGGGACTCACAATGTGAAGACTGTACCATTCACAGGGGAAGACAAGGGGGTTTACCAAACAGCTTTTAGAGCCAATATATCCTCAGTGTAAGGTATCTGCCGCACTGATTCCCTTGTAGAGAAATGGCTGCCTGTCTGTGAGGTCCAAGAGAAGACAGACACACAGATCCAGCAGCTGCCTTGTGAGAAGACTGGGAGGCAGTGAAACCCAGGGATGTATCATCACCCTGCAGGCACACAGCTCCGTGTATTATTCCTCCATCCACAGATAATGCTTCATCTTCCTGACATCACCCTCCCCCTGCCCAATAGGCTGCTCCCTGGGTCTTCAAACCTCGGAGATCCAATAATGAAATCCTGTGTGTGATACACGTTCACCGTTATCTCCCCGCACACAGACCCGGTACACACCGCCATTCACCGTTATCTCCCCGCACACAGACCGGGTACACACCGCTATTCACTGTTATCTCCCCGCACACAGACCCGGTACACACCGCTATTCACCGTTATCTCACCGCACACAGACCCGGTACACAGCGCTGCCTGCCGCACACAGACCCGGGTACACAGCGCTGCCTGCCGCACACAGACCGGGGTACACAGCGCTGCCTGCCGCACACAAACCGGGGTACACAGCGCTGCCTGCCACACACAGACCGGGGTACACAGCGCTGCCTGCCGCACACAGACCGGGTGCACAGCGCTGCCTGCCGCACACAGACCGGGGTACACAGCGCTGCCTGCCGCACACAGACCGGGGTACACAGCGCTGCCTGCCGCACACAGACCGGGGTACACAGCGCTGCCTGCCGCACACAGACCGGGGTACACAGCGCTGCCTGCCGCACACAGACCGGGTGCACAGCGCTGCCTGCCGCACACAGACCGGGGTACACGCCGATCTGTCTCGGTCCTGGACTCACAGCAACTGACACTGATAACGGGTTGTCTATTGCTGGGGATGCGGAGAGGCAGACACCGATCTGGGGCCACATGCACTGACCTACATGGAGCAATTCTGGGGCAATTAAATGGTACCACCGCAGACAAATAAAGATCCCCTCTAATCTCAGGGGTGAACCCCCGCTAGATCTGACACTGATGCCCCTGTGCACTAGTGACTGGGGTACCAGCCGTGTATAACGCTGTGTGCAATAGGAGACAAAGAGGGGATCATGGGATTTTATGTCACTTTCTGGAGAAGTGTGTATACTGGTACGTACTACAGTGATCATACTCTCTAGTGTATACCCTGGAGTACAGTAACTGGAGGAGTGTACACTGGTATGTACTACAGTGATCATACTCTCTAGTGTATACCCTGGAGTACAGTAACTGGAGGAGTGTACACTGGTATGTACTATAGTGATCATACTCTCTAGTGTACACCCTGGAGTAAAGTAACTGGAGGAGTGTACACTGGTATGTACTACATTGATCATACTCTCTAGTGTATACCCTGGAGTACAGTAAATGGAGGAGTGTACACTGGTATGTACTACAGTGATCATACTCTCTAGTGTATACCCTGGAGTACAGTAACTGGAGGAGTGTACACTGATATGTACTACAGTTATCATACTCTCTAGTGTATACCCTGGAGTACAGTAACTGGAGGAGCGTACACTGGTATGTACTACAGTGATCATACTCTCTAGTGTATACCCTGGAGTACAGTAACTGGAGGAGTGTACACTGGTATGTACTACAGTGATCATACTCTCTAGTGTATACCCTGGAGTACAGTAACTGGAGGAGTGTACACTGATATGTACTACAGTGATCATACTCTCTAGTGTATACCCTGGAGTACAGTAACTGGAGGAGTGTACACTGGTATGTACTACAGTGATCATACTCTCTAGTGTATACCCTGGAGTACAGTAACTGGAGGAGTGTACACTGGTATGTACTACATTGATCATACTCTCTAGTGTATACCCTGCAGTACAGTAACTGGAGGAGTGTACATTGGTATGTACTACAGTGATCATACTCTCTAGTGTATACCCTGGAGTACAGTAACTGGAGGAGTGTACACTGGTATGTACTACAGTGATCATGCTCTCTAGTGTATACCCTGGAGTACAGTAACTGGAGGCGTGTGTACACTGGAATGTACTACATTGATCATACTCTCTAGTGTATACCCTGGAGTAAAGTAACTGGAGGAGTGTATACTGGTATGTACTACAGTGATCATGCTCTCTAGTGTATACCCTGGAGTACAGTAACTGGAGGAGTGTACACTGGTATGTACTATAGTGATCATACTCTCTAGTGTATACCCTGGAGTGCAGAAACTGGAGGAGTGTACACTGGTACGTACTACAGTGATCACACGCTCTAGTGTATACCCTGGAGTACAGTAACTGGAGGAGTGTACACTGGTATGTACTACAGTGATCATACTCTCTAGTGTATACCCTGGAGTACAGTAACTGGAGGCGTGTACACTGGTATGTACTAAGTTATCACACTCTCCAGTGTATACCCTGGAGTACAGTAACTGGAGGAGTGTACACTGGTATGTACTACATTGATCATACTCTCTAGTGTATACCCTGGAGTACAGTAACTGAAGGAGTGTACACTGGTATGTACTACAGTGATCACACTCTCCAGTGTATACCCTGGAGTACATAAACTGGAGGAGTGTACACTGGTATGTACTACATTGATCATACTCTCTAGTGTATACCCTGGAGTACAGTAACTGGAGGAGTGTACACTGGTATGTACTACAGTGATCATACTCTCTAGTGTATACCCTGGAGTACAGTAACTGGAGGAGTGTACACTGGTATGTACTACAGTGATCATACGCTCTAATGTATACCCTGGAGTACAGTAACTGGAGGATTGTATACTAGTATGTACTACAGTGATCATACTCTCTAGTGTATACCCTGGAGTACAGTAACTGGAGGAGTGTACACTGGTATGTACTACAGTGATCATACTCTCTAGTGTATACCCTGGAGTACAGTAACTGGAGGAGTGTACACTGGTATGTACTACAGTGATCATACTCTCTAGTGTATACCCTGGAGTACAGTAACTGGAGGTGCGTACACTGGTATGTACTACAGTGATCATACTCTCTAGTGTATACCCTGGAGTACAGTAACCGGAGGAGTGTACACTGGTATGTACTACAGTGATCGTACTCTCTAGTGTATACCCTGGAGTACAGTAACTGGAGGAGTGTGTACAGTGGTATGTACTACAGTGATCATGCTCTCTAGTGTATACCCTGGAGTACAGTAACTGGAGGAGTGTACACTGGTATGTACTACAGTGAGCATACTCTCTAGTGTATACCCTGGAGTACAGTAACTGGAGGAGTGTACACTGGTATGTACAACAGTGAGCATACTCTCTAGTGTATACCCTGGAGTACAGTAACTGGAGGAGTGTACACTGGTATGTACTACAGTGATCATACTCTCTAGTGTATACCCTGGAGTACAGTAACTGGAGGAGTGTACACTGATATGTACTACAGTTATCATACTCTCTAGTGTATACCCTGGAGTACAGTAACTGGAGGAGTGTACACTGATATGTACTACAGTGATCATACTCTCTAGTGTATACCCTGGAGTACAGTAACTGGAGGAGTGTACACTGGTATGTACTACAGTGATCATACTCTCTAGTGTATACCCTGGAGTACAGTAACTGGAGGAGTGTACACTGGTATGTACTACATTGATCATACTCTCTAGTGTATACCCTGGAGTACAGTAACTGGAGGAGTGTACACTGGTATGTACTACAGTGATCATACACTCTAGTGTATACCCTGCAGTACAGTAACTGGAGGAGTGTACATTGGTATGTACTACAGTGATCATACTCTCTAGTGTATACCCTGGAGTACAGTAACTGGAGGAGTGTACACTGGTATGTACTACAGTGATCATGCTCTCTAGTGTATACCCTGGAGTACAGTAACTGGAGGCGTGTGTACACTGGAATGTACTACATTGATCATACTCTCTAGTGTATACCCTGGAGTACAGTAACTGGAGGAGTGTACACTGGTACGTACTACATTGATCATACTCTCTAGTGTATACCCTGGAGTAAAGTAACTGGAGGAGTGTATACTGGTATGTACTACAGTGATCATGCTCTCTAGTGTATACCCTGGAGTACAGTAACTGGAGGAGTGTACACTGGTATGTACTATAGTGATCATACTCTCTAGTGTATACCCTGGAGTGCAGAAACTGGAGGAGTGTACACTGGTACGTACTACAGTGATCACACGCTCTAGTGTATACCCTGGAGTACAGTAACTGGAGGAGTGTACACTGGTATGTACTACAGTGATCATACTCTCTAGTGTATACCCTGGAGTACAGTAACTGGAGGCGTGTACACTGGTATGTACTAAGTTATCACACTCTCCAGTGTATACCCTGGAGTACAGTAACTGGAGGAGTGTACACTGGTATGTACTACATTGATCATACTCTCTAGTGTATACCCTGGAGTACAGTAACTGGAGGAGTGTACACTGGTATGTACTACAGTGATCACACTCTCTAGTGTATACCCTGGAGTACATAAACTGGAGGAGTGTACACTGGTATGTACTACATTGATCATACTCTCTAGTGTATACCCTGGAGTACAGTAACTGGAGGAGTGTACACTGGTATGTACTACAGTGATCATACTCTCTAGTGTATACCCTGGAGTACAGTAACTGGAGGAGTGTACACTGGTATGTACTACAGTGATCATACGCTCTAATGTATACCCTGGAGTACAGTGACTGGAGGACTGTATACTGGTATGTACTACAGTGATCATACGCTCTAGTGTATACCCTGGAGTACAGTAACTGGAGGTGTGTGTACACTGGTATGTACTACATTGATACTACGCTCTAGTGTATACACTGCAGTACAGTAACTGGAGGATTGTATACTAGTATGTACTACAGTGATCATACTCTCTAGTGTATACCCTGGAGTACAGTAACTGGAGGAGTGTACACTGGTATGTACTACAGTGATCATACTCTCTAGTGTATACCCTGGAGTACAGTAACTGGAGGAGTGTACACTGGTATGTACTACAGTGATCATACTCTCTAGTGTATACCCTGGAGTACAGTAACTGGAGGTGCGTACACTGGTATGTACTACAGTGATCATACTCTCTAGTGTATACCCTGGAGTACAGTAACCGGAGGAGTGTACACTGGTATGTACTACAGTGATCGTACTCTCTAGTGTATACCCTGGAGTACAGTAACTGGAGGAGTGTGTACAGTGGTATGTACTACAGTGATCATGCTCTCTAGTGTATACCCTGGAGTACAGTAACTGGAGGAGTGTACACTGGTATGTACTACAGTGAGCATACTCTCTAGTGTATACCCTGGAGTACAGTAACTGGAGGAGTGTACACTGGTATGTACAACAGTGAGCATACTCTCTAGTGTATACCCTGGAGTACAGTAACTGGAGGAGTGTACACTGGTATGTACTACAGTGATCATACGCTCTAGTGTATACCCTGGAGTACAGTGACTGGAGGACTGTATACTGGTATGTACTACAGTGATCATACGCTCTAGTGTATACCCTGGAGTACAGTAACTGGAGGTGTGTGTACACTGGTATGTACTACAGTGATACTACGCTCTAGTGTATACCCTGGGGTACAGTAACTGGAGGAGTGTACACTGGTATGTACTACAGTGATCATACGCTCTAGTGTATACCCTGGAGTACAGTAACTGGAGGTGTGTGTACACTGGTATGTACTACAGTGATACTACGCTCTAGTGTATACCCTGGAGTACAGTAACTGGAGGAGTGTACACTGGTATGTACTACAGGGATCGTACTCTCTAGTGTATACCCTGGAGTACAGTAACTGAAGGAGTGTACACTGGTATGTACTACAGTGATCACACACTCTAGTGTATACCCCGGAGTCCAGTAACTGAAGGAGTGTACACTTGTATGTACTACAGTGATCACACGCTCTAGTGTATACCCTGGAGTACAGTAAGTGGAGCAGTATACACGGGTATGTACTACAGTGATCATACTCTCTAGTGTATACCCTGGAGTACAGTAACTGGAGCAGTGTACACTGGTATGTACTACAGTGATCGTACTCTCTAGTGTATACACCGGAGTACAGTAACTGGAGGAGTGTACACTGGTATGTACTACAGTGATCATACTCTCTAGTGTATACCCTGGAGTACAGTAACTGGAGGAGTGTACACAGGTATGTACTACAGTGATCATACACTCTAGTGTATACCCTGGAGTACAGTAACTGGAGGAGTGTACACTGGTATGTACTACAGTGATCGTACTCTCTAGTGTACACCCTGGAGTATAGTAACTGGGGGAGTGTACACTGGTATGTACTACAGTGATCGTACTCTCTAGTGTATACCCTGGAGTACAGTAACTGGAGAAGTGTGTATACTGGTATGTACTACATTGATCATACTCTGTATTGTATACCCTGGAGTACATTAACTGGAGTAGTGTACACTGGTATATACTACAGTGATCATACTCTCTAGTGTATACCCCGGAGTACAGTAACTGGAGGAGTGTACACTGGTATGTACTACAGTGATCATAATCTCTAGTGTATACCCTGGAGTACAGTAACTGGAGGCGTGTGTACATTGATATGTACTACAGTGATCGTACTCTCTAGTGTATATCCTGGAGTACAGTGACTGGAGGAGTGTGTACACTGGTATGTACTATAGTGATCATACACTTTAGTGTATACCCTGAAGTACAGTAACTGGAGGAGTGTACAAAGGTATGTACTACAGTGATCATACTCTATAGTGTATACCCTGGAGTACAGTAACTGGAGGAGTGTACACTGGCATGTACTACAGTGATCATACTCTATAGTGTATACCCTGGAGTACAGTAACTGGAGGAGTGTACACTGGTATGTACTACAGTGATCATACTCTATAGTGTATACCCTGGAGTACAGTAACTGGAGGAGTGTACACTGGTATGTACTACAGTGATCGTACGCTCTAGTGTATACCCTGGAGTACAGTAACTGGAGGAGTGTACACTGGTATGTACTACAGTGATCATACTCTCTAGTGTATACCCTGGAGTACAGTAACTGGAGGAGTGTACACTGGTATGTATTACTGTGATCATACTCTCTAGTGTATACCCCGGAGTACAGTAACTGGAGGAGTGTTTACACTGGTATGTACTACAGTGATCACACTCTCTAGTGTATACCCTGGAGTACAGTAACTAAAGGAGTGTACACTGGTATGTACTACAGTGATCACACGCTCTAGTGTATACCATGGAGTACAGTAACTAAAGGAGTGTACACTGGTATGTACTACAGTGATCACACGCTCTAGTGTATACCCCGGAGTCCAGTAACTGAAGGAGTGTACACTTGTATGTACTACAGTGATCACACGCTCTAGTGTATACCCCGGAGTACAGTAAGTGGAGCAGTGTACACGGGTATGTACTACAGTGATCATACTCTCTAGTGTATAACCTGGAGTACAGTAACTGGAGCAGTGTACACTGGTATGTACTACAGTGATCGTACTCTCTAGTGTATACACCGGAGTACAGTAACTGGAGGAGTGTACACTGGTATGTATTGCAGTGATCATACTCTATAGTGTATACCCCGGAGTACAGTAACTAAAGGAGTGTACACTGGTATGTACTACAGTGATCACACGCTCTAGTGTATACCCCGGAGTCCAGTAACTGAAGGAGTGTACACTTGTATGTACTACAGTGATCACACGCTTTAGTGTATACCCTGGAGCAGTGTACACGGGTATGTACTACAGTGATCATACTCTCTAGTGTATACCCTGGAGTACAGTAACTGGAGCAGTGTACACTGGTATGTACTACAGTGATCGTACTCTCTAGTGTATACACCGGAGTACAGTAACTGGAGGAGTGTACACTGGTATATACTACAGTGATCATACGCTCTAGTGTATACCCTGGAGTACAGTTAACTTGAGGAGTTTACACTGGTATGTACTACAGTGATCATACTCTCTAGTGTATACCCTGGAGTACAGTAACTGAACGAGCGTACACTGGTATGTACTACAGTGATCATACTCGCTAGTGTATACCTTGGAGTCCAGTAACTGGAGGAGTGTACACTGGTATGTACTACAGTGATCATACGCTCTAATGTATACCCTGGAGTACAGTGACTGGAGGACTGTATACTGGTATGTACTACAGTGATCATACGCTCTAGTGTATACCCTGGAGTACAGTAACTGGAGGTGTGTGTACACTGGTATGTACTACATTGATACTACGCTCTAGTGTATACACTGCAGTACAGTAACTGGAGGATTGTATACTAGTATGTACTACAGTGATCATACTCTCTAGTGTATACCCTGGAGTACAGTAACTGGAGGAGTGTACACTGGTATGTACTACAGTGATCATACTCTCTAGTGTATACCCTGGAGTACAGTAACTGGAGGAGTGTACACTGGTATGTACTACAGTGATCATACTCTCTAGTGTATACCCTGGAGTACAGTAACTGGAGGTGCGTACACTGGTATGTACTACAGTGATCATACTCTCTAGTGTATACCCTGGAGTACAGTAACCGGAGGAGTGTACACTGGTATGTACTACAGTGATCGTACTCTCTAGTGTATACCCTGGAGTACAGTAACTGGAGGAGTGTGTACAGTGGTATGTACTACAGTGATCATGCTCTCTAGTGTATACCCTGGAGTACAGTAACTGGAGGAGTGTACACTGGTATGTACTACAGTGAGCATACTCTCTAGTGTATACCCTGGAGTACAGTAACTGGAGGAGTGTACTCTGATATGTACTACAGTTATCATACTCTCTAGTGTATACCCTGGAGTACAGTAACTGGAGGAGTGTACACTGATATGTACTACAGTGATCATACTCTCTAGTGTATACCCTGGAGTACAGTAACTGGAGGAGTGTACACTGGTATGTACTACAGTGATCATACTCTCTAGTGTATACCCTGGAGTACAGTAACTGGAGGAGTGTACACTGGTATGTACTACATTGATCATACTCTCTAGTGTATACCCTGGAGTACAGTAACTGGAGGAGTGTACACTGGTATGTACTACAGTGATCATACACTCTAGTGTATACCCTGCAGTACAGTAACTGGAGGAGTGTACATTGGTATGTACTACAGTGATCATACTCTCTAGTGTATACCCTGGAGTACAGTAACTGGAGGAGTGTACACTGGTATGTACTACAGTGATCATGCTCTCTAGTGTATACCCTGGAGTACAGTAACTGGAGGCGTGTGTACACTGGAATGTACTACATTGATCATACTCTCTAGTGTATACCCTGGAGTACAGTAACTGGAGGAGTGTACACTGGTACGTACTACATTGATCATACTCTCTAGTGTATACCCTGGAGTAAAGTAACTGGAGGAGTGTATACTGGTATGTACTACAGTGATCATGCTCTCTAGTGTATACCCTGGAGTACAGTAACTGGAGGAGTGTACACTGGTATGTACTATAGTGATCATACTCTCTAGTGTATACCCTGGAGTGCAGAAACTGGAGGAGTGTACACTGGTACGTACTACAGTGATCACACGCTCTAGTGTATACCCTGGAGTACAGTAACTGGAGGAGTGTACACTGGTATGTACTACAGTGATCATACTCTCTAGTGTATACCCTGGAGTACAGTAACTGGAGGCGTGTACACTGGTATGTACTAAGTTATCACACTCTCCAGTGTATACCCTGGAGTACAGTAACTGGAGGAGTGTACACTGGTATGTACTACATTGATCATACTCTCTAGTGTATACCCTGGAGTACAGTAACTGGAGGAGTGTACACTGGTATGTACTACAGTGATCACACTCTCTAGTGTATACCCTGGAGTACATAAACTGGAGGAGTGTACACTGGTATGTACTACATTGATCATACTCTCTAGTGTATACCCTGGAGTACAGTAACTGGAGGAGTGTACACTGGTATGTACTACAGTGATCATACTCTCTAGTGTATACCCTGGAGTACAGTAACTGGAGGAGTGTACACTGGTATGTACTACAGTGATCATACGCTCTAATGTATACCCTGGAGTACAGTGACTGGAGGACTGTATACTGGTATGTACTACAGTGATCATACGCTCTAGTGTATACCCTGGAGTACAGTAACTGGAGGTGTGTGTACACTGGTATGTACTACATTGATACTACGCTCTAGTGTATACACTGCAGTACAGTAACTGGAGGATTGTATACTAGTATGTACTACAGTGATCATACTCTCTAGTGTATACCCTGGAGTACAGTAACTGGAGGAGTGTACACTGGTATGTACTACAGTGATCATACTCTCTAGTGTATACCCTGGAGTACAGTAACTGGAGGAGTGTACACTGGTATGTACTACAGTGATCATACTCTCTAGTGTATACCCTGGAGTACAGTAACTGGAGGTGCGTACACTGGTATGTACTACAGTGATCATACTCTCTAGTGTATACCCTGGAGTACAGTAACCGGAGGAGTGTACACTGGTATGTACTACAGTGATCGTACTCTCTAGTGTATACCCTGGAGTACAGTAACTGGAGGAGTGTGTACAGTGGTATGTACTACAGTGATCATGCTCTCTAGTGTATACCCTGGAGTACAGTAACTGCAGGAGTGTACACTGGTATGTACTACAGTGAGCATACTCTCTAGTGTATACCCTGGAGTACAGTAACTGGAGGAGTGTACACTGGTATGTACAACAGTGAGCATACTCTCTAGTGTATACCCTGGAGTACAGTAACTGGAGGAGTGTACACTGGTATGTACTACAGTGATCATACGCTCTAGTGTATACCCTGGAGTACAGTGACTGGAGGACTGTATACTGGTATGTACTACAGTGATCATACGCTCTAGTGTATACCCTGGAGTACAGTAACTGGAGGTGTGTGTACACTGGTATGTACTACAGTGATACTACGCTCTAGTGTATACCCTGGGGTACAGTAACTGGAGGAGTGTACACTGGTATGTACTACAGTGATCATACGCTCTAGTGTATACCCTGGAGTACAGTAACTGGAGGTGTGTGTACACTGGTATGTACTACAGTGATACTACGCTCTAGTGTATACCCTGGAGTACAGTAACTGGAGGAGTGTACACTGGTATGTACTACAGGGATCGTACTCTCTAGTGTATACCCTGGAGTACAGTAACTGAAGGAGTGTACACTGGTATGTACTACAGTGATCACACACTCTAGTGTATACCCCGGAGTCCAGTAACTGAAGGAGTGTACACTTGTATGTACTATAGTGATCACACGCTCTAGTGTATACCCTGGAGTACAGTAAGTGGAGCAGTATACACGGGTATGTACTACAGTGATCATACTCTCTAGTGTATACCCTGGAGTACAGTAACTGGAGCAGTGTACACTGGTGTGTACTACAGTGATCGTACTCTCTAGTGTATACACCGGAGTACAGTAACTGGAGGAGTGTACACTGGTATGTACTACAGTGATCATACTCTCTAGTGTATACCCTGGAGTACAGTAACTGGAGGAGTGTACACAGGTATGTACTACAGTGATCATACACTCTAGTGTATACCCTGGAGTACAGTAACTGGAGGAGTGTACACTGGTATGTACTACAGTGATCGTACTCTCTAGTGTACACCCTGGAGTATAGTAACTGGGGGAGTGTACACTGGTATGTACTACAGTGATCGTACTCTCTAGTGTATACCCTGGAGTACAGTAACTGGAGAAGTGTGTATACTGGTATGTACTACATTGATCATACTCTGTATTGTATACCCTGGAGTACATTAACTGGAGTAGTGTACACTGGTATATACTACAGTGATCATACTCTCTAGTGTATACCCCGGAGTACAGTAACTGGAGGAGTGTACACTGGTATGTACTACAGTGATCATAATCTCTAGTGTATACCCTGGAGTACAGTAACTGGAGGCGTGTGTACATTGATATGTACTACAGTGATCGTACTCTCTAGTGTATATCCTGGAGTACAGTGACTGGAGGAGTGTGTACACTGGTATGTACTATAGTGATCATACACTTTAGTGTATACCCTGAAGTACAGTAACTGGAGGAGTGTACAAAGGTATGTACTACAGTGATCATACTCTATAGTGTATACCCTGGAGTACAGTAACTGGAGGAGTGTACACTGGCATGTACTACAGTGATCATACTCTATAGTGTATACCCTGGAGTACAGTAACTGGAGGAGTGTACACTGGTATGTACTACAGTGATCATACTCTATAGTGTATACCCTGGAGTACAGTAACTGGAGGAGTGTACACTGGTATGTACTACAGTGATCGTACGCTCTAGTGTATACCCTGGAGTACAGTAACTGGAGGAGTGTACACTGGTATGTACTACAGTGATCATACTCTCTAGTGTATACCCTGGAGTACAGTAACTGGAGGAGTGTACACTGGTATGTATTACTGTGATCATACTCTCTAGTGTATACCCCGGAGTACAGTAACTGGAGGAGTGTTTACACTGGTATGTACTACAGTGATCACACTCTCTAGTGTATACCCTGGAGTACAGTAACTAAAGGAGTGTACACTGGTATGTACTACAGTGATCACACGCTCTAGTGTATACCATGGAGTACAGTAACTAAAGGAGTGTACACTGGTATGTACTACAGTGATCACACGCTCTAGTGTATACCCCGGAGTCCAGTAACTGAAGGAGTGTACACTTGTATGTACTACAGTGATCACACGCTCTAGTGTATACCCCGGAGTACAGTAAGTGGAGCAGTGTACACGGGTATGTACTACAGTGATCATACTCTCTAGTGTATAACCTGGAGTACAGTAACTGGAGCAGTGTACACTGGTATGTACTACAGTGATCGTACTCTCTAGTGTATACACCGGAGTACAGTAACTGGAGGAGTGTACACTGGTATGTATTGCAGTGATCATACTCTATAGTGTATACCCCGGAGTACAGTAACTAAAGGAGTGTACACTGGTATGTACTACAGTGATCACACGCTCTAGTGTATACCCCGGAGTCCAGTAACTGAAGGAGTGTACACTTGTATGTACTACAGTGATCACACGCTTTAGTGTATACCCTGGAGCAGTGTACACGGGTATGTACTACAGTGATCATACTCTCTAGTGTATACCCTGGAGTACAGTAACTGGAGCAGTGTACACTGGTATGTACTACAGTGATCGTACTCTCTAGTGTATACACCGGAGTACAGTAACTGGAGGAGTGTACACTGGTATATACTACAGTGATCATACGCTCTAGTGTATACCCTGGAGTACAGTTAACTTGAGGAGTTTACACTGGTATGTACTACAGTGATCATACTCTCTAGTGTATACCCTGGAGTACAGTAACTGAACGAGCGTACACTGGTATGTACTACAGTGATCATACTCGCTAGTGTATACCTTGGAGTCCAGTAACTGGAGGAGTGTACACTGGTATGTACTACAGTGATCATACGCTCTAATGTATACCCTGGAGTACAGTGACTGGAGGACTGTATACTGGTATGTACTACAGTGATCATACGCTCTAGTGTATACCCTGGAGTACAGTAACTGGAGGTGTGTGTACACTGGTATGTACTACATTGATACTACGCTCTAGTGTATACACTGGAGTACAGTAACTGGAGGATTGTATACTAGTATGTACTACAGTGATCATACGCTCTAGTGTATACCCTGGAGTACAGTAACTGGAGGAGTGTACACTGGTATGTACTACAGGGATCGTACTCTCTAGTGTATACCCTGGAGTACAGTAACTGAAGGAGTGTATACTGGTATGTACTACAGTGATCATACTCTCTAGTGTATACCCTGGAGTACAGTAACTGGAGGAGTGTATACTGTTATGTACTACAGTGATCATACGCTCTAGTGTATACCCTGGAGTACAGTAACTGGAGGGGTGTACACTGGTATGTACTACAGTGATCATACTCTCTAGTGTATACCCTGGAGTACAGTAACTGGAGGTGCGTACACTGGTATGTACTACAGTGATCATACTCTCTAGTGTATACCCTGGAGTACAGTAACCGGAGGAGTGTACACTGGTATGTACTACAGTGATCGTACTCTCTAGTGTATACCCTGGAGTACAGTAACTGGAGGAGTGTGTACAGTGGTATGTACTACAGTGATCATGCTCTCTAGTGTATACCCTGGAGTACAGTAACTGGAGGAGTGTACACTGGTATGTACTACAGTGAGCATACTCTCTAGTGTATACCCTGGAGTACAGTAACTGGAGGAGTGTACACTGGTATGTACTACAGTGAGCATACTCTCTAGTGTATACCCTGGAGTACAGTAACTGGAGGAGTGTACACTGGTATGTACTACAGTGATCATACGCTCTAGTGTATACCCTGGAGTACAGTGACTGGAGGACTGTATACTGGTATGTATTACAGTGATCATACGCTCTAGTGTATACCCTGGAGTACAGTAACTGGAGGTGTGTGTACACTGGTATGTACTACAGTGATACTACGCTCTAGTGTATACACTGGAGTACAGTAACTGGAGGATTGTATACTAGCATGTACTGCAGTGATCATACGCTCTAGTGTACACCCTGGAGTACAGTAACTGGAGGAGTGTACACTGGTATGTACTACAGGGATCGTACTCTCTAGTGTATACCCTGGAGTACAGTAACTGAAGGAGTGTACACTGGTATGTACTACAGTGATCACACGCTCTAGTGTATACCCCGGAGTCCAGTAACTGAAGGAGTGTACACTTGTATGTACTACAGTGATCACACGCTCTAGTGTATACCCTGGAGTACAGTAAGTGGAGCAGTGTACACGGGTATGTACTACAGTGATCATACTCTCTAGTGTATACCCTGGAGTACAGTAACTGGAGCAGTGTACACTGGTATATACTACAGTGATCATACTCTCTAGTGTATACCCCGGAGTACAGTAACTGGAGGAGTGTACACTGGTATGTACTACAGTGATCATACTCTCTAGTGTATACCCTGGAGTACAGTAACTGGAGGAGTGTGTACACTGGTATGTACTATAGTGATCATACACTTTAGTGTATACCCTGAAGTACAGTAACTGGAGGAGTGTACAAAGGTATGTACTACAGTGATCATACTCTATAGTGTATACCCTGGAGTACAGTAACTGGAGGAGTGTACACTGGCATGTACTACAGTGATCATACTCTATAGTGTATACCCTGGAGTACAGTAACTGGAGGAGTGTACACTGGTATGTACTACAGTGATCATACTCTATAGTGTATACCCTGGAGTACAGTAACTGGAGGAGTGTACACTGGTAGGTACTACAGTGATCATACACTCTAGTGTATACCCTGGAGTACAGTAACTGGAGGAGTGTACACTGGTATGTACTACAGTGATCGTACTCTCTAGTGTATACCCTGGAGTACAGTAACTGGAGGAGTGTACACTGGTATGTACTACAGTGATCAAACTCCCTAGTGTATACCCTGGAGTCCAGTAACTGGAGGAGTGTACACTGGTATGTACTACAGTGATCATAATCTCTAGTGTATACCCTGGAGTACAGTAACTGGAGGCGTGTGTACATTGATATGTACTACAGTGATCGTACTCTCTAGTGTATATCCTGGAGTACAGTGACTGGAGGAGTGTGTACACTGGTATGTACTATAGTGATCATACACTTTAGTGTATACCCTGAAGTACAGTAACTGGAGGAGTGTACAAAGGTATGTACTACAGTGATCATACTCTATAGTGTATACCCTGGAGTACAGTAACTGGAGGAGTGTACACTGGCATGTACTACAGTGATCATACTCTATAGTGTATACCCTGGAGTACAGTAACTGGAGGAGTGTACACTGGTATGTACTACAGTGATCATACTCTATAGTGTATACCCTGGAGTACAGTAACTGGAGGAGTGTACACTGGTATGTACTACAGTGATCGTACGCTCTAGTGTATACCCTGGAGTACAGTAACTGGAGGAGTGTACACTGGTATGTACTACAGTGATCATACTCTCTAGTGTATACCCTGGAGTACAGTAACTGGAGGAGTGTACACTGGTATGTATTACTGTGATCATACTCTCTAGTGTATACCCCGGAGTACAGTAACTGGAGGAGTGTTTACACTGGTATGTACTACAGTGATCACACTCTCTAGTGTATACCCTGGAGTACAGTAACTAAAGGAGTGTACACTGGTATGTACTACAGTGATCACACGCTCTAGTGTATACCATGGAGTACAGTAACTAAAGGAGTGTACACTGGTATGTACTACAGTGATCACACGCTCTAGTGTATACCCCGGAGTCCAGTAACTGAAGGAGTGTACACTTGTATGTACTACAGTGATCACACGCTCTAGTGTATACCCCGGAGTACAGTAAGTGGAGCAGTGTACACGGGTATGTACTACAGTGATCATACTCTCTAGTGTATAACCTGGAGTACAGTAACTGGAGCAGTGTACACTGGTATGTACTACAGTGATCGTACTCTCTAGTGTATACACCGGAGTACAGTAACTGGAGGAGTGTACACTGGTATGTATTGCAGTGATCATACTCTATAGTGTATACCCCGGAGTACAGTAACTAAAGGAGTGTACACTGGTATGTACTACAGTGATCACACGCTCTAGTGTATACCCCGGAGTCCAGTAACTGAAGGAGTGTACACTTGTATGTACTACAGTGATCACACGCTTTAGTGTATACCCTGGAGCAGTGTACACGGGTATGTACTACAGTGATCATACTCTCTAGTGTATACCCTGGAGTACAGTAACTGGAGCAGTGTACACTGGTATGTACTACAGTGATCGTACTCTCTAGTGTATACACCGGAGTACAGTAACTGGAGGAGTGTACACTGGTATATACTACAGTGATCATACGCTCTAGTGTATACCCTGGAGTACAGTTAACTTGAGGAGTTTACACTGGTATGTACTACAGTGATCATACTCTCTAGTGTATACCCTGGAGTACAGTAACTGAACGAGCGTACACTGGTATGTACTACAGTGATCATACTCGCTAGTGTATACCTTGGAGTCCAGTAACTGGAGGAGTGTACACTGGTATGTACTACAGTGATCATACGCTCTAATGTATACCCTGGAGTACAGTGACTGGAGGACTGTATACTGGTATGTACTACAGTGATCATACGCTCTAGTGTATACCCTGGAGTACAGTAACTGGAGGTGTGTGTACACTGGTATGTACTACATTGATACTACGCTCTAGTGTATACACTGGAGTACAGTAACTGGAGGATTGTATACTAGTATGTACTACAGTGATCATACGCTCTAGTGTATACCCTGGAGTACAGTAACTGGAGGAGTGTACACTGGTATGTACTACAGGGATCGTACTCTCTAGTGTATACCCTGGAGTACAGTAACTGAAGGAGTGTATACTGGTATGTACTACAGTGATCATACTCTCTAGTGTATACCCTGGAGTACAGTAACTGGAGGAGTGTATACTGTTATGTACTACAGTGATCATACGCTCTAGTGTATACCCTGGAGTACAGTAACTGGAGGGGTGTACACTGGTATGTACTACAGTGATCATACTCTCTAGTGTATACCCTGGAGTACAGTAACTGGAGGTGCGTACACTGGTATGTACTACAGTGATCATACTCTCTAGTGTATACCCTGGAGTACAGTAACCGGAGGAGTGTACACTGGTATGTACTACAGTGATCGTACTCTCTAGTGTATACCCTGGAGTACAGTAACTGGAGGAGTGTGTACAGTGGTATGTACTACAGTGATCATGCTCTCTAGTGTATACCCTGGAGTACAGTAACTGGAGGAGTGTACACTGGTATGTACTACAGTGAGCATACTCTCTAGTGTATACCCTGGAGTACAGTAACTGGAGGAGTGTACACTGGTATGTACTACAGTGAGCATACTCTCTAGTGTATACCCTGGAGTACAGTAACTGGAGGAGTGTACACTGGTATGTACTACAGTGATCATACGCTCTAGTGTATACCCTGGAGTACAGTGACTGGAGGACTGTATACTGGTATGTATTACAGTGATCATACGCTCTAGTGTATACCCTGGAGTACAGTAACTGGAGGTGTGTGTACACTGGTATGTACTACAGTGATACTACGCTCTAGTGTATACACTGGAGTACAGTAACTGGAGGATTGTATACTAGCATGTACTGCAGTGATCATACGCTCTAGTGTACACCCTGGAGTACAGTAACTGGAGGAGTGTACACTGGTATGTACTACAGGGATCGTACTCTCTAGTGTATACCCTGGAGTACAGTAACTGAAGGAGTGTACACTGGTATGTACTACAGTGATCACACGCTCTAGTGTATACCCCGGAGTCCAGTAACTGAAGGAGTGTACACTTGTATGTACTACAGTGATCACACGCTCTAGTGTATACCCTGGAGTACAGTAAGTGGAGCAGTGTACACGGGTATGTACTACAGTGATCATACTCTCTAGTGTATACCCTGGAGTACAGTAACTGGAGCAGTGTACACTGGTATATACTACAGTGATCATACTCTCTAGTGTATACCCCGGAGTACAGTAACTGGAGGAGTGTACACTGGTATGTACTACAGTGATCATACTCTCTAGTGTATACCCTGGAGTACAGTAACTGGAGGAGTGTGTACACTGGTATGTACTATAGTGATCATACACTTTAGTGTATACCCTGAAGTACAGTAACTGGAGGAGTGTACAAAGGTATGTACTACAGTGATCATACTCTATAGTGTATACCCTGGAGTACAGTAACTGGAGGAGTGTACACTGGCATGTACTACAGTGATCATACTCTATAGTGTATACCCTGGAGTACAGTAACTGGAGGAGTGTACACTGGTATGTACTACAGTGATCATACTCTATAGTGTATACCCTGGAGTACAGTAACTGGAGGAGTGTACACTGGTAGGTACTACAGTGATCATACACTCTAGTGTATACCCTGGAGTACAGTAACTGGAGGAGTGTACACTGGTATGTACTACAGTGATCGTACTCTCTAGTGTATACCCTGGAGTACAGTAACTGGAGGAGTGTACACTGGTATGTACTACAGTGATCAAACTCCCTAGTGTATACCCTGGAGTCCAGTAACTGGAGGAGTGTACACTGGTATGTACTACAGTGATCATACTCTCTAGTGTATACCCTGGAGTACAGTAACTGGAGGAGTGTACACTGGTATGTATTACTGTGATCATACTCTCTAGTGTATACCCCGGAGTACAGTAACTGGAGGAGTGTTTACACTGGTATGTACTACAGTGATCACACTCTCTAGTGTATACCCTGGAGTACAGTAACTAAAGGAGTGTACACTGGTATGTACTACAGTGATCACACGCTCTAGTGTATACCCTGGAGTACAGTAACTAAAGGAGTGTACACTGGTATGTACTACAGTGATCACACGCTCTAGTGTATACCCCGGAGTCCAGTAACTGAAGGAGTGTACACTTGTATGTACTACAGTGATCACACGCTCTAGTGTATACCCCGGAGTACAGTAAGTGGAGCAGTGTACACGGGTATGTACTGCAGTGATCATACTCTCTAGTGTATACCCTGGAGTACAGTAACTGGAGCAGTGTACACTGGTATGTACTACAGTGATCGTACTCTCTAGTGTATACACCGGAGTACAGTAACTGGAGGAGTGTACACTGGTATGTATTACAGTGATCATACTCTATAGTGTATACCCCGGAGTACAGTAACTGGAGGAGTGTTTACACTGGTATGTACTACAGTGATCACACTCTCTAGTGTATACCCAGGAGTACAGTAACTAAAGGAGTGTACACTGGTATGTACTACAGTGATCACACGCTCTAGTGTATACCCTGGAGCAGTGTACACGGGTATGTACTACAGTGATCATACTCTCTAGTGTATACCCTGGAGTACAGTAACTGGAGCAGTGTACACTGGTATGTACTACAGTGATCGTACTCTCTAGTGTATACACCGGAGTACAGTAACTGGAGGAGTGTACACTGGTATATACTACAGTGATCATACGCTCTAGTGTATACCCTGGAGTACAGTTAACTTGAGGAGTTTACACTGGTATGTACTACAGTGATCATACTCTCTAGTGTATACCCTGGAGTACAGTAACTGAACGAGCGTACACTGGTATGTACTACAGTGATCATACTCGCTAGTGTATACCTTGGAGTCCAGTAACTGGAGGAGTGTACACTGGTATGTACTACAGTGATCATACTCTCTAGTGTATACCCTGCAGTACAGTAACTGGAGCAGTGTGTACACTGGTATGTACTACAGTGATCATACTCTCTAGTGTATACCCTGGAGTACAGTAACTGGATGAGTGTACACTGGTATGTACTACAGTGATCGTACTCTCTAGTGTACACCCCGGAGTACAGTAACTGGAGGAGTGTACACTGGTATGTACTACAGTGATCATGCTCTCTAGTGTATACCCTTGAGTACAGTAACTGGAGGCGTGTGTACACTGATATGTACTACAGTGATCGTACTCTCTAGTGTATACCCTGGAGTACAGTAACTGGAGGAGTGTACACTGGTATGTACTATAGTGATCATACACTCTAGTGTATACCCTGGAGTACAGTAACTGGAGGAGTGTACACTTGTATGTACTACAGTGATCATACACTCTAGTTTATACCCTGGAGTACAGTAACTGGAGGAGTGTACACTGGTATGTACTACAGTGATCATACTCTCTAGTGTATACCCTGCAGTACAGTAACTGGAGCAGTGTGTACACTGGTATGTACTACAGTGATCATACTCTCTAGTGTATACCCTGGAGTACATTAACTGGAGGAGTGTACACTGGTATGTACTACAGTGATCGTACTCTCTAGTGTACACCCCGGAGTACAGTAACTGGAGGAGTGTACACTGGTATGTACTACAGTGATCATGCTCTCTAGTGTATACCCTTGAGTACAGTAACTGGAGGCGTGTGTACACTGATATGTACTACAGTGATCGTACTCTCTAGTGTATACGCTGGAGTACAGTAACTGGAGGAGTGTACACTGGTATGTACTATAGTGATCATACACTCTAGTGTATACCCTGGAGTACAGTAACTGGAAGAGTGTACACTGGTATTTACTACATTGATCATACTCTCTAGTGTATACCCTGGAGTACAGTAACTGGAGGAGTGTACACTTGTATGTACTACAGTGATCATACACTCTAGTGTATACCCTGGAGTACAGTAACTGGAGGAGTGTACACTGGTATGTACTACAGTTATCATACTCTCTAGTGTATACCCTGCAGTACAGTAACTGGGGGAGTGTACACTGGTATGTACTACAGTGATCATACACTCTAGTGTATACCCTGGAGTCCAGTAACTGGACGAGCGTACACTGGTATGTACTACAGTGATCATACTCTCTAGTGTATACCCTGGAGTATAGTAACTGGAGGAGTGTACACTGGTATGTACTACAGTGATCGTACTCTCTAGTGTATACCCTGGAGTACAGTAACTGGAGGAGCGTACACTGGTATGTTCTACAATGATCGTATTCTCTAGTGTATACCCTGGAGTACAGTAACTGGAGGAGTGTACACTGGTATGTACTACAGTGATCGTACTCTCTAGTGTATACCCTGGAGTACAGTAACTGGAGGAGCGTACACTGGTATGTACTACAGTGATCTTACTATCTAGTGTATACCCTGCAGTACAGTAACTGGAGAAGTGTACACTGGTAAGTACTACAGTGATCGTACTCTCTAGTGTGTACCCTGGAGTCCAGTAACTGGAGGAGTGTACACTGGTAAGTACTACAGTGATCATACTCTCTAGTGTATACCCTGGAGTACAGTAACTGGAGGAGTGTACACTGGTATGTTCTACAATGATCGTATTCTCTAGTGTATACCCTGGAGTACAGTAACTGGAGGAGCGTACACTGGTATGTACTACAGTGATCGTACTCTCTAGTGTATACCCTGGAGTACAGTAACTGGAGGAGCGTACACTGGTATGTACTACAGTGATCGTACTCTCTAGTGTATACCCTGGAGTACAGTAACTGGAGGAGCGTACACTGGTATGTACTACAATGATCGTATTCTCTAGTGTATACTAGAGAATGTTCCACTTGTGCACTGACCAAGATTCCTAGACTCCTGCCGGTTGGCCTCCTGCAGCCCATCCCTAATGGGGAGCGTCCATGGCAGTGTTTCTCAATATTAGTCCTCGGGGCACACCAACAGTGCAGGTTTTCAGGTTGTTCCTGTTTAATCACAGGTGAGCAATTAGTGGCTCAGTCATTGTGATTGATTCACCTGTGATTAATTAGGGATATCTTGAAAACATGACCTGTTGGTGTGCCCCGAGGACCGGAGCTGAGAATCACTGGTCCATGGACTCACTTGTCGATAGACTTTATGGTAGAGTTGCCTGTCTCGGAAGGTTACATGGTCATCCTGATGATTGTGGACAGATTTTCCAAAATATCCCATTTTGTGCATCTGAAAGGAACTCCCCTACTCCAAGGATTTGTGAAGGAGGTAGTTCGTCTCAATGGTATTCCCAAAGTGGTGGTCGCGAATCATGAGACCTAGTTTGTGTCACGTTTCTGGAGAGCCTTTTGTGGTCAGATGGGGATCCAGCTCTAGTTCTCCTACGCTGATCATCCACAGTCTAACGGTGTTGCAGAGAGGTCTAATCAAGCACTTGAACAGTTTCTCCATTGTTTCATTTCTGACCATCATAACAACTGGGCGAACCTGTTACCGTGGGCGGAGCTGGCCAGGAATAGTGCAGCCAATTCCCCCTTTCGGAACTCACCCTTTCTGATTAACTACGGGTTCCAACCTTCGCTGCTGCCAGAGTCTTTTGAGGCGCAGAATATTCCTGTTCTGGAGGAGCAATTGAGGGCACTCCGCTCCACATGGGTACAGGTTCAGAGATCCCTGCAGAGTTCCACGTTGCGCTATAAGAGACAAGCAGACAGTAGACATCTACCCGCTCCAGTGTTCCAGGAGGGAGAGAGAGTATCGCTGTCCTCGCGCAATCTCCATCGCCAGGTGCCTTGTGAAAATCTGGATCCCCGATTTGTGGGACCCTTTCGGGTTCTCTGCAGGATTAACCCCGTAGCCTATGCCCTTGAACTCCCTGCTAATATGCACGTCTCTAATGCTTTCCATGTGTCGCTACTGAAACCATTGGTCTGTAACAGATATAATAATGCTCCTGTCCGTCCCAGACCTGTCCAAGTGGGGGACCGTGAGGACTATGAGGTACAAAGTATTTTGGACACTTGCAGGGTCAGAGGCCAGTACAATATCTACTTCATTGGAAAGGATATGGACCTGAGGAGCATTCCTGGGTCACTAAGAGAGATCTACATGCACTACTTCCCACACCGCCTCTAGTGCTGGTCCTTTTCCGTGGGGGGAGAGGTCGTTAAGGGGTCGTACTGTCACAGTCTTCCTTAGAGGCTAAGTTTTCCTGTGCTTCCTACCTCTGTATGGCCACCAGTTGGCATGACCCCCGGCTACTTCCTCATTGCTGACATCAGGTAACAGGCACTAGCACGGACGCCTGTTTATGGGTCTATTCTGGGTGGCCTAATTGGGTCCCACTTCCTTCTGCTCCTTTATAAACCTCCTTGGGCCTGGGAGTCATTGCCTTTAAGTGGTGTTCCTGCTCATTACTCTTGATCTCTGTTGTGACCCGTGTTTGCCTGATAATCTCACTCTGTGTATGACCCCGGCTTGTCTGACTACCCACATTGGTTCTGACCTGTGGCTGTGGCTGACTACTTGCTCTGTGTATGTCCTTGGCTTGTCTGACTACCCACATTGGTTCTGACTTGTGGCTCTGGCTGACTACTCGCTCTGTGTATGACCCCGGCTTGTCTGACTACCCACATCGGTTCTGACCTTTGGCTCTGGCTGACTACTTGCTCTGTTTATAACCCCGGCTTGTCTGACTACCCACATCCGTTCTGACCTGTGGCTCTGGCTGACTACTCACTCTGTGTATGACCCCGGCTTATCTGACTACCCACATCAATTATGACCTGTGGCTCTGGCTGACTACTCGCTCTGTGTATGACCCCAGCTTGTCTGACTACCCACATTGGTTCTGACCTGTGGCTCTGGCTGACTACTCACTCTGTGTATGACCCCAGCTTGCCTGACCAGTGGCCCTGGCTACTGCCCACTCAGTGTAGCCTCCGGTTGCCTTTCCTGTGGGCCTGATTACTTTCACTCCTTATAGTCCTCAGTTTGTCTGACCAGTGGCCCTGGCTCCTACTCGCTCAGCATAGTCTCCGGTTGCCTGACCAGTGGCCTGGTTACTCTCACTCCATGTAGTCCCTGGCTTGTCTGACCTGTGACTTTGGCTGCCTACTCGCTTCCTACACTACCTGCTTGCCTGATCTGTAGTCTCGGTGTCTCCTGGCTCTGGTCTGCTCTCGCTCTCTGTTGCCCCCGTTTGCAGACCAAGTGGTGACTTACACATATTCTACCATTCTTCTGTTGTCTCACTTGAGCTGCCTCCCTAGTCTTGAGATCTTGAGTAGTGCATTGCACAGCACAGTGTGCAGCTCCGGAGGGACCTTGGGTCCTATTTGCATATGTCTGGGGTTCTCTGTGGGCTCTACCATTATTACTGTTACAATAAATAAAGGTGGTTATATTTTATCTTTGTGTCTGTGCTTCTTTGTCTGATTACCGTGACAACAATACACACTTGCATGCAACACATACAGGCAAAACACACAAATGCACAACACACAATATACACAAAATACACTATACGCAGAATGCTGTACGCAAAACGATATATGCTCACTCACACACACGCTCTCACACGCTCACTCACATACATGCTCTCACACTCTCAATCACGTACTGTCACAGTCTTCCTTAGAGACTGTTTTCCTGTGCTTCCTACCTCTGTATGGCCACCAGTCGGCATGACCTCCGGCCAGTTCCTCATTGCTGATATCAGGTAACAGGCACTAGCACGGACGCCTGTTTATGGGCCTATTCTGGGTGGCCTAATTGGGTCCCACTTCCTTCTGCTCCTTTATAAACCTCCTTGGGCCTGGGAGTCATTGCCCTTAAGTGGTGTTCCTGCTCATTACTCTTGATCTCTGTTGTGACCCGTGTTTGCCTGAGAATCTTGCTCTGTGTATGTCCCCGGCTTGTCTTACTACCCACATCCGTTCTGACCTGTGGCTCTGGCTGACTACTCGCTCTGTGTATGACCCCGGCTTGTCTGACTACCCACATCCGTTCTGACCTGTGGCTCTGGCTGACTTACTCTCTCTGTGTATAACCCCAGCTTGTCTGACTACCCACATTGGTTCTGACCTGTGGCTCTGGCTGACTACTCACTCTGTGTATGACCCCAGCTTGCCTGACCAGTGGCCCTGGCTACTGCCCACTCAGTGTAGCCTCTGGTTGCCTTTCCTGTGGGCCTGATTACTTTCACTCCTTATAGTCCTCAGTTTGTCTGACCAGTGGTCCTGGCTCCTACTCGCTCAGCATAGTCTCCGGTTGCCTGACCAGTGGCCTGGTTACTCTCACTCCATGTAGTCCCTGGCTTGTCTGACCTGTGACTTTGGCTGCTTACTCGCTCCCTACACTACCTGCTTGCCTGACCTGTAGTCTCGGTGTCTCCTGGCTCTGGTCTGCTCTCGCTCTCTGTTGCCCCCGTTCGCAGACCAAGTGGTGACTTACACATATTCTACCATTCTTCTGTTGTCTCACTTGAGCTGCCTCCCTAGTCTTGAGATCTTGAGTAGTGCAGTGCAAAGCACAGTGTGCAGCTCCGGAGGGACCTTGGGTCCTATTTGCATATGTCTGGGGTTCTGTGTGGGCTCTACCATTATTACTGTTACAATAAATAAAGGTGGTTATATTTTATCTTTGTGTCTGTCTTTCTTTGTCTGATTACCGTGACAACAATACACACTTGCATGCAACACATACAGGCAAAACACACAAATGCACAACACACAATATACACAAAATACACTATATGCAGAATGCTGTACGCAAAACGATATATGCTCACTCACACACACGCTCTCACACGCTCACTCACATACATGCTCTCACACTCTCAATCACACACACGCTCTCACACGCTCACTCACACACATGCTCTCACACGCTCACTCACACACGCGCTCTCACATGCTCACTCACACACTCACACATAAGCTCTCACACGCTCACTCACACATACGCTCTCACATGCTCACTCATGGAGAGTTATGTAATGCAGTGCTTTGTAAAGTGTTACACACCGTTTTGGATTTGAAAGGGCTAAGCACCGGAAATTCAACAATCCAGTCATTAAAGGGATAGTAAAGTCTATTTACATTAAACTCTAATATTGTAGCTATTACAACAATAAAGTAACCGATGTAAGTCCCATCTCTCAGACCTTTATGGTTTGAGAGATATACAAAGATAAAGTTCCCCCTCCCTCCCTCCCCTTTCACAGATATCAGCTTTGTAGCCGACAGCAGGATATCCTGGTCCCAGGACCATCCTGCGGCTCTTCAGCAGAGCCGAAATAACGTGATCTAGAAACAAATACTTCACTGGAATGGTCTACAAAGAGTGCTTGCAAACCGTGCTATTTCAGCTCTGCTGAAGAGCCGCCAGCTGGTCGCTCGACCAGAATCTCCTTCTGACAGCTTTACAGCTTACGTCAGGGAAAGGGAGGGAGGGGAGAACTTTATCCTATAAAATAATTCGCTAAAACGTGTGTAACGACTCAGTCATGTGCAGTAGAAACTGCCAGTGACGAGGCTGATACAGAGCGGGGAGCTCAGAAGGAGCGTCCCGCTGTGTATCAGCCGTGACGCGGGCAGTCTCTACTGTGCATGACTGCCCCGCAACCAGCTGGCACTGTATCAGTCGCGGTGTGGGCAGACTCTACTGTGCATGACTGCCCCGTGACCGGCTGGCACTGTATCAGCCGCAGCGTGGGCAGACTCTACTCTGCATGACTACCCCGCGGCTGGCTGGCAGTGGCACTGTGGCCCGTGTAACGGGCTCTTCAACTAGTCTTTGTATATCTCTCAAACCATAAAGGTCTGAGAGACGGGACTTACATCGGTTAGTTTATTGTTGTAATAGCGACAATATTAGATTTTAATGTAAACAGACTTTACTGTCCCTTTACCAACATTGTCTCCTTTCTGGATTTACCTGGGTGTCAGGGGAAAATAGTCCTACACGTAAATCTACTTTTACTATATTAACCCTATTACTACCAGACAGGTATCACGTCCTATGTTTATTTAGTCATGCATTCAACTGCATGGGACTTTTGTTTTGGGTTTTTTTTGGGGGGGTTATTTATTTTATTAACCGAACGGGCAAAGCGGTGCCAATATTGCCAGTATATATATGTGTGTGTGAGTCTGTCTTGCACACCACTTTGTTCCTTACAGTGTTAAAATTGTTTTGCTCTGGATTTCTAACAGCTACGCACATTAAACATTCTAGAGGTGATTTCCAGAGATATTCGCTGAATGATTTTGTCCCCTGCGGGAAGTTACAATGTCCTGCACATTCATTAAACATCTGTGGTTTCCATGGAAACTGCAACCTGCATTTGAGCAAGGGCCCTGACCCAAAGCACCGTGCTTCTGTAAGTCCCCGAATGATAATCGGTAAATAACTGGCTGTTGTTGTGTCCCTTTAATAAATCTAATTCTTACACAGTGGAAACAGCAGGTACAATACACTTCAAATGGTGGAAAGTAAGTGGCGGAATGCAAAGAAAGAGACTTTTACTTTGCATTGAAAATAACTAATATATGACTATATGTAGTATGTCCATTAAATCATTTTTCTTTTTTTTGAGAAATTAATCTTTATATCTTTTGTGGCACACTCTGGCATGCTATGTAAATTCCCTGCTCAGTATGCCGAGTATTGTTCTAGGTCAGTGATTCCGAACCATACCTATGCACTTTGATGTATGGTCTTTCTGGAGGGGCATCCTGTGGTGCTGCTAGGGGGGGAAAATTGATGTGATTCGTGTCTTAAGGAGCTGGGCTTAACCGTGAGTGGGGGGGGGCTTAAAGGTTGTGAAAAAAGTGGTGAAAATAGACTGGGGAAGGAGGAGAAATGGGCAGAATGGGAAAGAGCAGAAGTGGGCAGAGTTTCAGTAGAAGCTCCCACATCCGGAGACTCAGACTCCGCCCCGGAGACCCGGTAATAAGTGGCATAAACCGGAGTCTCAGTGGCAAATCCAGAGGCTTCTCAGTTATGTCCCCAACCTGTGCCATTAAGGCCCACTAACAGGCCAGGATTTGTGGATTTCCTCATTAGACAGCAGGTGAGTTAATCAGATTGAATGAGCCTCTGATCTATACACCTGTGTTCTAGAGGAAAATTCACATATCCGACCTGTTAGTGGGCCACGAGGGCACGGGTTGGGAATCACTGTTCTAGGCCTAATTTACAAAGACTTGTCCATCTAAAAAGGTGCCCTTCTGGAGTGCAATTCCAGTCCATGTTTTGGTACGCACACCCAAAGAAAAAAACACATTTAAACTTGCTGGAGTGCAACCAGTTTTGACCAAAATAGCTAAAAGCAAATACACAAAATATTGGTGCACATCCAAATTTTCATCACCATTAACCCTTTACTCTGCGGCATTATGCCTGCATATCACTACTATGTTAAAGATGAGGATTTAGTCACATTAGTCTCCTCCAGAGAGTGTTGGCTGCAAGTGCACTGACTCTTAGTCAAGTAAAGCTGACAAAGACTCAGCTCTCAGAATAAAGTAAATTAAGGTTAGTATATGACTAAAGCAGGAGAGATTCAGCTCATAGGACAAAGCAAAATTAAGTTTAGGACTTGCCTATATTGGAGTACCTTAGCTTGGTGGTAATCTTAGCATACTATGGCCATATTATGTGACTAAAACCTCATCTTTAATACAGTGGTGATATGTGTAACTGTACCAGGATTTACCGGACCCTTTTGGGGTCATCCATTCCTGACCGCAGCTGCTGCTGCACCTCTTCCAAGGCTGGCTGGAGCCCTGATACTTCCTGGTGGTCTGGAGGTCCTGGATACTGGCAAGAATAAGTGGAAGCTGCCCCCTGGCAGACTGGAAGAGCTAGTGAAATTAGCTGCAGAACCCTAGGTGGGGTTTCCAGGGGCCCTACACGAGTAGACCGAAGAGCCAAATGAATTCGCTCCTGTAATGGCTAAGGTAAGAATCCCCAGCCCAAGTCCCCTCCAGAAATACAGCCAAGACTTGTATTAAGGAGGGTAGAACACAACAGGCTTTAATAATGAAACACACTGCTTATATACACTTCCAGACACTCTTATCAAGATTAGAATGTAAACTAGGGCTTGGGACAGTGTTTCTACACTTGACCAATTAGGGAATGGCCTACATTTCCATACACTCTTATCAAGATAAGAATACAAAGTAGGGCTTGAAAAAGGAGCATTTTAACTGGACCATAATAGCCTTCCCTGATTGGTCAATGAAGCAAAGCAGGAATCAATCCACATTCCAAACATTCCTTAACACTAGTTACACAGACATGGAGTATACTTTAAACAAGCCAGAGTGCTGGGCTCAACAGCCCACTCTGCACTTTGGTTCCCCGCTGCCAAATCCCTTTACAGAACTTATAGTATAGCACCATGTACCCACTATTACATTCTACCACATAATACACAATACAATGAGCAATATTTCAAATTGTAATTGGTGGATTCCTGGCTTATATAGCAAGGAGTGAGAGAGCTCTGTAAGTTAATCAGAGACCTGTGCCCTGAAAGACTGAGTTTGGATACTTGCTGGAAAAATAGAATAAGTATATTGTGTGTGGTGTAGTGTGGTAAGGGAGAGGTTAAAGAACAAATCTCTTGGGTTTTGTTTTCCCTCTCTTTGCTGTGAGACAAGCAAATAATTGAAGTCTGGTGTGGTGGGAGTGACTAATTGCTGTGTTTGTAATTGGTGGATTCCTGGCTTAAAGGGATAGTAATACTTCATTTTAACTTTATTTTATTTTGTAGGCATTAAAAAAACATGAAGAATGATATAAGTCTTATCTCTGAAACCTTTATGGTTTAAGAGATATTCACAAACAAAGTATCCCCCCCCTGTTCAACCAGATAAGAAGGGAGATGCCCAGGTAGACTGCAGAGAGGGACAATCTTCAATTAAGATAATGGAAAAAGCTGAAAAACTTTTCAAGGGGGGAAGGGCTTTCATTGTTTTCATACAAAGAAAATTGTCCCCTTCTGTTATCTGTACTGTCATACAACCAGACTCACATCTGAGAAGAGATGGCTTACACTAGGAAAAAGGGGCGGGGAGGGGAACTTTGCTTGTGAATATCTCATAAACCATAAAGGTTTGAGAGATAAGACTTATATCATTCTTCATGTTTTTTTAATGCCTACAAAATAAAATAAAGTTAAAACGAAGTGTTACTATCCCTTTAAATAACAGATACATAGTGAATACTTGAACGTGTGAATCTTGCATCAGTGTGTACGTGCAGAAGTGTGGTAAGTGTGGGAATTTAAAACTGGGGAATTCAAGTGCAGAAGTGTGGTAAGTGTGGGAATTTAAAACTGGAGAATTCAAGTGCAGAAGTGTGGTAAGTGTGGGAATTTAAAACAGGGGAATTCAAATACAGGAGGTTAGACAGGGGAACACATTTATCAATCTTATTGTGCAGCTATTTTTGCCTGCCTGCCTTTTTATCTTGTGGTAACTGGCACATATGAGTGGTTGTATGATTGTCCATTTAACTCAGTGCACAAACTGCCATATGTTTGCACACCTGGAACAATCGTTCCAGGGAGCATACCTCTATGACAGATGTGAGCAAGTGGTCTCTCTGGAAGCTCGTATCAGTGATCTGGAGGGGCAGGTTGCAACATTGAGAATGACAGACAATCTTGAGAGGGGTCTGCTGACTGAGCAGCAGGAAGCGGTGGTAGGTAGTTCTGGGGGTGGAGACTGCACAAAGAAAGAGCAGGTAGCCAGATGGGTTACAGTTAGTCATAGCAAGGGGGGTGGACAGAGGAATAGGGAGGACACTCCTGTGTTTACTAATCCTAACAGATTTGCTACATTGAATAATGATGTTGGGGATGCTGACACAGGAGTGTCTTTGCCAGAGAGGACTGTTCTCTCTAACAGCCGGGTGAACAGCCCTTCTAGCACGGATGGGATCCGGGACTCAGGCAGACCTAGACAGATGGTGGTGGTAGGGGATTCTATCATTAGGAAGACAGACAGGGTAATCTGTCGCCAAGATCGCCACAATCATACAGTTTGCTGTCTCCCGGGAGCTCGGGTTTGACATGTGGCTGATCGGGTTGAAAGATTGTTAGGAGGGGTTGGGCATGACCCGGCTGTCATGGTACATGTTGGTACTAATGACAAAGTCAGTGGAAAATGGAGGTCCGTTAAGAAGGATTTCAGGGACCTAGGATATAAGCTTAAGCAGAAGACCTCTAAGGTAGTATTTTTTAAAATACTACCTGTGCCACGCGCTACATTATAAAGGCAACGGGAGATTAGGGAGTTAAATGCGTGGATAAAGACTTGGTATAAGCAGGAGGGGTTTGGGTTCCTAGAGTACAGGGCAGTCTTTTCCCATGGGGCAATCTTTATAGTAGTGATGGATTGCACATAAGTGGAAGGGGGGCCACGGTGCTGGGCGATAGAATGGTTAGAGGGCTGGAGGAGACTTTAAACTAAAAAGTGGGGGGGAGCAGCAACACAGGCTGGGGAAGGTAGTATAATTGAGGAAATGGGATTAGAGAATGGGTATGAGGGTGGAGAGGGGGAATGGGCTAGTTAATCTAATAGGGAGTTGCCATTGTTACAGCCTGATAAAAGACAAATACATCTGAAAAAGAACGAAATCTTTAGGAATGGCAAAAAGATAAAATGTATGCATGCAAATGCTCGCAGTCTGGCTGGTAAGATGGGGGAACTAGAAATGACTGCGGTACATGAGCAGTATGATCTGATTGGAGTGTCTGAAACCTGGTTAGATGATACGTATGACTTGGCAGTCAATCTAGAGGGTTATTCACTTTTTAGGAGGGACAGGGTTAATAAAAGGGGAGGGGTATGCCTATATGTAAAGCGGGCCTTAAAATCTAGTTTAAGGGAAGATATAAATGAAGGGTCCAATGAAAAGGTAGAGGCCTTGTGGGTTGAAATACACACTGGGGGCACACATAATAAAAAGATATTGGTGGGGATTTACTACAAGCCACCTAATGCTGGGGAGTTGGAGGAAGCCCAACTTTTACTGCAAATGGAAAAGGCTGCTAGGTCAGCAAAGGTAATTATAATGGGAGATTTCAACTACCCTGAAATTGACTGGAGCAATATGACTTCCAGCACAACAAAGGGAAATATTTTTCTAAGTATGATAAATTATACTTTTATGTCCCAACTAGTAGAGAAGCCAACTAGAAAAGAGGCCTTGCTTGACCTAGTGCTCTCAAACGATTCTGACATGAAAAACAATGTGCAAGTAAGGGAACATTTGGGCAGCAGTGACCACAATATTGTATCCTTTGAAGCTTGTTATGAGAAACCCTATAGCAAGGGTTTAACCAAAACATTCAATTTCAAAAAGGCTAATTTTACAAAGTTAAAAGAAGTGTTAAAGGATATCCAGTGGGATGTAATTTTCAAAGATAAAAATGCACGAGAATCATGGAATATATTTAAAATGCTCTTGGGCAAATATACACGTCAATATATACCATTGGGGAATAAGCACAAGAGAAGTAAAGCGAAACCAATGTGGCTTAATAATGTGGTTAGCAGGGGGATGAGAAATAAAAGACAGGCTTTTAAAGTGTTTAAGTCAAACGGGTCAGATGCATCATTTAAAAAATATAAAAAATGTAATCAAATCTGCAAACAAGCAATTAAGCTAGCTAAAATAGAAAATGAGAGAAACATTGCGAATGAGAGCAAGAAAAACCCTAAACAATTCTACAAGTATATTAATAACAAAAACGTTAAGGTTGATATTGGTCATCTTAGGACTGAGACAGGTGAATTGTTTAGTGAGGATAAAGCTATGGCTGACACCCTAAATATGTTCTTTGCTTCAGTATATACAAAGGAAGCAGCAATGACAAGCTATGGGCAAACAGACAAAACCACGGAATTTCCTCCAACAACATATACATGGCTTACAGAGGACAAGGTCCAAAAGAGACTGGAAAGGGTTATAGTGAATAAAGCTCCTGGACCGGACGGTATACACCCAAGGGTACTTAAGGAACTTAGTTCAGTAATAGCAAAACCATTATACTTAATATTTATTGATTCACTTTCATCAGGCATAGTGCCCTGTGATTGGAGGAAAGCTGTAGTAGTTCCATTGTTTACAAAGGGAGCAAGATCCAAACCAGGAAATTATAGACCTGTGAGCTTATCTTCCATAGTGGGTAAGATACTAGAAGGGTTATTAACTGACAGTATTCAGAACTATGTGAAGACAAACAATATCATTAGTAGGAATCAGCATGGTTTCATGAAGAACAGATCATGTAGACTAATTTACTTGCATTTTATGAAAGAGTAAGTAGTAATTTGGACAGGGGAATTGCTGTTGATGTAGTATACTTGGATTTTGCAAAAGCCTTTGATACAGTGCCTCACAACAGGTTACTGCATAAATTAAAAGGCTTCAGTTTGGGCAGTGTTATCTGTACATGGATTGAGAACTGGTTAAATGATAGATGGCAGAGAGTTGTTGTAAATGGAACTTTTTCAAATTGGTCTATGGTTATAAGTGGGGTTCAGCAGGGTTCAGTCCTGGGACCAATGCTCTTTAATTTGTTTATTAATGATCTAGAAGTGGGAATTAAAAGTAGCATCTCAATCTTTGCTGATGACACTAAACTATGTAAGGAAATACATACAGAGCTGGATGTTTTTTCCCTACAGAAGGATTTAGATAAACTAAGTGAATGGGCAGAAAAGTGGCAGATGTCATTTAATGTAGATAAATGTAAGGTTATGCATTTGGGCTGTAGAAACAAACTTGCTACATATACACTAAATGGGAAGCAACTTGGGAAATCCTCATTAGAGAAAGATTGAGGAGTACTGATAGACAATAGACTTCACAGCAGTGTGCAGAGTCACTCAGCTGCTGCAAGAGCAAATAGAGTACTATCCTGCATAAAAAGAGGTGTAGAAGCAAGGGATGCTAATATTATCCTACCTCTGTATAAATCCTTGGTTAGGCCTCATCTAGAATATGGAGTACAATTTTGGGCGCCTGTTCTAAAAAAAGACATTGCTGAACTGGAAAAGGTGCAGAGACGTGCAACAAAAATGATAAAGGGATTGGAGGATCGGAGTTACAAAGAGAGACTAGCCAAACTGGGTTTGTTTACATTAGAGAAGAGACGTCTAAGGGGTGATACGATTACCATTTACACATACATTAAAGGTCAATACAAAGAACTATCCAATGAATTATTTATGCAAAGAGCTGAGCTGAGAACAAGAGGTCATCCATTAAGACTAGAGGAAAGGCGATTTCGACAAAAAAAAAGGCAGGGATTATTTACAAGAAGGGCGGTAAGGCTATGGAATTCTTTGCCTCGGGATGTTGTGCTTGCAGATAATGCAACTGTATTGCAACCAGAGGGTTGTTGTTAATGGAGTGTATTCTGAGCAGAGACTGGTTACAAGTGGAGTGCCACAAGGATCTGTTCTGGGCCCTGTTCTGTTCAACATGTTTGTAAGTGACATAAGGGAAGGCTTGGCAGGGAAGGTTTGCTTGTTTGCTGATGACACAAAAGTGTGTAATAGGGTTGATGTTCCAGGAGGTGTCTGTAATATGGAGAATGATTTAGCACTATTAGATAAGTGGTCAAAACAATGGAAACTTCAGTTCAATGTTTCCAAATGTAAAATAATGCACTTGGGGAAAAGAAACCCTCAATCTGACTATCGTATTGGCAGTTCTGTGGTAGCAAAGACTTCAGAAGAGAAGGATTTGGGGGTGGTCATCTCTGACAGCCTCAAGATGAGTAACCAATGCAACCAGGCGGTGGGGAAAGCAAATCGTATGCTTGGCTGCATAGCTAGAGGTATAACAAGCAGGAAGAGGGAGATTGTGATCCCTCTGTATAGAGCTCTAGTGAGACCACATCTGGAATACTGTGTACAGTTCTGGAGGCCTCATCTGCAAAAGGATATAACTAAAATTGAGCGGGTTCAAAGAAGAGCTACAAAAATGGTGGAAGGTCTAAAGCATAGAACTTATCAAGAACGACTCAGAGATCTAAATATGTATAGTCTGGAGGAAAGAAGAGAAAGGGGGGACATGATTGAAACCTTTAAATATGTTAAAGGACTGAACAAGGTTCAGGAGGGAAGTGTGATTAATAAGAATCTGAATACAAGAACAAGGGGGCACAATCTGAGGCTAGTTGGAGGAAAAATTAAGAAAAACATTAGAAAATATTATTTCACTGAAAGAGTAGTAGAAACTTGGAACAAACTTCCAGCAGAGGTGGTTGATAAATCCACAGTAACACAGTTTAAACATGCCTGGGATAAACATGTATCTATCCTAAGATAACAATAAAGGAATACTAAAGGGCAGACTAGATGGACCAGGTGGTCTTTTTCTGCCGTCAATCTTCTATGTTTCTATGTTTCTATGTATTCAAAAAAAGCAATGGATGCCTATCTAGCACAGAACAATATTGACAATTATAACAGATGGCTTCAAAGCAGATAGGATATTGATCCGGGGAACTATCTGAGTACCAATTGGAGTCAGGAAGGAATAATTCCCCCCCCAGACACACACTTGGGACTAGATTGGAAATGGCTCCAGAGAGCTTTTTTGCCTTCCTCTGGATCAACAGGGGTGTTTTTGGCATGGGCTGGACTTGATGGACGCATGTCTTTTTTCAGCCTTATCTACTATGTTACTATGTTAGAGACCTGGAGGTGAATGTCACCACATGTCCCTATGCTGATTCCCCCCGCAGGTGTCCTAAATCACTCCATCTGGTCACACTACTCCACCCCCCCAAGTCTTGGACAGACCAGGTGTGATCCGAACGGATCCACCTCTGCACTGTCCACAAAGTCTTTCAGGCATCTTCTTGCCGGGATAGTCTATCAGCATTTTTGTTGGACCTGCTGGGTCTGTAATGAATGGTAAAGGTGGAGGGAGAAGCTCCAGCTGTGTAAAAACGGTCCATTTTTTTTTCACAACCATATTCAGAAATGCAGCCATCTTTGGGGTTGTACAGACATGGAGCTTGTGAAGGCACTGGTAAGATACCCCAAATCATTTGCCAATAGTACCTCAAATGGGATGCCAGACATCACTCCCACCTCACAGTCTCTTTCACCAGCACCCCAATCCAGTGTGATCCGGGCCAAGGGAATCTGGTGTATGGCTCCTCCAGCAACTCGTACTGCCACTGTCCGGCCAGTTCTCTGCCTGTGGGAGACCCGGTGGGGTTGTACCGTAGTGATTGTGGCTCCAGTGTCTCTCTAACCCTTGGCTGGCTACCCGTTCACCAGCACTGACTGACCATGGTCTCCTCGGTTATCTGTGCTGGCTGTTTGGACCAGGCTTACCTCGTGGATCAGTCCCCATACTTCGTCCCTGCCAAAAGGGCCAATTTTGTAATTCACTCCCATGGGCATGGATAAATTGTACTCCATAGGTTCAGTTCCAGGGTCCTCTCCCCCACGGTAGGCTTGTCTTGGTGCACTCTGGGGTGGGACCGGTGGAGATACTGGCTACTGGGGCAAGAGCCCAGGCCGTGACTGTCTCTGAGGGCAATTACTCCGAATGTGACCAGGCTGCAAACAATCAACACACTGCAGTCCATAGCGATGCCCTCCACTGGGCTGGCTGTGAATGATGGGAATGGGGCTGTGATGTGATATCTGGCCCATTAGAGTGCCAGTAGTAAATCCTTTGGGTGGTACAGAAGAGCGACAGGGCCCATGCTCTCGATTCACATATCATTCCATACATTTGGCTTGTCTTGGGGCATTCCGGGGTGGGACCAGTGGAGATACTCGCCTCTGTGGCAGGGGTATAGGTCTGGACCATCTCTGAGGGCAATTTCTCCTAACATGTCCCAGCTGCAAACAATTGTAGCACTGCAGGCCAGAAATGCGCCTTGCACTGGGCTGGTGGTGAGTGATAGGGATGGGGCAGGGCCCTGGTACCTGGTTCACTGAAGGGGTGGCATTAGATCCTGTGGGAGGGGGGACCAGAGAGGGACAGGGCCCACTGCATTTGGTTTCCACATATTTGTCGGCTAACTTGGTCACTTACCCTACTGTAGCTGAATCATGGTCACATACCCAATCACAAACTTCTGGAGGTGTATATTGGAAGAATTGCTCCAGCAGGAAGAGCTGCCAACAATCCTCCATAGTCTTTGCCTTGCAGCCCAGTAGCCAGTTGGCAGAAGCACGGTCCATGCTGTACACCCATTCCGCATACGAGTCCTGTTCCCGCCATCGGGTATCCAGAAATTTGGGCTGGTAGGCATCCAGGGTAACGGCATACCGGGCAAGCAAGCACCATTTCACCTCAGCATAATCACTGCTGACTTCATCAGGTAGGACTTGATATGCCTCAGCTGCATGTCCAGTCAGCTTGCCCACCAGAATTGTTACCCAGTCTCTGTGATCCACCTCATGAAGGGCACATTGCTTCTCAAAATCTATGTCTCGTGTGCTCTCCTCAAACACCTTGTACAATGGTGTTGTTGCTACACCATCCTATGGACAGCTCTGGTCAGTTGACCATAAATCTCCATAGGATGGTGTAGCAACAGCACCACTGTACAATTTCAGGCCACTGTGATACTGCACCTAAGAAAGTTTGAGCTGCAATAACTTTTGAATAAAATGCCTTTCACCAGTGGGAATATCTTTGTTTTACTCAGGGGATAAGCCCTACAATATATATCTTTTTTTACATTTTAAGTATTACTGTCTGTTTAAGAAGTGATAGTTCTTCCTTGTTTTTAAATGGGCTAAGATAAGGGAACCACCTTACTGAATAGTATAGCAGCAGGTTCCAATATCAGTACATTAACAGTATTATCTCTACACAAACAATTAACGAAAATATGTCTATATATGATAGTGTAAACATGTTTAAAAAAAAAAGGCAAATTTAACATTAGGTTTTGGGATGAAACATAAAATAATTACGCAGATGCTAACTGGAAGTACAGGATATTTAAAATGATATACCCTAAAATCTCAGGTATAATACACACCTGTGTATAATACGCAGGTGTATATTATACCCAAGATTTAGGGGAAAACAAGAGTGGCTATGTATAATATGCACCCTTGTTTTCCCCATTGCTACAAAAAAAAATGTAATGCTGGCGATCCCTCCCCCCCTCCCCCGGCGCTATCCGCTTTCATAAAACTCCAGGACCTTCTGCCTCCAGCCAATGGTACACAGGGCATTACTATTGGCTGGAGGTAGAAGGTCCTGAAATCCATGGAAGGAAGGGGTGGGTGGCCGGCAAATGCAAGCATGCCGCCCGCAGAGATTTACCCAGATGCACATGAAGTTTGCCTACAGACCTCAGTAACCTTTATAGCTTTATTATGAAAGCGGATAGCGCCGGGGGAGGGAAGGGATCGCCAGCATTAAAAAAAGATCTTAAAAAAAATGTCTCGTGTATAATACGCACCCCCAACTCCACATAAAGTGAAGTGGGGTAAAATTGTGCGTATTATGCCCGAGATTTTACAGTAAACTAATTTCATTTGTAGGTGTTAGTGTCCCTTGAAATGGGGCTTTCAATCACTTGATTGCTAGAACAGTCTCCACACGATGTGTCAGAGACATCTCCAGCATCCTAAGAGTTAAATGACTCATATAAGAGGTACACAGTACGACAGAGACTGAATCACTGGTTGGACTGTATATTGGCAAAGCTGTTTCATATTATCAGGGCCCGAGACCAATAGGCAATACAGCAAATTAAAGGAGAAGCAAAACCTCCAAAAATTAACCTTCCGCTTACCTTACTATGATGAGAACATGCTAGTGGCACCTATTAATGCTGCCCGTGGGCCTTGGTTGAAGTGATAACATCTTCAAGTCACTCCTGGATGGATGTGTATTAGGGTGACCTCATGTCCCTGATTGCCCAGGACAATCCTGGATATTAAATGTATGTCCCATGTCCCGGACAGCCCCTTTCTGGTACAATATAAAGTCCAGGAACGTAGACTCCAGAGCGCAGAGTTCTATCCACTAGAACAGTGGTTCTCAACCTGTGGGTCGTGACCCTTTCGGAGGTCGAATGACAATTTGCCAGGGGTCGCCTAAAACCATCAGAAAATTGTTTTTTTTTTGTCTATTTTAATCTGTAAAACTTGTAATTGTCCGGGAGACCGGGACTGACGGCGCAGGCGCTGGTGCCTGGCTTCTGGCCTCGGAACAGTAAGGATTTCATTATAATGGAGTAATTCAGTAATTACAGCGATGAAGGAGCAACGAAAATTATTTTACTGTTAGGGGTCACCACAAATTGGGACATTTTATCAAAGGGTTGTGGCACTAGAAAGGTTGTGAACCGCTGCACTAGAAGGAGAATTGTCCAGTGTGTACTGTGACAGGAAGTGATGCCTCTGCAGGCCTACAAGAAAATGGCTTCCAGGTAGCACTCATAACACTAGAGAGAACTGAGCCTTCATACTGACATCACAGGAGCTGCAGTGCAGTATTGTTGTAGTGTAATGCTAGTGTATTTTCTTGTAGCTCATCACAGACATCGCTTTTTGTCACAGCAGTCAATGGGCAGTTCTCCCTCTAGTGTCTAGAACTCATTGGTACACCAGAAAAAGAGCAGGTTGTGCACTGATGTCCAGAGATATAGTGACCCCTCCCACATAACTGCCCTGGATCCATGGACAAGTATTCTACTGATCTCATCTCCGCAGTGTTACTCAATGACAAAATGGGAATGTGTTCAACCTAATGTGTATGGAGGCGGACATGACAATTACTGGTAGTGTTTTCAACATGAAAGCAGGCAGAGTGAATGAGTATTTCTACCCCTGTAAGGACTAGAGGGGTGAGTAACACATTGCACGCCCCTCTCGCCCTTTTAGGGTTACCATGTGCAGTGAGCAGGGTCTGAGGTTGTCTGGCCCTGCCATCAACTGTCCTGTCTCCTCCACAGACCTGAGATCCAGGACCGATTGGTGTTTTCTCTTAAACCAAGGAGCAGAGGCAAAATTCATAAGGGCCATTAGGATTTTCTGGTTATATTAAGGTAAGTGGTGGGTCATCATTAGAACAAGTTAATTCTCCTTTAATTCCATGGTTGCTAGGTCAACCACTAAAGTATTACTTTGTAATGGATTGGAGATGTGTTTAGCAATCAAGGGGTTAACCCTTTGAGTGCCAGAGTGGTACAGAATGCATTGCTTTGCAATGCATTCCGTACCACTCTGGCACTCAAAGGGTTAAACTCATGAGCTCCAGAGGGGGTAAACAACGCGTTGTTCTGCACCCTCTGGCACCCAAAGGGTTAAGTGACTCATAGAAAGTCCACGATGGGATAGAGTCTGACTCACTGGTTGGACTGAATATTGACAGCGCAGTAATTAGAGATCCCTATAACGAGGGGCTTCCTCAGTTTGTCACGATCAGCAGGGCAATAGACAATACAGCTAATTAAACTGGCTCCTGGAACCTTTAAATAATTATATGTATTTGCAACCCATATGTCAAATGATTTAAACACAATCTATATCAGTAATTAAGCAAACCGGTTTTTCACAGAATTGACATTTACGGTTCTACGTTTAAATTAAAGTGGAACAATTCAGAAGAAAACCCATTGAACCTGACGCTGGAGAGACAGGAGATTTCCAGGACGTGTCCGTAATTCATTGTGCATCTTTATCAGAGAACAGATTACATTCCCCAACTACAAAACCAAAAACCTCTAAAACCATTAACCTGCTTTGTAAAATAAAAAAGCACAAGGTACAGGCAATTTAAATCAATGCACTTAGTGAGACAAAGCTGTGTAGGGAACAGGTCCACTTTAAATTTAGATTTTAACACCTTGAGTGCTGATTCAGGTCTAGATGGAGGCTGAGGGGAGTAGAAATTTAAGGGTTTTTTTTTTTCTTTCCCATGATACAGTTTGTTTGTGCTAGAATTGCACTTCTAAATGAAAATGGTTATATTTTACTAAATAGGGTTAAAAAAAAAATTGCTTTGCAATTCATTCCGTACCAGTCAGGAACTCAAAGGGTTAAGTCTTTGAGTGCCAGAGCGGTATCCAACATGGTATCCTTTTAAAACGTTGCATTTAAAACATCGTGCAGCTACACGCCACGTTCAGCATGTCTCCGTGATGAAAAAGGTGACATGAGACTCTCGCAAGATTCTCATGTCGCATCCTTAAACGGCACTTCAACTCAACCCGCAGCACTGCCCGCATACCTAAGGAATGACAAGCAACACTGGACGTTACGATTGCAGAATGGATAACACTTTCTGTACCAGACAGGTCCCCACTCAAAGGGTTAAGCAACATATCTAACAAAGAACTAAAAATCATAGATATGTTTGTTAGATATGTAGCTTAACCCTTTGAGTGGGGACCTCTCTGGCACTGAAAGGGTTATCCATGCTGCAATTGTAACGTCCAATGTTGCTTGGCGTTTCTTCTGTATGCGGGCGGTGCTGCGGGTTGGGTTGAAGCGCCATTTAAGGATGTGACATCAGAATACATGTGACTGTGTGACAGTTTGTGTGTATGTGTGTATCTGTGTGTAAATACATGTGACTGTGTGTGTGCGTGTATCTGTGTGTAAATACATGTGACTGTGTGTGTGTGTGTATCTGTGTGTAAATACATGTGATGGTGTGTGTATCTGTGTGTAAATGCATGTGACTGTGTATGTATCTGTGTGTAAATACATGTGATTATGTGTGTGTGTAAATAGATGTGACTGTGTATAACTGTGTGTGTGTGTATCTGTGTGTACATACAAGTGACTGTGTGTATTTGTGTGTGTAAATACATGTGACTGTCTGTGTATCTGTGTGTATAATACATGTGACTGTGTGTGTGTGTATCTGTGTGTACATACAAGTGACTGTGTGTATCTGTGTGTGTAAATACATGTGACTGTCTGTGTATCTGTGTGTAAGTACATGTGACTGTCTGTGTATCTGTGTGTATAAATATATGTGACTGTGTGTGTGTGTATATCTGTGTGTAAATGCCTGTGACTGTGTGTGTGTGTGTGTGTGTGTGTAAATACATGACTGTGTGTGTTTGTATATCTGTATGTAAATACCTGTGACTGTGTGTGTGTGTGTGTATAAATACCTGTGACTGTGTGTGTGTGTGTGTGTGTGTAAATACATGACTGTGTGTGTAAATACATGACTGTGTGTGTGTGTGTGTGTGTATCTGTATGTAAATACATGTGACTGTGTATCTGTGTGTAAATACCTGTGACTGTGTGTGTGTGTGTGTGTGTGTGTAAATACATGTGACTGTGTGTGTGTGTGTGTGTGTAAATACATGTGACGGTGACATCCTGTTAACGTCACACATTACAGATTCCTAGTACAAATGATCTATATACAGTGAGGGAAAAAATTATTTGATCTCCTGCTGATTTTGTACGTTTCCCACTGACAAAGAAATGATCAGTCTATAATTCTAATGGTAGGTTTATTTGAACAGTAAGAGACAGAATAACAACAAAAAAATCCAGAAAAACGCATTTCAGAAAAGTTATAAATTGATTTGCATTTTACTGAGTGAAATAAGTATTTGACCCCCTATCAATCAGCAAGATTTCTGGCTCCCAGGTGTCTTTTATACAGGTAACAAGCTGACGTTAGGCGCACTCTCTTAAAGGGAGTTCTAATCTCAGCTTGTTACCTGTATAAAAGACACCTGTCCACAGAATCAATCAATCAATCAATCAATCAATCAGATACCAAACTCTCCACCATGGCCAAGACCAAAGATCTGTCCAAGGAAGTCAGAGACAAGACTGTAGACCTACACAAGGCTGTTATGGGCAACAAGACCATCGCCAAGCAGCTTGGTGAGAAGGTGACCACAGTTGGTGCGATTATTCTCAAATGGAAGAAACACAAAATAACTGTCAGTCTCCCTCGATCTGGGGCTCAATGCAAGATCTCACCTCGTAGAGTTTCAATGATCATGAGAATGGTGAGGAATCAGCCCAGAACTACACAGGAGGATCTTGTCAATGATCTCAAGGCAGCTGGGACCATAGTCACCAAGAACACAATTGGTAACACACTACACTGTGAAGGACTGAAATCCTGCAGCACCCGCAAGGTCCCCCTGCTCAAGAAAGCACATGTACAGGCCCATCTGAAGTTTGCCAATGAACATCTGAATGATTCAGAGGAGAACTGGGTGAAAGTGTTGTGGTCAGATGAGACCAAAATTGAGCTCTTTGGCATCAACACAACTCTCCGTGTTTGGAGGAGAAGGAAAGCTGCCTATGACCCCAAGAACACCATCCCCACAGTCAAACATGGAGGTGGAAACATTATGCTTTCGGGGTGTTTTTCTCCTAAGGTGACAGGACAACTTCACAGCATCAAAGAGACAATGGACGGGGCCATGTACAGTCAAATCTTGGGTAAGAACCTCCTTCCCTCAGCCAGGGCATTGAAAATGGGTCATGGATGGGTTTTTCAGCATGACAATGACCCAAAACACACAGCCAAGGCAACAAGGGAGAGGCTCAAGAAGAATCACATTAAGGTCCTGGAGTGGCCTAGCCAGTCTCCAGACCTTAATCCCACAGAAAATTTGTGGAGGGAGCTGAAGGTTTGAGTTGTCAAACGTCAGCCTCGAAACCTTAATGACTTGGAGAGGATCTGCAAAGAGGAGTGGGACAAAATTCCTTCTGAGATGTGTGCAAACCTTGTGGGAACTACACGAAACGTCTGACCTCTGTGATTGCCAACAAGGGTTTTGCCACCAAGTACTAAGTCATGTTTTGCAAAGGGGTCAAATACTTATTTCACTTTGTAAAATGCAAATCAATTTATAACTTTTTTTAAATGCATTTTTTCTGGGTTTTTTTGTTGTTATTCTGTCTCTCACTGTTCAAATAAACCTACCTTAAAATTATAGACTGATCATTTCTTTGTCAGTGGGCAAACGTACAGAATCCGCAGGGGATCAAATCACTTTTCCCTCACTGTAACCAGGCTGTTATTACTTTGATTTATAACACGGTTCCCTAGACCCTAGGTCTAACTAGGCCTCGATATTTCACTTCATATCAACATGGTTAAATTAGCTATCATATTTCTGACTAAATGTGTTAAATAATGTATGTGCTAATATATAATAGACATGCTGTATCTCTCCGCTATTTTTCATTACATGTGTTTTGATCAGATGAATGCCTGTTGTGCCCTCAGAAAGACATTGTTGCCATTTGTGCTGTTCTATTGTATTAAGCGGAGTGACGTGTAATGCGCTTTCTGTTTTACAATGGACATCGTCTGAACACTCAGCTTTGGTTTGCTCCTTTTTACCTCTTTGATTTACTTAAATTGTGTTCTTTTCTACATTACATTAGTCTGAGGGATATTGAACCCTGAGCTCAGCTATGACCCTTGGTTCAACTGCTCATTTCTACCAGTAATTGGTTTTTCATTTCTTTATTTTCATTCAGTTTTTCTTCATTTTCGGTACACTATTGTTTATAGAACACATACAAGATTACCTTATAGGACCCTGCATGTAGACCTACTCGATCACATTGCAATTACACTGATGTTTTCATTACACCCGATGTAAATTAACATTTCAGCACTAGAAAAATAACACTCTGCTTAGTTTGTGTTGAGCCGTGAGATCTCATAGCTCAGTGTTATAGGGAAACTGTGACTTATTTTTTCCTTGTTTTGGTGATTAGGACTAAACAACAAACAAATGTGATGATAATTAACCCCCGAGGGAACAGAAGCAGGTGTGTTTGTGTCAGGTGGGAGAAGAAAAGATAGCTCTGCACATCCCAGAGGCTCGACGTATCCCACTGCACACACCAGTCCACTGCAATACTCCAGAGTGGTAATTACAGAGTGTCATTTCATGGCATATACATACCATGACTTTCCACTGACATTATTATCATTTTCATCAATAAAGAGTATTTAAGGTACTTTCAGGCATCTTGATCATTTGCAAATTATAAACACAAACAAACGGTAGGAGAGCAGCCTGGTAACACCACAAGAGCAAATGCTATAGAGTATTGTAAAAGTGCAATATACAGTACCTACCAGACCGGTCTGCAGTCAAGTACATCGGTCTAATAGCCAGCAGGGAATTGAGATGCCGGGTTTCCCAGTAGCGGAACCACACCAACGTGCATCAATGATTTAGATGAAACGTTGTCACAAAAGGTAAAGTGAGGTAGACCGAGAAAAAATAAACGTTTATTGAAAAAGGATAAAATAGCCTCAACATGTTTCGTGGTCTCACTGACCACTTCATCAGGAGGAAACTAAACAAACAAATGGTCTGTCTGCACTCACGAACATACATAAATGCGGGTATGGACCATGGCGCAGCGCTCCAATTGGCAGACCGTGATCTGAATACACCGTATGATGGCAAGTGATAATAGCTAGTAACATTCATAGTAGAAACCACACAACGTGCGAACCATTCTTATGTATGAATGATTTATCCCATGAACAATGTTTAACACACTGTCCCATGAGACTCTCCCCTTTGTTTTTCTGTCTATTTACAAACTATGTTTGACGGGTAAAGTTTCAATTATTATGAAAAGCGCATTCTATAGTGCTGCATTTTATTTATTAAGTACTGTGCAAAAGTCTTATGCAGGTGTGGAAAAAATGCTGTAAAGTAAGAATGCATTCAAAACTAAACACGTTAATAGTTAATTTTATCAATTAGTAATTTAGTAATTTAGGTTGAAAAAAGACTTGCGTCCATCTAGTTCAACCCTTTTCCTATTCCTGTTTACCATCGTTGATACAAAAGAAGGCAAAAAAAAAACCCCTCAATACAGCAATTTAAAATTCTGCCTTGAATGGGGAGAAAAAAATTCCTTCTTGATTCCAAATGGCAATCAGATTTCTCTTTGGATCAACAAGACCTAACTAAATATTCATCCCAATACTAACGTACATAGCCCTCTATGTTATGCTCTTTTAAATAAGTATCCCGGCCCCTTTTAAAGGCATCTAATGTTTTCGATAGCACCACCTCCTCAGACAGTGAATTCTATACCTTTATTGTCCTTACAGTAAAGAATCCCTTCCGCTGTTGTAGATTAAATCTCCTTTCCTCAAGTCTAAGCGGGTGGCCCCTTGTCCTGTGTACTGTTCTGCTAATGAACAGGTCTTTGGAGAGCCCTTTGTATGGGCCCTGAACATATTTATATAGTGTTATCATATCCCCTCTAAGACGCCGTTTCTCTAGTGTGTACAAGTTTAACTTTTCTAGCCTTTCTTCATAACTAAAACTTTCCATTCCCCTTACTTAAGAAAATGCATAGTGAGTGAGCAGAAGAAAAATCTAAATCAAATCAATATTTTGTGTGACCGCCCTTTTCCTTCAAAACAGCATCAGTTCTTCTAGGTACATTTGCACACAGTTTGTAAGGAACTCGGCAGGTAGGTTGTTCCAAACATCTTGGAGAACTGACCAAAGTTCTTTTGTGGATTTAGGCAGCCTCCGTTGCTTCTCCCTCTTCATGTAATTCCAGACAGACTTGATGATGTTGAGATCAGGGCTCTGTGGGGTCCATACCATCACTTCCAGGACTCCTTGTTCTTCTTTACACTGAAGATAATTCTTAATGACTTTGGCTGTATGTTTGGGGTCATTGTCATGCTGCAGAATATATTTCAGGCCAATCAGATGCCTCCCAGATGGTATTGCATGATGGATAAGTATCTGTCTGTACTTCTCAGCACTGAGGAGACCATTAATTCTGACCAAATCCCCAATTCCATTTGCAGAAATGCAGCCCCAAATTTACAAGGAAACTCAACCATGCTTCACTGTTTCCTGCAGACACTCATTCCTGTACCTCTCTCCAGCCCTTCTGGCGAACAAATTGCCTTCTGCTACATACAAATATATACATTTTTTACTTGTTAATCCAGAGCTGCTGCTGCCCAGTTTCTGTGTTTTCATGCATACTTGAGTTGCTTGGCCTTGTTTCCACATCGGACATATTGCTTTTTGGCTGTAGGTCTTCCATGAAGACCACTTCTGACCAGACTTCTCCAGACAGTAGATGGGTGTACCAGAATCTCACTGTGTCACGGTTTATTATGACTCTCAGACACAAGTTTTAGGTAAAAAAAATCAATTTTATTGAAATAATAAATGATAACTTAGGATGGCAATAACATACATATATATATATACAGAATATAGCACAGACAGAAGGCAGACTCTACCGGTCCTGTCAACATACCGGACAGGACAGTCTTTAGGCTCTACCGGCCTTGCCAATACCGGGTAAGGCAACCTGCAGATGGAATAGCATAACGGTTTTACCGGCCTTACCAAATTACCGGGCAAGGCAGCCTCAATAGATACACAATGTAGGCTCTACCGGTCCTGCCAATACCGGGTAAGGCAACCTCAGATGGAATGTGGAAAAAGGTTCTACCGGCCTTACCAATACCGGGCAGGGCAGCCCAGAGATAATAGCAGCAGTCAGATGGAACTGGCAAATTAGCAGAATCGTTAAGCAGCAAGGCTTTGGAGCAAACCAGCGTCCGCACGCTGGAAACAACACTGAATAGTATAGCCGTAGGGCTTAGCGAGCAAACCAGTGACCGCACACTGGAGTAACAAGCGAGTAGTATAGCCGCAAGGCTTAGGAGCAAACCAGCGTCCGCACGCTGGGACCAACACAGATTAGTATAGCTGATAGGCTTTGGAGCAAACCAGTGACCGCACACTGGTGTAACAAGCGAGTTTGTATAGCCGCAAGGCTTAGGAGCAAACCAGCGTCCGCACGCTGGGACCAACACAGATTTGTATAGCTGAAAGGCTTTGGAGCAAACCAGTGACCGCACACTGGTGTAACAAGTGAGTTTGTATAGCCGCAAGGCTTAGGAGCAAACCAGCGTCCGCACGCTGGGACCAACACCGAATTGTATAGCTGATAGGCTTAGGAGCAAACCAGTGACCGCACACTGGTGTAACAAGCGAGTTTGTATAGCCGCAAGGCTTAGGAGCAAACCAGCGTCCGCACGCTGAGACCAACACAGATTTGTATAGCTGAAAGGCTTTGGAGCAAACCAGTGACCGCACACTGGTGTAACAAGTGAGTTTGTATAGCCGCAAGGCTTAGGAGCAAACCAGCGTCCGCACGCTGGGACCAACACAGATTTGTATAGCTGATAGGCTTTGGAGCAAACCAGTGACCGCACACTGGTGTAACAAGCGAGTTAGTATAGCCGCAAGGCTTGGGAGCAAACCAGCGTCCGCACGCTGGGACCAACACGGAATAGTAGCAATGTCACCAACGCGACCAGGCAGAAGGTCGCCAGGATACTGAAGACAGGTGATGAGATGACAGGAACCAGCAACGATCAGTCAGGTCAGAAAACAGCAGAGAAGTTCAGCAGGAACTGCAACACCAGAGACTAGGCCGGAACCAGGACTGGAAGTACTTCAGCATGCAGGAAACACTGGAACAGTAGAGATCAGGAACTCAGGAACACATGAGATCAGGAACTCAGGAACACTGGAACAGAGGCCCAGCTATCACTAGCATAGTGATAGCAAGAAGGTCAGAAACAACACGAAAGGGCACTCAAAGGGTGCCCAATCCAGGTTTAAATAGTCAATAAGAGGCGGGCTATCTGCAGACAGCCAATAGAAGCCCCCTACTGGTGACAGACAAGTAACTGCAGCAAATCACGGGCACCGTGATAGTACCCCCCTTTCAAAGACCCCCTCTCCTAGAATAGGGTTTAGGTTTCTGCGGGTAATTGGCATGAAAGGACCTAGTTAACCTAGGTGCATGAAGGTCCGTACTATCCACCCATGACCGATCCTCAGGACCATACCCTTTCCAATGTACCAGGTACTGTACCCTTCCTCTAAGCCTACGGGAATCAATAATGCTCTGAACCTCGTACTCCTCCTGGCCCTCGACCTCAACAGGTCCTGGCACCACAGGTGTGGTAGTATAGCGATTGCAAACCAGAGGCTTAAGAAGGGACACATGGAACACATTATGGATACGCATGGATGCAGGTAGGTCTAGTGCATAGGAGACAGGGTTAATTTTGCGAATAACTCTGTATGGACCAATAAACCGAGGAGCCAACTTATTAGACGGAACCTGCAGCTTGAGATTTCTGGAGGAAAGCCATACTCTATCCCCAACCTGAAAGGAAACCGCTGGAAGCCTTCTGCGATTAGCATGGCGCTGATGACGCTGAAATGACTGACCAAGTGCCCTCTGAACTTGTGCCCATGTGGAACGGAGTTGCTCGATATGCTCATCCAGAGCTGGAATCTGTTGCGTCTGAAATGAGTCTGGAAGCAAACAGGGCTGGAACCCATAATTAATCAGAAACGGAGAGCTCCCAGATGAAGAATTGACCGCACAGTTCCTGGCGAACTCTGCCCAAGGCAACAAGTCGGACCAATTATCATGATGGTCAGTAACGAAACAACGGAGAAATTGTTCCAAGCCCTGATTGGCTCGTTCAGCGGCTCCATTGGTCTGGGGATGGTAGGCAGAGGAGAAGGACAGCTGTATGCCCATCTGTTGGCAAAATGCCCTCCAAAATCTAGACACAAACTGGCTCCCCCTGTCAGACACCAGTACCCTAGGCACTCCATGCAACCGGAATACTTCTCTGGCGAACACCATTGCCAATTCCTTCGCTGAAGGAAGACCACAGAGGGGCACGAAATGAGCCATTTTAGAAAACCTGTCCACCACCATGAATATAAAGGAGTACCCCTTCGACATAGGCAACTCTCCCATAAAATCAATGGAAACATGAGACCAGGGGCGTTCGCCATTAGGCACCGGTTGAAGCAAGCCCACAGGGAGATGTCTCGGGGTCTTAGCGCGGGCGCAGGTGGCACAGGCATTCGTAAATTCGGCACAATCGTTTCTCATGGAAGGCCACCAAAATAACTGAGAAAGGGACCATAACAATTGGTCTCTACCAATATGTCCCGCAGCCTTAGAGGAATGGTAGGTTTCGAGCAGCCTAGTACGAAATGATTCAGCGACAAAACATTTGCCCACTGGGGTTTCATGGGGAGCGGACCCCTGAGAGGCCAGGATCTCCTCCCCTAGAGGAGAAGTGATACTCGTGCGTATAGTAGCCAGTATTCTATCAGGTTGGATGATAGGAGCTGGTGCTTCCACTCTGTCACTGTCGGCCTCAAATTGTCTTGACAGTGCATCAGCCCTGATATTTTTTGACCCTGGCAAATATGATACAATGAAATTAAATCGAGACAGGAACAGTGCCCACCTGGCCTGACGAGAGGACAATCTCTTGGCCTCCGAGAGATAGGTCAGATTCTTATGATCTGTTAGGATTAAGACAGGATTCTTAGTACCTTCAAGCAAATGACGCCATTCCTTAAGAGCAAGGATAATGGCCAATAATTCTCTGTCACCTATCTCATAGTGGCTTTGAGTGACAGTCAACTTTTTAGAGAAAAACCCACAAGGTCTGAGAGTTCCACCTTTCTCGTGTCGCTGCGAAAGTACTGCCCCGACCCCAATATCTGAGGCATCAACCTCTAACGTAAATGGAAGTAAAGGATTGGGGTGGGATAACACAGGAGCCGCAGCAAATGCCAGCTTCAAATTCTCAAAGGCTTTCTCAGCAGATACCGGCCAACAAGAAGGATTAGCACCCTTGTGCGTAAGATCGGACAGAGGTTTGACAATGGAAGAAAAGTTCTTAATAAACCTCCTATAATAATTAGCGAAACCCAGGAAACCCTGTATGGCTTTAAGACCCTTGGGTTTTGGCCATTGTAGGACAGCTGACAACTTTTCTTTGTCCATGGCAATGCCATCATTGCCAATTATGAACCCCAAGAATGGCACACTGGTTCTATGAAACTCACATTTTTCCATTTTACAAAATAATTTGTTCTCACGGAGTCGTAGCAATACTGCGGATACATCTTTGATGTGCTGTGCCATGTTGTGGGAGTAAATCAGTATATCGTCGAGGTACACCACAACACATGTCTGTAACATATCTCTCAGAACATCATTTATCAGTTCCTGGAAAACTGCGGGTGCATTACACAGCCCAAAAGGCATTACTAGATACTCGTAGTGCCCAGCTCGAGTATTAAAGGCAGTTTTCCACTCATCACCTGCTCGAATGCGAACCAGATTGTAAGCGGCCCGTAGGTCCAACTTGGTAAATATCGAAGCGCCCTTAAGCCTGTCAAAAAGCTCGGTGATGAGTGGTATTGGGTATGCGTTTTTTGCCATTAGTTTATTCAAGCCCCGGTAGTCAATGCATGGTCTTAATTCGCCATTTTTCTTTTTTACAAAAAAGAACCCAGCCCCAGCTGGAGAGGTAGATTTACGTATGATCCCTCTAGCAAGGGCATCAGAAATGTAATCCTCCATAGCCTTATGTTCATCACAAGATAATGGATAAGTGCGTCCTTTCGGAGGTACTGCACCAGGCTGCAATTCAATGCAACAATCATAAGGTCTATGCTGGGGTAGCATACTAGCCTCTCCTTTGCTAAAAACATCGCCAAACTGTTGGTACACATCCGGCATAGCAGAGGAGGTGCACATGACCTTAATAGGCTGGATGACGCACTTGTCCATACAAAACTGGGACCAAGCAGCAATTTCACACTTTTTCCAATCGAATTGTGGGTTATGTAACTGTAACCACGGAAATCCCAATATCACCGCATGGTGCGGGGAATTAATCAGTTGAAACTGCTGCTCTTCTCTGTGAAGTGCCCCAATAGTCATAGACAATGGCATAGTTTCAAATATAACCTGAGGCGGTTCTAAGGGTCTACCATCAATCGCTTCAATAGTCAAGGGGTTTTCTCTTTCAATGCGTGGAACTCCGTGCAATTCAGCAAAGGTATTATCCATAAAATACCCTGCTGCACCGGAGTCAACCAAGGCCAAAACCTCCACAGAGCGTTGTGCCCAAGACAATACCACCTGTATGGTGGGTTTCATTATGCCCGACACTGGGGACGATTGTACACCACCTAGGGCCTGTCCCCCAAGATACCCTAGGTGTGTGCGTTTCCCGGACGTACCGGACAGGAATTTAGCAAGTGCCCTTTTTTACCGCAGTATAAACATAACCCTTGTTTTTTGCGATATAGTCTCTCTGCCTTGGTTAGTCTAGTGAAGCCTATTTCCATAGGTTCACTTGTTTCCCGTACTGGTTCACTAGACTTCAATGCCAAGGGAGGGATGGGTGGGCAAAACATGCTACTAGGCTCATTATTTTTTGACCGTAACTTACGATCTCTGGCAATTGATCTCTCACGTATTCTGGAGTCAATTATCATAACATACTCAATGTAATCATCTAGATCAATAGGTAGATCTTTAGCAGCGATTTCGTCTTTAATGTGGTCATTCAGGCCTTGAGAGAAGGCTGCCAATAATGCCTCGTTATTCCAACCTACCTCTGCTGCCAATGTGCGGAATTCGATGGCATAGTCGCCCACTGTACGCCTGCCCTGTTGTATCTCCATAAGGCGTTTGGCAGCAGAGGTGGTTCTACCAGGAGGCTCAAACACTCTTCGAAAGGAACGCACAAATTCACTAAAGTTCTTAGTACAAGGTTTAGCATTCTCCCACAAGGGGTTAGCCCAGGCCAATGCTCTGCCAGTGAGCAGTGATATCGTGAACCCCACTTTACTACGATCATTGGGAAATGCGTGTGCCGTCAATTCCATAAAGATTTCGAGTTGATTGATGAACCCTCTGCAGAGACTAGGGTCACCATCATATCTTAGCGGCAAGGGTGCAGAAGCCGTTAACCCTTTAACAGTACCCCCTAGGGGTCTGGTATCACTTTCCGGTGTCTGACTTGGCGAGACCACCGGGCTAGAGCTAGATTGGTCAGCAGGTACCGTGCGTTCAAGGATCGTTTGAATTGCAACTGCCAACTGATCCAAACGTTGCTCGAGCACATCCATCCTCCAATGGATATTCTGTGCGTTACCTTGACCCTTGCTGTCTGAGGTCATGGCCCTTTCGTACTGTCACGGTTTATTATGACTCTCAGACACAAGTTTTAGGTAAAAAAAATCAATTTTATTGAAATAATAAATGATAACTTAGGATGGCAATAACATACATATATATATATACAGAATATAGCACAGACAGAAGGCAGACTCTACCGGTCCTGTCAACATACCGGACAGGACAGTCTTTAGGCTCTACCGGCCTTGCCAATACCGGGTAAGGCAACCTGCAGATGGAATAGCATAACGGTTTTACCGGCCTTACCAAATTACCGGGCAAGGCAGCCTCAATAGATACACAATGTAGGCTCTACCGGTCCTGCCAATACCGGGTAAGGCAACCTCAGATGGAATGTGGAAAAAGGTTCTACCGGCCTTACCAATACCGGGCAGGGCAGCCCAGAGATAATAGCAGCAGTCAGATGGAACTGGCAAATTAGCAGAATCGTTAAGCAGCAAGGCTTTGGAGCAAACCAGCGTCCGCACGCTGGAAACAACACTGAATAGTATAGCCGTAGGGCTTAGCGAGCAAACCAGTGACCGCACACTGGAGTAACAAGCGAGTAGTATAGCCGCAAGGCTTAGGAGCAAACCAGCGTCCGCACGCTGGGACCAACACAGATTAGTATAGCTGATAGGCTTTGGAGCAAACCAGTGACCGCACACTGGTGTAACAAGCGAGTTTGTATAGCCGCAAGGCTTAGGAGCAAACCAGCGTCCGCACGCTGGGACCAACACAGATTTGTATAGCTGAAAGGCTTTGGAGCAAACCAGTGACCGCACACTGGTGTAACAAGTGAGTTTGTATAGCCGCAAGGCTTAGGAGCAAACCAGCGTCCGCACGCTGGGACCAACACCGAATTGTATAGCTGATAGGCTTAGGAGCAAACCAGTGACCGCACACTGGTGTAACAAGCGAGTTTGTATAGCCGCAAGGCTTAGGAGCAAACCAGCGTCCGCACGCTGAGACCAACACAGATTTGTATAGCTGAAAGGCTTTGGAGCAAACCAGTGACCGCACACTGGTGTAACAAGTGAGTTTGTATAGCCGCAAGGCTTAGGAGCAAACCAGCGTCCGCACGCTGGGACCAACACAGATTTGTATAGCTGATAGGCTTTGGAGCAAACCAGTGACCGCACACTGGTGTAACAAGCGAGTTAGTATAGCCGCAAGGCTTGGGAGCAAACCAGCGTCCGCACGCTGGGACCAACACGGAATAGTAGCAATGTCACCAACGCGACCAGGCAGAAGGTCGCCAGGATACTGAAGACAGGTGATGAGATGACAGGAACCAGCAACGATCAGTCAGGTCAGAAAACAGCAGAGAAGTTCAGCAGGAACTGCAACACCAGAGACTAGGCCGGAACCAGGACTGGAAGTACTTCAGCATGCAGGAAACACTGGAACAGTAGAGATCAGGAACTCAGGAACACATGAGATCAGGAACTCAGGAACACTGGAACAGAGGCCCAGCTATCACTAGCATAGTGATAGCAAGAAGGTCAGAAACAACACGAAAGGGCACTCAAAGGGTGCCCAATCCAGGTTTAAATAGTCAATAAGAGGCGGGCTATCTGCAGACAGCCAATAGAAGCTCCCTACTGGTGACAGACAAGTAACTGCAGCAAATCACGGGCACCGTGATACACTGTTTTCTGTCAATTCTGAGCTGATGGCACTACTGGACATCTTCCGAATGTGAAGGAGGTAAACATGATGTGTCCATCTGCTGCATTAAGTTTCCTTGGCCAACCACTGCGTCTACGGTCCTCACAGTTGCCTATTTCATTGTGCTTCTTCAAAAGAGCTGGAAACCCCTGTCTGTCTTGAAATTTCTGCCTGGGAGAGACCTTGATGATGCAATATATCTACTTTGTGTTTTGGTTGCTGTGCTCAGTCTTGCCATGGTATATGATTTTTCACATTGAACTGTCTTCAGCAACCTCACCTTGTTAGCAGAGTTTGCTGTTCCTCGCCCAGTTTTATTCCTCCTACACAGCTGTTTCTGTTTTAATTAATGATTGTGCTTCAAGCCACATATTAAATTGATGATCGTTAGCACCTGTTTTGTATAATTGTTTAATCATACATCTGACTATATGCTTACAAAATCCCTGACTTTGTGCAAGTGCACCTAGAAGAATTGATGTTGTTTTGAAGGCAAAGGGAGGGGTCACACCAAATATTGATTTGATTTAAATTGTTCATCTGTTCACTCACTATGTATTTTGTTAATTGATAAATAGAAACTATTAACATGTCCATTTTTGAAAGCATTCTTACTGTACAGCATTTTTCACACCTGCCTAAGACTTTTGCACAGTACTGTATATATAAATTAACTCTAAAACACTGGATGGCACTAAAGGATATATGTGATGCAATTATTAAAGATTTAATTAGTCAAATTAAACTATTCAGCCCTAACTCAGGCCTCGCTGTCTCATACACTTATGAGCACTGCGCCAGAGGGACACACATAAATCAGTCTGCTCTCCTCACCACCCCTCACAACTGTGGACACCCAGTTAGCTACGTACAGGAACCATAAGGAACACCAGCCTGATAGGTCAGTGGTGGATTACAGTGCACCCACATCAGTGCAAAGGATGATGGGAGACCATGTATAGCAACTGCATATTTTGTATACATCACAGGTGGCCAATCCTCTATTTTAGAAGCTGAAATCTGCTAACCCGAGATTAACGCTATGAGTACAAGCTACATAAACAGGGGAGGGCTGGAAACTTGTGGCCCAGGGGGCAAATACATTCAGGTGGCCCATTTCTATTATCGTTCCAACCCACTGTCCCAGACCACCCCTTTTGTTAATTTTAAAATTGGCATTAATTGTTGAAATGGGGATTCACTAGTGTATTACTACAAAGCTTACAATTTAAGTAAAGCTTACCTAGTGATAATATAGAGCTTACCTAGTGATACTATAGATCTCACCTAGTGATACTATAGAGCTTACCTAGTGATACTATAGCACTTACCTAGTGATACTATAGCACTTACCTAGTGATGCTATAGATCTTACCTACTGATACTATAGCGCTTACCTAGTGATATTATAGAGCTTACCTACTGATACTATAGCGCTTACCTAGTGATACTATAGAGCTTACCTAGTGATACTATAGCGCTTACCTAGTGATACTGTAGAACTTACCTAGTGATACTATAGAGCTTACCTAGTGATACTATAGCGCTTACCTAGTGATACTATAGAACTTACCTAGTGATACTATAGCGCTTACCTAGTGATACTATAGATCTTACCTACTGATACTATAGCGCTTACCTAGTGATACTATAGAGATTACCTAGTGATACTATAGCGCTTACCTAGTGATACTATAGATCTTACCTAGTGATACTATAGAACTTACCTAGTGATACTATAGCGCTTACCTAGTGATACTATAGCGCTTACCTAGTGATACTATAGAGATTACCTAGTGATACTATAGCGCTTACCTAGTGATACTATAGCGCTTACCTAGTGATACTATAGAACTTACCTAGTGATACTATAGATCTTACCTACTGATACTATAGCGCTTACCTAGTGATACTATAGAGATTACCTAGTGATACTATAGCGCTTACCTAGTGATACTATAGAACTTACCTAGTGATACTATAGATCTTACCTACTGATACTATAGCGCTTACCTAGTGATACTATAGCGCTTACCTAGTGATACTATAGATCTTACCTAGTGATACTATAGCGCTTACCTAGTGATACTATAGAGATTACCTAGTGATACTATAGCGCTTACCTAGTGATACTATAGAACTTACCTAGTGATACTATAGATCTTACCTACTGATACTATAGAACTTACCTAGTGATACTATAGAACTTACCTAGTGATACTATAGAGCTTACCTAGTGATACTATAGAACTTACCTAGTGATACTATAGATCTTACCTAGTGATACTATAGAGCTTACCTAGTGATACTATAGCGCTTACCTAGTGATACTATAGAACTTACCTACTGATACTATAGAACTTACCTAGTGATACTATAGAACTTACCTAGTGATACTATAGAGCTTACCTAGTGATACTATAGAACTTACCTAGTGATACTATAGATCTTACCTAGTGATACTATAGAGCTTACCTAGTGATACTATAGCGCTTACCTAGTGATACTATAGAACTTACCTAGTGATACTATAGATCTTACCTAGTGATACTATAGCGCTTACCTAGTGATACTATAGAGATTACCTAGTGATACTATAGCGCTTACCTAGTGATACTATAGAACTTACCTAGTGATACTATAGATCTTACCTACTGATACTATAGCGCTTACCTAGTGATACTATAGCGCTTACCTAGTGATACTATAGAACTTACCTAGTGATACTATAGATCTTACCTACTGATACTATAGCGCTTACCTAGTGATACTATAGAACTTACCTAGTGATACTATAGCGCTTACCTAGTGATACTATAGAACTTACCTAGTGATACTATAGCGCTTACCTAGTGAACTATAGAACTTACCTAGTGATACTATAGCGCTTACCTAGTGATACTATAGAACTTACCTACTGATACTATAGCGCTTATCTAGTGATACTATAGCGCTTACCTAGTGATACTATAGCGCTTACCAAGTGATACTATAGAGCTTACCTAGTGATACTATAGCGCTTACCTAGTGATACTATAGCACTTACCTAGTGATACTATAGATCTTACCTAGTGATACTATAGAACTTACCTAGTGATACTATAGCGCTTACCTAGTGATACTATAGAGATTACCTAGTGATACTATAGTGCTTACCTAGTGATACTATAGAACTTACCTAGTGATACTATAGATCTTACCTACTGATACTATAGCGCTTACCTAGTGATACTATAGAACTTACCTAGTGACACTATAGAACTTACCTAGTGGTACTATAGAGCTTACCTAGTGATACTATAGATCTTACCTAGTGATACTATAGCGCTTACCTACTGATACTATAGATCTTACCTAGTGATACTATAGAACTTACCTAGTGATACTATAGCGCTTACCTAGTGATACTATAGAACTTACCTAGTGATACTATAGCGCTTACCTAGTGATACTATAGCGCTTACCTAGTGATACTATAGATCTTACAAGGGAAATGGTTTGTGCTACTAGTTTAGCTCCAATAGGATTGTACCTCTGTGGTATCACTAGTGTAGCTCCATTTACAGCAGCAATCGGGAGGTGCAGTGGCCTGCCAGCCCAGAGATATGAGCAGCCCAGGGGGCAATTGTCCCCCTGCCCCCCAGGCCAGCCCTCCCCTGTACATAAATGAATAAGCCATTTTCATTTTACTTCATCAAGTTACTTCATCAAAATTGCCATGGGCCCCCCTGACCACATTGCCCACATTAGTCATCTCCACTTTGCCCCCATTGTCCACCTCTACATTGCCCCCAATGTCCATCGCCACATTGCCCGCAATGTCCATTGCCACATTGCACCCAATGTCCACCTCCACATTGTCCCCAATGACCCCCAGTATCCATCTCTTCCCTCCCTCACGGTCCAGTGGTGGCAGCAGAAGTCTGTGCCTCCTATTAGCAGCCGGGGCTCTTACGTGGTCCACTCTCCAGTAATGCAAAGAGCAGGGAGATGATGTTACCTCCCAGTGCTCTGCATTACTAGAGTGCCAGAGTCAGAGATGGAGCTCAGCTGCTGATAGAGGTCTGTGCCAAAGAAGGCACAGACCTCAGCTTGTTGTGGGCAGGGGAGATCGCAGGGGGTGGCCGACCCCTATTGTTACGCCACTGCCTGGACTCATTTTATCTACCTCAGAGGGTTGAAAGGATGAGCTGGCCTTGCCGGGACAAGAACCTACAACCTGATGGCTTGAACAGATTCTACAGCTGGTGCATTAATCAACTTCACCATCTCACCAGCATTTACCTTTCCTTCAGTACCAGCCCACATGGACCCGTTACCTCTTCCCTCAGTATCCGCCTAATATCTTCATACGCCACCCTTTTCCTACGTAGCATCCTAACAAATGTCTGCTACTCTTGGAGGGCGGCATTGTGCATTCCCTGCTGCAGCTGTCTCCTGTCAAATGTGTGGGATTTCCTTTTGGCATCCCTGACATCATGGCACAGAGGGCACCTTCTGCTTTTATCAGAGTCCAAGCTGGGGTGAGGGAGACCCTGTTGGACACACTAATTGGTATCCTTTCCCCTGGAAACGAGGTGCGAGCTGCTGCTGAAGAGCATTTGCACTTTGGTTGTATACAACAGTTGTGCTCAGTGTTGGTGCTTGGATCCGGTTGCTAGGTGATGCAGGGCTCTTGCTGATGATGCAACCAATGGGTTCACACGTCAGCACCGAGGATGCCAGTCTTTGCATGCTGCCTTTCTAGCACAATGTTGTTAGAGATCTTTTTTTGCTTGTCTAGAAATATTAACCATGTGTTAAAGTGATAGTAATGTCTGTTTATATCTGTGTTATATTGTAGATATTAAAAAAATAAGTTCATTGATATTATTCTGGTCTCTCAAACTTTTATACTTCTAAAGAGAAATACATCACTGGAATGGTTTACAGAGTGCGCTTGCAAATCAGGCTCACTTTGTAGAACATTCCAGTGAAGCGGTTCTATTTACATAGCGTTATTTCAGCTCTGCTGAAGAGCCACCTCGAGTCGCACAACTCGAATCTCATGCTGAGAGCTTGACAGCTGAAATATGTGAAAGGGGAGGGAGGTGGGAAGTTTATAATCGTATATCTCTCAAAATATAAATGTTTGAAAGACCAGACTAACATGGAGTAAGAGTCGATAGCAACCGGTCATATTTATAAAGACGTAACCCATATTGATAAATATGTGGCTACAGGAGAAAAATTGCAATTTTTTTTTTCACCTACATTATTTATACACAAACTTAGTTAACTCCTTAACGACCCCTGACGGTCCTGGCAAGTCATGGGTAGATTTGCGTTAAGGACCCATGACATGCCAGGACCGTCATGGAATTCAGGGCTCCCCGCCCGGCTGCACAGCATTTGGGTAGCCCTGAACCGGACGCTGAAAAAAACAAAAAGTGGTCCATGGTCCTTAAGTGATGGCCACATGCGTGATTGTCTGTCCTTAAAAGGTTAATGTCATATATAATTCCACTACGTATAGCTTATACCTGGGGTTAAGATTTAACGACTAAAACAGCCTTTATTATTGTCGCAATTAAGAAAAGAGGATTTTAGTCTTACCTGTTAAATCCTTTTCTCTTAGTCCATACAGGTTACTGGTAACTCTGGGTAGGCGATCCACCCCTTTAATTGTAGGCAGGAACAATTCTAGAATTGTGTGTAGGGGGTGTAGCCTACCTTCTCTCCTTGGCTGCATCTAGCCAACCAGTTCCAGAAAGATTTGAGACACTAACTATTGACTAGAATGTAGAAGGGGAAGGAAGACTTCTGTGAGCATGACCCCAAAGGACCTCCACAGTCTGTCATAGGAGAGCCAAGCATGACCCCTTGACAGGGTGGGAGACAAGTAACCTGTATGGACTAAGAGAAAGGGATTTAACAGGTAAGACTAAAATCCTCTTTTCTCTGTCGTCCGATACAGGTTACTGGTAACTCTGGGATGTCCAACCATTGAGTTTCCCAGAAGCGGGAAGTAAGGCAAGGACCAGGCGCAAGGCCCCAAAAGTCACCAGAGCAGATATGAACCATCAGATCAGAGGTAGCCCAACAAAACAATGAAGTGTCAACGGACACTGAACAGGGGTAACAACACCCCAAACTGTTACACAGCCCACTGAACTAGGGCCAACAGGGCTCAAAAGTGAAGGAAGCACCCAGAACCGAAGAAGATCCTAGATAGGCAAGACTGCCTCCAGGACCTTCCTCCCAAAGCTGGAGTCAGTAGATGCCAGCACATCAACACGGTAGTGCTTCGAAAAGGTGTGCACAGACGACCAACTGGCCGCCTTGCACAACTGATCAGCAGAGGCTTGATTCTTGTAAGCCCAAGAAGCCCCAATAGATCTTGTAGAATGAGCCATGACCCTGAAGTGGACAGGCTTCTTCCTCAGCTCATCAGCCTTTCGAATAGCGGACTTGATCCAAGAAGCAATAGTCACCTTGGATGCAGATCTTCCTGCCCGAGGACCCTCAGGAATGACGAACAGCGTGTCTGATTGCCTGATAGACTCAGCACGATGTACATAAAACTTGAGACAACACACAACATCTAACAAGTGGAGATCCCTCTCCTTGTCAGAGGAGGGGTCAGAGCAGAAAGAGGGCACCACAATCTCCTGATTGATGCAGAACTCAGAAACCACTTTCGGGAGAAACTCCTGAGAAGTACGAAGCACCACCTTGTCCTTGTGAAACACCACATAGGGTGGTTTACAGGACAGAGTATGTAACTCTGCAACACGACAGACAGACACGATCGCCAGGAGAAAAGCCATTTTCCACGTCAACAGGCGTTGAACTGGACTGAAACTGGTTACAGAACGTCCTTGTCCAGAAGAGCGTGAACAGCGCCGAACAGACAGCGTTTCTCTGCGCCCTGAGGCGTATGAGAAGGAAGAAAGTGAAAAGGAGGAAGAGAGATGAAAGGGATCCTGTACCCTTCTGTCACTACCTGCAAAACTCTTGGGTCCTACACTGAATCCTCCCAAATGCTGTGATAGTGATGCAGACGACAACCCACAGCAGAGTGTGGACCCGGGTTCGGTGAGTCATGCTGAAGAAGGCTTGAAAGCCTTGGGATTGGAGGAGACCTTGGGCTTCCATTGCTGTTTGGACTTGGAGGAGGTACACGGAGCTGGTTCACCGGACGTGTCTCATTCTGAAAGGAACGAAAATACCGGTTACACTTAAGCAGTGTTTTCTTCCTAGGGACTAAGGTTAGAAGTGTACTCTTACCCCATGTAGCCTCACTGACCAGATCCTTGAGATCTGACCCAAACAAAGAAGTGCCTTGAATAGGCAAGGAGAGCAAAGCTTTCTTAGAAGCAGTATCAGTAGACCAGATCTTGAGCCAGAGAGCCCGTCTGGCAATCACAGACATGGTGGAAACCCTAGCCACCAAACGGATGGCATCAAATAGGGCAGCAGAAACATAGTGCTGTGCCTCAGAAATGTTGGCAAGGAGGAGCAACTTATCCGAAGTAGGAGCATCCTGACGGACAGCAAGAGTGAGCTGTTCAGTCCAGACCGCAATGGCCCGGTTCACCCATGCTGCTGCGAATGCTGGACGCATGGAAGAACCAGCAGTGGCAAAGATGGACTTGAGGGAGATCTCAGGTTTCTTGTCAGTCCAATTCTTCAGAGCAGACGTATCAGACACTGGCAAAGAAGTAGACTTGGATAGCCTGGAGATAGGAGCATCCACTTTAGGAGGATGAACCCACTGAGCAAGCGCTGCCTCGGAAAAGGGATAAAGCTTAGCAAATTTCTTGGAGACAGAAGGTTTCCTGTCCGGAGACATCCACTTATCAAACACAAGGCGGTCAAGAGTGGGGTTAGGTGGAAAGCAAATAAGGGGCTTTTTAGGCTCCTGAAAGACATCAGAAGGAACCTCCTGCACTAAGGGAATGTTTAGGGTATTTAAAACAGCCCTGATCAGGCCCTCAGCCTAGGGCTCAGATTCAGCCTCAAATGGGTCCCCAAAAAACTGACAGAAGACCACTGCAGAACATTTTTCAACATCTGAATCCACCAGCGGTTACTCCTAAGAGGAATCTGACACGTCAGGTACACCCTGAGGCTTTGGCAGGGAAGACTTGGCGAAGGAGGGGGGTCTGCCAAGAATGAAAGACCTCCTGTAACTGGGATGGAATGAGTTACAAAGTGGACCTAAGGTCCCTAGTAGCAGCCTTGAACTCTTGCACCCAGTCTGGTTCTAATGCATGGCTGGAGGTCCCTGGGAGACTCTCAGGGACATCAGAACATACTGGGCATAAATGACCTGAGAATTCTCTAGGTAACCCTGAATGACAGGAAGAGCAATGCGCAATAGGGGATACAGAGACCCCAGCATCCTTAGTCTTAGGTCTGGCCCCCAGCTCCAATGGTATAGACATTCTCACAGACTCAATAACCTGTTTGTATAAGAAATCACCCAATTACAGTGTGTATGATTAAAGTTTCATCCCAGAAATCGCTAAAATACACTTATCTGGCAGGCGAAGGGTTAATCAGCAGAGGCGAGAAGGAGAGTCCAAGCCCTGCGTAGGATACTCGTTCTGGAAAGATCACAAAATGGCTGCCGCGGCGGGAGCCAATCAGAAATGAGCTCGCAAAGCAAGCGCTCATGGGAAATGTAGTTTTCCCAGAAAAGTACCCCAAACAGTGCCCAAAGCCCTCTGAGCCCCCAATGCACTATGAACAGGATGATAGAACAAGGGCAGACAAGTAAAATGAGCCATCTCTGAAGTCGCTAGGTTAAACAGTCGCAGAGATATGTCCCAAAATGTACAGTCCCATAGGAGTGAATGGAGCAATGGCGCCTATGCGGTAAAGCGCGCGGAACTCAAATTTCACAAAATTGAAGGTGTGATATTAAAACACATGAAACATCACTAAAACATGTTAAGATACCCAAAAACCCTGAACCAGAACGAAAAGTGTCAGAAAACCCCCCAAATGAATGCCAAACCAGAAGCTAAAGGGTTAAATACCACATAAACCTGCTCCACGCACCCAACAGACATACAGATAGACCCAATGAGTGCAGGAGTGTGCAACAGGAACTCCCTGTGCGGAGGGGCACTGTGGGACATGTGGACCTGCAGCACTCAAAGGGTTGCTCACCTTTCCTGCAGATCTTCTGTCTTCAGATTATCATGTTTAAAGAAGAAGCCTCAGTGGGCAACTCCTGAGGAAAGAACCTGTAACCAAGATTTTCCCCCCAGGGCTTAAGGTCCACAAAAAGCACCTGGTCACTGAGCTAGCCACATCTAAGGGCATTGGCAGTTATGGTAATCCTCCTAATGGTGGTATTCCATTTCTAAAAGAAAAATAAAAAAATAAATCTATAGCAGAACTGTTCTCTTGACATCTTGATATCTTCACCAAGGAACAAATCTTTCTGGAGTGGTTGGCTAGCTGCAGCCAAGGAGGGAAGGTAGGCTCCACCCCCTGCATACAATTCTAGAATTGTTTCTGCCTACAATTAAAGGGGCGGATCGCCTACCCAGAGTTACCAGTAACCTGTATTGGAGGACAGAGAAATGTATTTACACATATGTTGTAACACTTTCTTATTGGGATCAGTCCCATTTCTACTCCAAAAAGAAAAGCAACAGACTGATGTTAGTACTTTGTGAAAATGTGCTAAATAGTTTATACATATACTGTATAGACACACACATATTTCTTAGCACGGCTTTCCCCGATGGGTAAAGCAATAGTCCTCCCATTGCTGGGAGATGCATCTTTCAAAAGAAATTACAGAGCAATCTTGCACTTTTGTGAACATTTGAGAGCCACGTTTTATTTGACCTTTTCATTGCATGATAACTAAGCGACGTCCACTGCTCTCGGATACAGATCAAATAAAGGGTATAATTGTTTCATTTCTTTGTGTAAAACACTGGTTATTGGATAGACTATACCCTTGATTTCACAAATTATATATACTCATCCAATATAATAATTCGCTAAGTGTGTGTCTGTCAGAAGCCGTCATGCGCGGTAGAGACGGCTGCGCGCGTGCTGCAGTCATGAGCACTACAGACTGCTCGCGCCGCGGCTGATAACGGAGCGGGGCTCCGAATTCAGACCGTAGTCATCTCTGTGTACTACAGTCTGAACTCAGAGTACTCCGCTCTGTATCAGCCGCGGCGTGGGCAGTCTCTACTGCGCATGACGGCACCGCGGCTGTTGCTGGGTGGCACTGTGACCCGTGTACACGGGCTCTTCAACTAGAATAATATATAATGTGTGTGATTTCATATAAACTGTTACTACTCTTTAACAAATCTTTGTATAAATTATATGTTTAAAACACACCTTTAATGGAAAAAAATGGCACATGGTATATGAATAAGCAGCTTTAGAGTCTTTGCTATAAAGAGGTCATTATATAAAATACTGAAGCATCTCTTTTGGTTGGTACTGGACGCGATCTCCCACCCTAAGGGCCAGGAGAAATTCCGGAACATGCCAACAGCACCACAGAGGTGAAATAAAAATCCCCACGGATTTAAATGGGGATGTCGATAGCATTCAAGTGGTTTAATGGGTAGTAATGTCTATATTAAAGTTTAGCTCTGAGTCTGCTATATGTTTTTATAAAGCGTAGAGCTATGTTAAATTACTTACAGTTCTGTAGTTCAACAGATATTCAAGTTGAAAGGATCCCCCCTCTCGCCCCTTCTGGCAGCCTCCCCTTAGAGCTGTAATATGATCGTGGGACCGGACGGATGCAGCGAGGGACAATCTTCACTCAGTAAGTATAAGGAAAACCCCGCCCCCTTGATGGAGGATTTTCCTTTTGCTTACTGAAGATTGTCCCTTGCCGCTCTCCATCAGGACCACGCTTAGAGGACGAGTGGCTCAGGGAAAGGGGAGGGAGTGGACCCTTTCAGCTTCATTATCTTTTGAACTACAGAACTGCAAGTAATTAGACACAGCGCTACGTGTTATAAAAAACATATACTAGACGGAGCTACAACTTTAACACAGACTATCCCTATAAAGCTCTATTTAACCCTTTGAGTGCCAGAGGGGTACACAACGCATTGTGTTGCATACCCCTCTGGCACTCAAAGGGTTAAGTCAATGGGATTTTTAGATTTGTCCTACGTGATGTAGTTGGCATATTCCAGAATGTCTCCTGGATCTTAAGTTGGGCGTCAAGTCCAGTAACAACTAAAAGTGAATGGGACATTTCACAAGAAACCATCCCGGGAAACCTCCTTGATGTGTTAGAGAATGAATCACAGAGATTTAAGTGTCCAGAATACAACGGAACATAATGAATTACAGTTCATTTATAACTATTCCTGCTACACTCACAGACTCGCTGAGCAACTTTCCTTATGAGTATTTTGCTAACGGAATCTCCCAGGGGCTCAAAGCTTCCTCAATATGGAAAAAAATGGCTTAAATTAACTAATTAAAGTTAAATTAACTGAAATAAGTGCCACTAGATGCAAGGGCATTGATTCTCAGCTCCAGCCCGTCGGACACACCATCAGGTAAGATTTAAAGGATATCCCTAATGAAGGGACAATTAGGTCAATGATTAAATGATTTCACATTTGTGATCAAAGAGGGATCTCTTGAAAATCTTGACCTGTTGGTGCGTTCCAAGGACCCACATGGAGAATCACTGTCCTAGGATAACGCTTCCTAATAAAAAACTAAGGCAGGGGTTCATCAAGGTGCGAATTCCTTAATGCGCAAGAAAATCTGAGGATTTCTTCACGCATTAAAGGGATAGTAATACTTCGTTTTAACTTTATTTTATTTTGTAGGCATTAAAAAAACATGAAGAATGATATAAGTCTTATCTCTCAAACCTTTATGGTTTAAGAGATATTCACAAGCAAAGTATCCCCCTCCCCCCCTTTTAGTGATGTAACACTTTTCAGCCAGATCAGAAGGGAGGTGCCCAGGTAGACTGCAGAGAGGGACAATCTTCAATTAAGATAAGGGAAAAACCTGAAAAGCTTGTCAAGGGGGCAGGGATTCCATTGTTTTCATAGGAATAAGAGTGTCCCCTGCTGTTATCTGTCTGGTCTATGGACTGGATTCCACATCTGAGAAGAGATGGCTTACACTAGGTAAAAGGGGCGGGAGGGGAAACTTTGCTTGTGAATATCTCATAAACCATAAAGGTTTGAGAGATAAGACTTGTATCATTCTTCATGTTTTTTTAATGCCTACAAAATAAAATAAATTTAAAACAAACTATTACTATCCCTTTAACCATTCGCCCATACAGCAACTGCCGGATTGTATCTCTCCATCGCTTATTCATCAATGGACGATGGCCAGAGAGATCTGCCAACTTCAAGCTGGAGGATCCCATTACAATGCATGGGGCGAACGCACGAGTCACACTTTTTCACTTATGTGTGGGTTTATCGCCTGACGGGCCTATTTACACACTTTCCCTGCTTGGCATATGCATAGCAAGGAAACACAACTAATTATTGACGAATACCCGAAGGTATCCATCAATTATTGCAGTGATGTGCTGGAGAAGAGTAGCATATTTGATACACTGCTTCTCCCGCAGTTTGATGAATCCCGGCCTAAGTTCTATTTAAAATAAAAATATTCATATTAAAGGGTTTACTTGAAGATGTGGTAGCGACCATCGATTCATGATAAAGTCCCGCTCAGGCACTTGGTCATCCACTTATGGCTCTTGCGCTCTCTCTCGGCTACGGAAAGATCCGATTTCCACCGGACACCAGAGCACACTGTGGTTAATTATAACAAACAGCATTGACTTTAGGAATTTCTATATCTTTTTATGGCTATTTGCAGGAACACTAACACCTCTGAATAACACCCCCATTATCTTAGTATGGACACAGAATTCTAATGGCCTCTATGAATTTATTCTAGCTCCTCAATTCAAGAGACATCTTTAAAACAGTCCTAGATGTGGTCTCCATGGAGGCAGACATGACAGTTGGTAGCAGGACTGCAGGACTCCAGTCTCTGCTCAGAGCACATGAACATTTTCTGTACCTATTTCAGTGTATGAAAAAAGAAAAAAAAAGGATGTTCCAGTGGGAGGGGTTTGAGGTCCAATAGTCTTTCCAGTCCACCTCTAACGAGAAAACATCCAGGACTGACCGAAGATGTTATCTCTTGAATCAATGAACAACGGCAACATGCAAAGGGGCCATTCGAATTTTCTGGTTATAGCAAAGTAAGTGAAAGGTTATTATTTGGAGAAGTTAGTTTTCCTTTAATCCCTTAGGGACCAGTGACGTGCCAGGACCATCACGGTGGTTCGGCACTTAAAGGAGCAGTACATTTTTTAAATGAAAAAATAAATGTTGTAGGAAGTTTCCTGTTGAGTAAAATAAGTGTACTCCCACTGCTGAGAGATGCATAGTTCCAAAATTACTATTGTTTAAACCTGTTTTTTTTACATTAGCAGTGCCCTCTAGTGGTCACATTCCAAAGAGTTATTTTGTTACATTCTATTGCATAATAATACTAACTAGTATTTAGATAGCTCCTTTCTCCCAGTGGGACTCTAAGTGCTTTCAGCGCACACTCTTGGAATTAACCAAATCGGCAGCTGAATAGCAGATGTTATTATTACCCAATCAATGGTACTCATTTATCGACCTCAGAAGGATGAAGGGCTGAGTTGGCCCTTCCGGGATTCAAACCTGCAACCTTGTGGTTTGAAGAGGCTCTGTAGTCTGGGTATTTACCACTGAGCTATCTCGCCAGACTTCATTGGAGAGGAAAGTGAATGACAAACAATTCTCCAAGGAATGTGATAGAAACTGCTGAGTCACTTCCTGTCAGTTAGAACTATCAGGAAGTAATCACACTGTAATTCACTTCCTGTTTATTTGAACTGTTATAAATTTTGAATAAAACAACTGACAGCAGTGTAAGTCACCTTGTTTACTCAGTAGGAAAAGCTCTACAACATATATGTTTTCATAAAAAAAAAGTTTACTGCTCCTTTAAGGACCAGTGATGGTCCTGGCATGTCATGGAATTCAGTGGGCACAAAAAAAAAAAAAAAAGTGGTCCTCAACGGCCAGCCACGCTCTGCGAGGCTGGTTGTTAAGGGGGTTACGTAAAATGCCAATGCTGTAAATCCCACAAAATTATATTAACCATTCTAAAATATCTCAAAACCTACTGGTTTAGTAATGTCAGTCCATGAGGACACAATGCTACAACAGCACGGAAATAAAACACTGGCTTGAAATGCGTGTAGTCGTTACAGTGACAGTAATACTTAACATGTAAAAAAAAGATATATGTTGTAGTGTTTATCCCCCGAGTAAAACAAGGGAATTCCCACCACTGAGAGGTGTTTTATTCAAAAGTTATTACAGCTCAAACTTGAATGTTTTAGTTGCAGTATCACAGTGGCCTGAAATTGTACAGTGGAGCTGTTCCTACACCATCCTATGGACAGCTCTGGTCAGGTGACCATAAATCTCCATAGGACGGTGTAGCAACAGCGCCACTGTACAAATTCAGGCCACTGTGATACGGCACGGAAAAAAAAAAAAATCAAGTTTGAACTGCAATTTCTTTTGAATAAAACACCTCTCTGCAATGGGAGCTACCTTGTTTAATACAGAGAAATAAACCCTACTACATATTTTGTTTACATTTTAAGTGTTACTATCCCTTTAATGGGTGGTAATGGTGGTGATTCTTGGTTTTGAAAGTGCTGTAGCATTCAAGGGTTACTAATACCCGCTTAGAAGTTGCTGCTATATTGTAGATTTAAAAAAAATAAAGTATCTTGAGCAAGTCCCGTCTCTCAAACCTTTATGGTTTGAGAGATATTTGTATGTAAAGTCCCCCCCCTCCACTTTCCCTGACGTCAGCGCTGTACTGACAGCAGGAGATCCCGGTCCTGGCTCCGCAGCAGACCCAAAATAGTGTTATTCAAAAATAAATATTTCACTGGAACAGTCTACAAAGTGTTCCTGGTTTGTAAGCACACTTTGTGGACCATTCCAATAAAGTATTTCTTTTTAAACATCGCTATTTTGGCTCTGCTGAAGAGCCTCCTCGAGTCGTCCGACACTGATCCCCTTCTGGCAGCTTTACAGCTGACATCAGGGAAAGGGGATGGGGGGGACTTTAGCTGTGAATATCTCTCAAACCATAAAGGTTTGAGAGATGGGACTTGCTCAAGATACTTTATTTTCTTAAATCTACAATATAGCAGCAACTACTAAACAGACATCACTATCCCTTTAAAACATAAAAATGAATGTATTAACCCTTTGAGTGCTAGAGGGGTACGGAACGCATTGCAAAGCAATGCGTTCTGTACCCCTCTGGCACTCAGAGGGTTAAAGAGCTTGCTGAAGGCCAGTAAAACGTCTGAAGAACCAGAAAGGTCTGCAATGCACTGCTCATCCGGCACTCAAAGGGTTCAACAATCCTGGTGAGGATTTTTATTCTTTATTGGCACAGATGGGGTTAAAGCTTTGTCCTTAGTTGTAACTGTTTGAGTGCGCGGATGGGGTGCAAAGCCCTTAACTTCTGGGATTCAAGGTGTTAAAGGAGAACTATCACCCCTACACAACAGTTGTTTTGTTTTCTTATACAATGTGTGCTATGGCGAAATTTCAAGTTTTAAAGGCGCAGTAAACTTTTTAATATGAAAAAATATATATTGTAGGGATTTTCCTATTTATTAAAATAAGGGTATTCCCACTGCCGAGAGATTTATATTATTTATATTTATTACAGTTTAAACCCATGTGCTTTACATTAGCAGTGCCCTCTAGTGGTCAAATTCTAATTAGATTTCCTGTTAGATTCTAATGGAGAGGAAAGTCAGAAAAGTCAGAGACATACAGTTCTCCATAGAATGCGATAGAAACTGTCACTTCCTGTCAGTTAGATCTATCAGGAAGTAAACACTGTAAATTCACTTCCTGTCAGTTAGAACTATCAGGAAGTAAACACAGTAAATTCACTTCCTGTCAGTTAGAACTATCAGGAAGTAAACACAGTAAATTCACTTCCTGGTTATTTAAACTGCTATAAATTTTGAATAAAACATCTGACAGCGATGGGAGTACCCTTGTTTTATTCAGCAAGAAATGCTCTATAAAATATGTGTTTTCATAAAAAAAGTTTACTGCTCCTTTAAAAGCGAGCTGGGGCCTTACTTCAAGACAATATACAAATAAAAATATATCTACCCGCCTCCGTAAAACAACAATGTAGTCTGGGTGGGTAGTATTACGGAGGCGCCTCACCAATGTCCTTTTTACTAATCCAAAAGATAGCTTGGTTTCTTCCGCAGTTTGCAAGGACAGGGTTGGGACTCCCCACAAAACTCACTAAGGGGAAAACGACAAAAAGCAGCGCAGAAAGAATTCTCTAAGCGTAGAGGTTAATATGCTGTTGCCAACACCATCACCCGGTGCACAGGATGTTGCTCACATTTGCTAGAGGCTTCAACAGCTCGCCTCTAGATCGTCAGAGCTCTCCTGGTACAAACCCCAGGTCGGTTTCAATCCATGTCAGGCTGGTAGGCAAATGTTAGCCAAAATTTATTAAACAAATATAAGAACAATTAATATATCATTTAAAACAACATAATGTGTAGATAACTGTGTAGTAACTGTGTGTTACTTCCTCAGGAGTTCTGACGCTTAGAGAATTCTTTCTGCGCTGCTTTTCTTTTTGTCTTTACTTCCAGACAAACTGCGGGTACAACTCTGTCCTGCAGCCTTTCAATCTTCCTCTGCTCCCTCCCCACATAGCTTCTTGTTCCAACCTCCTCCAATGATGGAGGATTTCTCCATGTACGTTGGATCGGTCTTGAGCCAAAGAGATCACTCCAGCTTACATGGAGAAATCCTCCATCATCGGAGGAGGTTGGAACAAGAAGCTATGTGGGGAGGGAGCAGAGGAAGATTGAAAGGTTGCAGTGAAGAGCTGAAAGTGGAACTACCACCTTAAAGTGTTTTCATCTTCAATAACTCCCCATCTGGTGACTAGCTGCTTATTAGCGCTAGTCGCTAGAATTATTACCTTATTCAAAACAAATATGCATTCTTACCGGGCTGACAGCAGCACAGAGTGCGGACTTCTTGCCATAGTGACGTCCGCGCGCCTGCACTGTCAGTCCCTTTTGGAGCCGTCCGGCTCCTAGCAACGCCTCCTAGACCCGGCTGGGACTGACAGTGCAGGCGCGCGGACGTCACTATGGCAAGAAGTCCGCACTCTGTGCTGCTGTCAGCCCGGTAAGAATGCATATTTGTTTTGAATAAGGTAATAATTCTAGCGACTAGCGCTAATAAGCAGCTAGTCACCAGATGGGGAGTTATTGAAGATGAAAACACTTTAAGGTGGTAGTTCCACTTGAAAGGCCCCGGATCATTTTTAAAACGCTAAATTTCACCATAGCACGCATTGTATAAGAAAATAAAACAACGGTTACAGCTCATCGCTATATGAAGATCATTATGAGCCAAACTTGTACAGGGGTGATAGTTTCCCTTTAAAGGAACAGTAATCTCCAATAATAATTTTATGTTGTTTTGTAGATTAGAAAAAATTTATAAATTATGTGGAGCAAATCCCATCTCTCAACCTTCACGGTTTGAAGGATTCACCGCTAAAGTTCCCCCTCCCTCATGTCTGCTGTAAAGCTGACAGGAGATCCGTGTCGGCCAACATGAGGCGGCTCTTCAGCAGAGCTGCAATAGTGATAAGAAAATTACATCATTGGAACGGTCTACAAAGTGTTCTTGCAAAACAGGAACACTTTGTAGACCATTCCAATGAGGTAATTCTTTTCAAATATTGCTATTTTGGCTCTTCTGAAGAGCCGCCGGCTGGTAGAGCGCGGACGTCAGGAGAAAGGGAGGGAGGGGGAACTTTAGAAGAGACTATCTCTCATACCATAAAGGTTTGAGAGATGGGATTTGCTCCAGATTTTTTTTTTTTTTTTTTTTTTAAATCTACAAAAACAACTTCAGATGATTATTGGACATTAGTGTACCTTTAACCTACTGAGTGCCAGAGGGATGCTCAACACATAAAGCAAAGTGACGGGCATCCCGGTGGAACTCAACGGGTATTAAGCAGATTTTTGGAAACAATGTGTTTCATTGTATCGGTGTTCTCTCAGGGCGATCCAGTAGAAGTCTGTTTGACTCGGTGACACCGGAATCCGGCACCGCGAACAGGATAACAAGTATGTGCCAGTCAAAGGCAAGATGGCAACCTCAAAAATCAAAGAGGGTTATGAGACACGGTATGTGCCCACCAGTCTTATATCTTGCACAGGTTGCTTCGCCTCGTGAACCTTGGCATGGAGGAAGCGCCCAGAGGCGTCTCAAGTATAAGGCTATTCTGGTGACGTGTACTTGGGACGTGATACGACGTTCAAACGAGACGCTAAATATTTGGATGTAGGAAAAAGAAACCGCTAGGTCATCTAGAAAATAACGCAGTGACACCCCTTCTTGTTCTTCTCTTTCCGTGTCGGCTCTGGTGATGGCGGACATTCCTGTTCCTGAAATTTCCTGCGGAAAGGAGAATGCGATGAGCGTAAGAGCAGAACGATTCATGAGATGTGATTAGTTCTGAACAAAATGTTACTGTTTTCCAAGCATGCATTTAATAATAATCCTTCCAGAAAATCCTAATAGCCTCTATGAATTTTGCCCAAGTGCCTTTGATGAAGAGTTGACATCTTCAGCCAGTGACCTCCATAGAAGTGGACATGATAGTTGCTGGCAAGAACACAGGACCTTAAAGGGATAGTAACCTCGAAAAAAAAGTACAGGAGAATTTATAGGTACAATTAAAACATACTTACTGCCCTCATTCCCATCTCTCAAACTGTTATGGTTTGAGAGATATAATAAAATAAAGGTCCCGCTCCCTCCCCCTTCTCATGTGTCCGCTGTATGGCGGACGTCATGAGTTCCTGCTTCCGGGACCAGACGGCGGCTCTTCAGGAGCGCTGTCATCGAGATGTATAACTAGAATTATTTCATTGGTATGGTCTATGTGTGCCTGGCTTGCAAGCACACATTGTAGACCATACCGATGAAGTAATTATAGTCAGATATCCCAATGTCAGGGCTCCTGAAGAGCCGCCTAAAGTCGGTCGACCGGATTCTGCCTCTGACAGCTTTATAGCTCGTCAGGCAGAAAGGGGAGGGAGCGGAGGTCTTTATTTTATTATATCTCTCAAACCATAACGGTTTGAGAGATGGGAATGAGGGCAGTAAGTATGTTTTAATTGTACCTATAAATTCGTCTGTACTTTTTTTTCCGAGGTTACTATCCCTTTAAACTCTGACCACTGCACATGGTAATCTTAATCCTTAAAGGGATAGGAATGTTGCTTTAAAAGTTGCTTGCAGAGTCTTCTGTATGTTAAAAGTAACAGATTGCGCTATGTCTAATGCCTTACTTGTGTATAGTTCAAAAGTTATGAAGCGATAAAGATCCACCGGTGCCCCTTTCTGGCACATCAGGCTGAAGAAGCAGTCTGGTCAGGGTGGCTGCAGCGAGAGACAAACTTCAGTAAGCCAAGGGAAATTCTGCCCTCCTTCATCAAGGGGGCAGGATGTTCCTTATACTTACTGTCCCTCACTGCAGTTGTGTGGTCCCACGACCAGATTTCAGATTTGGTGGGAAGCGGCCAAAAAGGTGTGGGCAGTGGATCTTTATAACTTTTGAACTACAAACAAGTAAGGTATTGAACACAGAGCAATTGTTTACTTTTAACATACAGAAGACTTGACGAGCAACTTTTAAAGCGACATTACTATCCTTTTAAAAAGTTAAAGGGATAGTATCACTTAACCCTTTGAGTGCCAGAGGGGTATGGAATGCATTGCTTTGCAATGTGTTCCATACCCCCATCTGGCACTCAAAGGGTTAATATGTAAAGATTTATATTGTAGGGCTTATCCTCCTGAGTAAAACAAGGGAACTCGCAGTGATAAAAGGTGTTTTATTCAAAAGTTATTGCAGCTGAAACATGAATTTTGTTAGGTTCGATATCACAATGGCGTGAAGTGTTAGTAGCGCTGTTGCTACACCATCCTATAAACAGCTCTGGCCAGATTATAAATCTCCATAAGACGGTGTCACAACAGGACTATTAACATTTCACGCCATTGTGATATTGCACCTAACAAAATTCAAGTTTCAGCTCCAATAACTTTTGAATAAAACACCTCTGAGCAGTGGGAGTATCTTCTTTTACTCAGCAGGATAAGTTCTACAATATATATATATTTTTTTACATATTAAGTGTTACTATCTTTTTTAAGTAGGCTCACGCAGTCCGACTGCTTCAGTTTGTAAAGTCTGTCAGCAACTGTCATGTTCGTCCCCACAAACCTGACTTCCAGGACCGAGTGAAAGTGTTATCTGTAGAACACTGGGATTTCCTGGCCATAGTAAGGTAATTGGTTATTATTAGAGGTTACTGATTATTTAAAGGGAAAGTAATGTTTAAATTTAAGTTTATTTAATATTATAGGCATTAAAAAAATATCTATGGTTTGAGAGATATAACTGCTAAAGTTCCCCCCTCCAGGCTGTTTCAGACAAGTCTGCCATCTAGTGGACAGCAGGAGATTCTGGTCCCAGGATCGTCCGGCGGCTCTTCAGCAGAGCTGAAATCGCGCTATTTAGAAATAAATACTTCATTGGAATGGTCTACAAATCGTATTTGCAAACCAGTCACACTTTGGAGACTGTTACAATGAAGTATTTATTTCTAAATAGTGCGATCTCGGCTCTGCTGAAGAGCCGCTGTCCGGTGAAATGGACGGAATCTGCTGCTGTCCCACAGATGGCTGACTTGTCTGAAACAGCCTGGAGGGGGGAAACTTTAGCAAGTTATATCTCTCAAACCATAAAGGTCTGAGAGATAAGACTTACATCGTTGTACTTATTTTTTTAATGCCTAAAATATTAAGTAAACTTAAATTTAAACATTACTATACAGTACGGATCAGGACTAGGTAGCATGTGCCTCTCTCTTTGTTGTTAGACTACAGATCCTATCACCCTCCTCCGGAAGGCTGAGGATGATGGGAGTTTGAGTCTAACAAAAGAAAATAGAGCCTCAGGCTGCCAGGCCAAGGCAATGTAAGAGTCTCTTGTTAGTGATATACACAGGTTTGCTGGTGAAGTTACAGACCCATTACTGTATATCAGAACACACAGCTATGCCACAGCACAATTTATTTATGAACAAGAGACCCAAGAACAACTTTTGGTGACACTGAAAGAGATTTCAGAATCGCCTGTATGTTGTATTCGCCATTCTTTATGTTTTAGAAAACACGTTTTTCAGTTATTTAGCTATATAGAGGATGCTAATTAGGGCATGACGTGCGGACACTTTGGGGGTTATGCAGTAAGGAGGGATAAAGTGGAGATGACCTCCAGTGTTGCGTTCCTGTTATTCTATAGAGGCTATGCTGTAAGACCTCCAAAATTGGAGAAATCTTAGTGCACTGGTTCGACATAAGAACATAGGAACTGGAGACGTGATATCACTGGAACCGCGCGAGGAGAGGGATTAGATGCCCCAATGTCTGATTCACAAGGTGTCTAATGCTTCTGTAATTCAGACCAGTGACTCATCTCCAGCCCCAGTGACACACTTACAGGTCAGGATTGATGGATATCCCTAATTAGGCTCATGTAATGCAATCACAGTGTCTGAGGCACTGACTACCCACCAGTGAACAGACAGGGATGCATTGATAATGTGACTTGCTGATGTGATGGGAGGACAAACACTGAGAAGGATGTATCTCACTCTACATATCCAGAAGACGTCACATAGTAACATAATAGATACAGTAACATAGTAACATAGTTGATATAGTAACATAGTAGATATAGTTGATATAGTAACACAGTAGATATAGTAACATAGTTGATATAGTAACACAGTTGATATAGTAACATAGTTGATATAGTAACATAGTAGATATAGTTGATATAGTAACACAGTAGATATAGTAACATAGTAGATATAGTAACATAGCTGATATAGTAACATAATAACATAGCTGATGAGGCTGAAAAAAGACAAGTGTCCATCAAGTCCAGCCCATGCCAAAAACACTCCTGTTGATCCAGAGGAAGGCAAAAATAAAACCTTAAGCCATTTCCAATTTAGCCCCAAGTGGGTAAAAAAAACCCTTCTGACTACAAATGACAGTGAGATAGATCCCTTTGCTAGATAGGCATCCATTGCTTTTTTGAAAGCAGTTACATTATCTGCAAGTACAACATCCCAAGACAAAGTATTACATAGCTTTACTGCCTTTACTTAAAAAAACCCTTGCCTTTGTTTTACTCCAGGACAATGGAGGCAAATCAGTCTTATGATGGAGAAAGGAAATGGGGGGCTTATCATAATACGCACTGAACCCTTTGAGTGCAAGAGGGTTATGAAACATAATGCATTGCTTACTCCTCTGGCACTCAACGGGTTAAAAAGAGACGCAATACATCCTAAAAATAACACACAACACAACTTTTCATTGCTCAAGAAATTCTAATTATCAATTCCTGAATGTCAGGTCCATGGGGCGGACATGACAGATGCGGGAAGTTTTAGCCCATTGAGTGCCGGAGCGGTACGCAACACATTGCAGAGCAATGCGTTGTGTATCCCTCTGGCACTCAATGGGTTAATAAACTAGAGCAGGCACAGAGCATCGGTTCTCAGTGAATTGCTTCTCAGTAAGATGGGCAGTGTTTCAGGGGGACCATAGGGAATTTCTGGCCATAATAAAGTAAGTCGAGGGATATTATTAGGAACTGTTCGATCTTCTTTAATAGAATGGCTGCTTAAGCTTTTAACTCCTTAAAGGGATAGTAATGTTTCATAATAAAAGCAGCTCTAATTAATCATCATAGTATTTGGACTTTGGAGAGTGTTATTTCAATTCTGTCAGAGTTGTAATTCAAGAGTAATTCAATGATAAAGTATCCCCCTTCCGCCCCTTTTACTGATGTAACACTGCTCAGCCAGATCAGAAGGGAGGTGCCCAGGTAGACTGCAGAGAGGGACAATCTTCAATTAAGATAAGGGAAAAACCTGAAAAACTTGTCAAGGGGGGCAGGGATTTCATTGTTCTCATAGGAAGAAGATTGTCCCCTTCTGTTATCTGTCTGGTCTATGGACTGCATTCCACATCTGAGAAGAGATGACTTACACTAGGTAAAAGGGGGGGAGGGGAAACTTTGCTTGTGAATATCTCTCAAACCATAAAGGTTTGAGAGATAAGACTTATATCGTTCTTCATGTTTTTTTAATGCCTACAAAATAAAATAAAGATAAATGAAGTATTACTATCCATTTAAATGCCAGACAGGTGTAGAAAACATTGAGTTGCAATGCATTGGATACCTCTCTGGCTCTCAGATTAAGGATGAGAGGGGTGGGCATTGTCTTTTAATACATTATGAAGCCCTATGGTCATTAAAGGGTTAATAACGTGACTCCACCAAAAAACACAGAAACACAAGGATTGAGGAATATTTAACCACTAGTGGTGTAAACTGGGTTACGACGACGCTCACCTTACAACCCTAACGAGCTCGTGAAACGCTTGATCTACATTCATTCTGATTTTGGCTGAGGCCTCCAGGTATGTGACTTTTAGCTGCCGCGCCAACTGGTGACCTTCTTCCTGTGTGACCTGGAAGTAAAACTCAAATGTCACGCTTTCATACATTCCAAACCCATCGCTACAAAACAAAAACAAGTATTCTAAGGCTCTTCCAGCAGAGTCGAACAAAGGTGTTACCACTGTCATGATACAATCAATTCAAAAGTTACTGCACTTCAAACTGTCACAAAGAGCTGGCGCTTTTACTCTCACGTTCAACGAAGATCTGTAGCCAGCGGCTCACCTCTCCCATAGAATGCAACAAGATAACCATCTCCATGGGTTCAATACGGAAACGTCGCCTTTTATTTGGCGACTGAGAAAACAGCGCATTCATTGTGTTGTGTGGTTCAAAAGAGTGACATCAGAATCTCACCTCATGAAAATAGCAAGATTCTGATATCACAGGCTTAAGTGGGCGTGATGTATAGTTATAAGCCCTGTGTCTGTCCTTTTCATTCCCTTGTTCACTTCCTGTCTTTCCCAGTTGGTGAGGCCTCCCCGTACTGAGCACAACACAGTGTGAAGGGGTGTAAACATATCCTATCCCCTAAATCAGCCTCAGTTACAATACCAGTAAGTGTAAACCAAGAGTGTGTATGAAGTGTAAGGGGAGTAATGATCACACTCTTAGCATCACATAGCCTAAATAAGTTGGACTACAACTCCCATAATTCACAAATGCTCCTGGTTTACACCAGCACTGCACCAACAGGGAGATTATGTGATGTATTTGATGTATTTTTATTATTTTATATACACATAGGTGTGATCCAGTTACCTGTCTCTGATGTATTATGTGATGTATTTGATATATTTTTATTATATTATATACACGTATTCCCAAGGGTGTCAGACCGTTACCGGTCTCTGATGTATTATGTGATTTATTTGAAATATTTTATTATATTATATACAATCATACACAGGGGTGTGAAGCTATTACCTGTGTCTGATTTATAATGTGATTTATTTGATATATTTTTATTATTTTATATACAATCATAACCAAGGGTGTCAGACCGTTACCTGTCTCTGATGTATTATGTGATGTATTTGATATATTTCTATTATATTATATACACGTATATCCAGGGGTGTCAGACTGTTACCTGTCTCTGATGTATTATGTGATGTATTTGATATATTTTATTATATTATATACACGTATATCCAGGGGTGTCAGACCGTTACCTGTCTCTGATGTATTATGTGATGTATCTGATACATTTTATTATAATATATACACGTATATCCAGGGGTGTCAGACGTTACCTGTCTCTGATGTATTATGTGATGTATATGATATATTTCTATTATATACACGTATATCCAGGGGTGTCAGACTGTTACCTGTCTCTGATATATTATGTGATGTATTTGATATATTTCTGTTATATTATATACACGTATACCCAGGGCTATCAGACTGTTACCTGTCTCTGATGTATTATGTGATGTATTTGATATATTTCTATTATATTATATACACGTATACCCAGGGGTGTCAGACTGTTACCTGTCTCTGATGTATTATGTGATGTATTTGATATATTTTATTATAATATATACACGTATACCCAGGGGTGTCAGACTGTTACCTGTCTCTGATGTATTATGTGATGCATTTGATATATTTCTATTATATTATATACACGTATATCCAGGGCTATCAGACTGTTACCTGTCTCTGATGTATTATGTGATGTATTTGATATATTTCTATTATTTTATATACAATCATAACCAAGGGTGTCAGACCGTTACCTGTCTCTGATGTATTATGTGATGTATTTGATATATTTCTATTATATTATATACACGTATACCCAGGGCTGTCAGATGTTACCTGTCTCTGATGTATTATGTGATGTATTTGATATATTTCTATTATATTATATACACGTATACCCAGGGCTGTCAGACCGTTACCTGTCTCTTTTGTATTATGTGATGTATTTGATATATTTCTATTATATTATATACACGTATATCCAGGGGTGTCAGACTGTTACCTGTCTCTGATGTATTATGTGATGTATTTGATATATTTTATTATAATATATACACGTATACCCAGGAGTGTCAGACCGTTACCTGTCTCTGATATATTATGTGATGTATTTGATATATTTCTATTATATTATATACACGTATATCCAGGGGTGTCAGACGTTACCTGTCTCTGATGTATTATGTGATGTATTTGATATATTTCTATTATATTATATACACGTATACCCAGGGGTGTCAGACCGTTACCTGTCTCTGATATATTATGTGATGTATTTGATATATTTCTATTATATTATATACACGTATATCCAGGGGTGTCAGACGTTACCTGTCTCTGATGTATTATGTGATGTATTTGATATATTTTATTATATTATACACACGTATACCCAGGGGTGTCAGACGTTACCTGTCTCTGATGTATTATGTGGTGTATTTGATATATTTTATTATATTATACACACGTATACCCAGGGGTGTCAGACGTTACCTGTCTCTGATGTATTATGTGGTGTATTTGATATATTTTATTATATTATACACACGTATACCCAGGGGTGTCAGACGTTACCTGTCTCTGATGCTCCAGATCTGCTTTGTTACCAACTAGAACCATAGGAAACTCATCTCTGTCTTTTACCCGCAGGATCTGTCTCTGGAATTTGTAGATTTCTTCAAAGCTGCAACAAATCAGAGGAATATTGTATGAAAAATATAAAAAAACACTTTACCCACCAGAACCCGCAGGAGTCATTTTGGACACTTGGTCTGCCCACAGTGCAGTACCCATATGGACACTAGGGGGCAATCTTACAGCACCACAGCTGCACTCTAAGCAAAACATAAAAATCCCCATTGATTTAAATGCAGCTTTTAACCCCTTGAGTGCCAGATAGGTTTCCCAATGCTTCACATTGTGTTAGAGCCCCCTCTATCATTCAAGGGGGTTAAAACCTCCATGTAACCCTAGGAGTGTCAGGGTTGGTGTCCAACATATTGCTCTGCATTGCGCTGACCATTGCTCTGGCACTCATAGAGTTACACCAATTTTTTTTAAAATTTGTGCTGTATGGGGCAGTTGGCTACTTCAAGATCTGCACCCCTTCTGTCTTTGTGCATATGGACACGCGTTTAAAATGGGGGAACTAGCTCAGATTTCCCTCTAGCGCAGGGGAGGCCGCTTATCTGGACCTGAGGGCCACATCGCTGTACTAAACTCTGTTCCATGTATCTGCATGTGCATATGTGTGCAGGCATGTGTGTTTGTATGCAGGTGTGTATGTGCATGTTTGTGTATATGCATATGTACATGAGTGTATGAATGTTTGTGTGCGTGTGTATGCATGTGTATGCGAGTAAATGTGTGTAGGTATGTGCATGTATATTTATATGTGTATATGTGTGCGTGCTCTTGTGTGTTTGTATGCATATGAATTTGTGTGCGCAGGTATGTATGCAGCATGTTTGTGTATACTTGTGTGTATGCATGTTTCTATATGTATATGTGTGTATATGCATGTTTCTATATGTATATGTGTGTATATATGTGTGTATGCATGTTTCTATATGTATATGTGTGTATACATGTGTGTATGCATGTTTCCATATGTATATGTGTGTATACATGTGTGCACACACACATGTATGCATTTGTGTGGCTGTGTATGTATGTGCATGTATATGTGTATACGTGTGCATGTATGTGTGTACATGTGCGTACATATAAGTATAACACACAGACACAGATACATATTCACAATCCTTATTAATTCGCCTGCTCCATTACTAATCCCCTCTCCTGGCTGAGACGTGAGAGGAAGTGACAGATGGATTTTATGTGTTGTTTCTTCTTGTGCTTCGAATTAAAGTGACAGTCACCTTCTTTATGACTTAAGATATTATTCAAGTGTATAACATGTAAAGTCTAATTGCCTGGACTTTTTTTTAATTAGTATTGTTTCAGAGAGCTTTAAATCAGGGACTGAGAAATGAGGTACAGGGATCTGTGTGGGGGCAGCTTTTCTAATTTTTTTTCACTGCCTTTTCAACACTATATCTTTCTTTACATTGGTGCAGTCTTTTTGCTTTCACAGTCCCGCACAGAAAGCTTTCTGGTAACACATTCATGGAGCTCGCTGTCAGGTAAATGAATCTAAAAAATAGGTTAAGATGACAAGAAAAAAGGTATAGGGAATCTGACTACATATTATTCACCTGAATCGTATAATAATATATACCACTTCTAAGTGGCTTATATTCTACATATAGTCTCAGTACAAATGATTCACCTGAAGAACAGAGAGTCAAACAGGAGGTTAAGTGTTACAACACTGTTACAATAAAGAGAATATATCAGTTTATTGATCTCTACACTGGTAGAATGATACATTTGTATCAAACTTATGTTGTGTAATAAATGTATCATTCCTCCTTTGCAGGGAAAGCCAGAAGTTAGACTATCTCAATCTAGCAGCACAGCTGGAATTGTAGAACCAGCCAGACCAAAGGTTAGGTAAAACTGGCCCATGGGCCATGTTCTGTCCATCTCCCTTCTAGCAGCAGATTTATATTTCTCCACCAGGCATGGGAGGGTTGGCCTGGGAGGGAATTGTCCCCTGGGCCATTCATATGTCTGGGCTGGTGGGCCACTGCTTCACTCAATCTTCCTGTTGCTGCTGTAAATGGAGCTACCCAAGTGATATCACAGAGCTTACAATTGAAATGCAGCTACACTAGTGATACCACCCAGCTTACAATTAACATGGAGCTACACTAGTGACACCACAGAGCTTACAATTGAAATGGAGCTACAATAGCGATATCACAAAGCTTATAACTGACATGGAGCTACACTAGTGATACCACAGAGCTTACAGTTGAAATGTAGCTGCACTAGTGATACCACAGAGCTTACAACTGAAATGAAGCTACACTAGCGATACCACAGAGCTTACAACTGAAATGGAGCTACACTAGTGATACCACAGAGCTTACAACTGAAATGTACCTACACTAGTGATACCACAGAGCTTACAACTGAAATGGAGCTACACTAGTGATACCACAGAGCTTACAACTGAAATGGATCTACACTAGTGATATCAAAGAGCTTACAACTGAAATGGAGCTACACTAGTGATACCACAGAGCTTACAACTGAAATGAAGCTACACTAGTGATATCAAAGAGCTTACAACTGAAATGGATCTACACTAGTGATACCACAGAGCTTACAACTGACATGGATCTACACTAGTGATACCACAGAGCTTACAACTGAAATGGAGTATACTAGTGATATCACAGAGCTTACAACTGAAATGGTTCTACACTAGTGATACCACAGAGCTTGCAATTGAAATGGAGCTATACTAGTGATATCACAGAGCTTACAACTGAAATGGAGTATACTAGTGATATCACAGAGCTTACAAATGACATAGAGCTACACTAGTGATATCACAGAGCTTACAATTGAAATAATACAAAATGATACGAACAGGGCTACAACGAATATGAAGCTCCACTAGCAGCATAACCCATTTCCCTTGTAAGCTCTATGGTATCTCTATTGTAGCTATGCTTAATGTAAGCTCTGTAGTATCACTAGTGTAGGCTTAGCTCAACTGTAAGATCTGTGGTGTCACATGCCTTACATCATAACGTTAATTCTAATTCAAATTAACAAAGGGGAGTGGTCTAGGACACTGGACTCAAATGACAGTAGAAACAGACTACTTGATTGTATTTGCCCAGCCCTCCCCTGCCCCAAGGTTTACAATAACGGGGCCCATGCCCCCCTCAAATAAATGCTACCTAGTACAAAGCAGCAGGGTCATACCTTCCCCTATCGGTAACTGCGAAAACAAGCAAGAACCCTTCTCCCGTCCTCATGTACTGCTCCCGCATCGCCCCAAATTCCTCCTGTCCCGCCGTGTCCAGAACTAGGAAAAAGGGAAAAAAGACTTCACATCTGGGTCTTTATCTATAAAATCCCAAACTGTAAACCTCCAAATACAGAGGCCTGGTTTAGCCCATTAAGGACCAGAGAGGTGGGCAGCGCATTGCTCTGCAATGCTTTGCCCAACACTCTGGTCCATAAGGGCTTAACCCTTTGAGTGCCAGAGGGGTATGCGTTGTGTACCCCTCTGGCACTCAAAGGGTTAATATTACATTGAGCCATTTGTTCAAAGTAAACTTGCCGTCATTTTGTGGCAAAGGCCCACAGCTGTCACACACAATTAGTTTACAATTTAACCCTTTAAAAGGCCAGAGGGGTGCACAACACAATGGGGGAAGATTCACTAAGCGGTGATAAAGTAGAGATAACTTCTCCGGTGATATCACTTCTCCAGTTCTTATGTTATTTTAATACTTAAAATGTAAAAAAAAGATATATTATAGTGTTTATCCTCTGGAGAAAAACAAGGGTACTCCCCACTGCTCAACTTGAATTTTTTTAGGTGCAATATCACAGTGGCCTAAGTTTTTACAGTGGCGCTGTTGCTACACCATCCTATGGAGATTTATGGTCTAGAGAACAGAGCTGTTCATAGGATGGTGTAACAACCAGGTCACTGTGATACTGCACCTAAACAATTCCAGTCTAAGCTGCAATAACTTTTGAACAAAGCACCTCTCAGCAGTGGGAGTTCCCTTGTTTTACTTGGGGGATAAACACTACAACATATTTTGTTTTACATTTGAAGTATTACTGTCCCTTTAAAGGGACAAATACATAAAAATCAAATTGAGTTATATCATTTTAGCCCTTTGAGTGAAGGACAGGTATCCAGCGCATTGCAATCCTCTCTACACCTCTCTGGTACTCCAAGGGTTAAATATCCTGTACTTCCAGGCATTTTAATGCGTGTGTACCCTGTCCCGTACAGACACATTTTGTCTAACCCTTTGATGTTGTGTTTTTTTTTTTTATTTAGGACACAGCACCCCTATAACTTGTAAATGAAGTAGAATTACTTTCCCTGCGTATTCCCAAACATCTCAGCTAGTCATACAAATACCTTTTATTTCCACTAACGGATTCATTTTGAAGAAAAATCTTAACCCTTTAAAGGGGAACTACCACCCTGTAAAAACTTAACCTGGATTGATTCTTCATCTGGCGACTAGCTGCTTAGTAGCGCTAGTCGCCAGAAATATTACCCGGTTCTGAAGATTTCGGCCTTTTTTCTGACATTCACTGGAACAGGAAGCACGGACGTCTCGTTACAGTGACGTCCGTGCGCCTGCGCTGTCAGTCCCTTTTGAGTCCCTTTTTCTGGCGACTAGCGCTACTAAGCAGATGAAGAATCAATCCGGGTTAAGTTTTTGCGGGGTGGTAGTTCCCCTTTAAGCACCCGAGACGCTCCAGGACCATCATGGGTAAAACATGCGTTAAGGACACATGACGGTTCTGGCACATCATGCAATCCAGGGGTCCCCGCATGGCTATACGCGACCCAGGGGACCCCTGAATCAGACTTGTTACAAAAAAAAGGGTACAGTCACCTCTTAGAAAGTTTTTTTTTTTTTTTAATTCACATACTTTAAAGATATTTAATCTTCAAGCTGTGCACTTCCGCGTTATGCGGCACGCTGAATCTTCAGCACAGATCTTCATTACTTCTCAGTGCTACTTAATTCTCCTCCCACCTCCCTCCCAGCTGCCCCAGGGAGCGCGGTCACATTTCCCTTCAGTGTGGTGTGAATGGCATCTATCATTACAGTAAGCTCCGGTTATCATTGTAGTGAGGTTGAAAGCTCAGTATAATGATAACCGGAGCTTGCTGCAATGATACAAGCGATTCACGCCACACCGAAGGGAAGAATGAACGCGTTCCCTGGGGCAGTTGGGAGGGAGGCGGGAGGAGAATTATCTGCCACTGGGAAGTCATGAAGATCTGTGATGAAGATTCAGCGTGCCGCATAATGCGGAAGTGCACAGCTTGAAGATTAAATATCTTTAAAAATATCATACAAAGTTTTTAAGAGGTGAATGTTCCCCTTTAACTGCTGGCCACGCGGTTGGTCGTTAAGGGGTTAAAATGAAGTGACGGTGAATAAAAAAACATAAACTGTACAGGGAGCCATACTTACTATCCAGCCGAGCCGCTCGCTCGTCAATCACACATTGCTTTGTGTACGAATCCTCAATGGTCGGATCGTAATCGGTGACAAAATAAGACTGGAAAAAAAAAAGATACAAAATGATTGTATTAAACTAATGTAAAGTATAATTCGGAAAGAAACAAAGGATAATATACACAAAGAAACGCAGTGTAACCCTTTGAGTGCCAGAGGGATACGCAACGCATTGCTTTCCACTGCACTGCGTACCCCTCTGGCACTCAAAGGGGTTATTCTAGCTGAAACCAACTGCAACGTAGGGGAAAAAATAAAAATTCCCCGTGATTTAAATGGGTCTTTTAACCCCTAGAATGCAAGAGAGGTCTCCAAAGCATTGCTTTAGCATTCAAGGGGTTAAAAACACCAATTAAATCAAAGGTAATTTGGGAAATTTTTAGTTGTCCCCTGTGGCGCAGTTGGATTGCCCCTTTATTGTTGGTTGACCCCTTAACGACGCAACACGGAGCTTTTTTATTTTTCTTTCAAAAATTGATTCAGGGGTCCCCAAGTAGTGTGCATTTGTGTGGGGAGCCCTGAATTCCATTATGTGCCAGGACCGTCATGTGTCTTTAAAGGGATAGTAATACTTAGCAAATTACTAATCCCCGTATTGTAACTTTGTTAAAGGGATAGTAAGACTTGCAAATTACTAATCCCCATATTGTAGCTTTGTTAAAAAGAAATATATTGCCCCCAGTGTCGTCTCTCAAACCCTTATGGTCTGAGAGATGATAGCGCTCAAAGTTCCCCCCTCCCCCCCCCCTTCCCTGACTGAACGCTGACTGCAGGGGAAGCTGTCGTACGACAGTCTTATGTGCATCAGGCGGCTCTGCAGCTGAGCCGAGATCACGTTTATAAAAAGGGAATCTTTCACTAAAACGGTCTTCTACGTGTGTATGTTTTGTGCTTGGTTTGCAACCACACGTAGAAGACCGTTTCAGTGAAAGATTTCTTTTTTATAAACGTGATCGCGGCTCAGCTGCAGAGCCGCCTGATGCAAGTAATACCGGATATCCCTGCAGTCAGCGTTCAGTCAGGGAAGGGGGAGGGAGGGGGAACTTTGAGCGCCATCATCTCTCAGACCATAAGGGTTTGAGAGATGACACTGGGGGCAATAAGTTTCTTTTTAACAAAGCTACAATATGGGGATTAGAAATTTGAAAGTATTACTATCCCTTTAATGCACGTTTTACCCATAAAGGTCCTGGCATGTCATAGGTCCGTAAAGGGACAGTAACACTTTGTTGTAAAAAATTCTAATATTGTAGATATTAACAATACAAGTAAAATAACCTACCTCCCGTCTCTCAAACCTTTATAGTTTGAGAGATCGTAGCATTTAAAGTTCCCCCCTCCCTCTACTTTGTCATATGTCAGTGCTCTAACTGACAGATGAGGATCCTGGTCCCGGGACCTGCGGAGGCTCTTCAGCAGAGCCAAGATAGCGAGATCTAAGAAGAAATACTTCATTGGAACGGTCTACAAAGTGCGCCTTTGTTATAAGAAGTATATTGAATAATCTGTCAGACTTGGATTCTGGTCGGTGGACCGGATGGCTCATCTGGAGAGCGAAACAGCAGTGCATACAACGTAAATATTCATGAGAACGGTCTACTGCCCCAAACTGTGCACACTTTGTAGACCGTTCTCATGAAGATTTTTTGTATGTACTGATATTTCTGCTCGCCAGACCAGCCGTCCGGTTTGTGCATCAGAATCAAAGCCTGACAGCTACAGCACTGACATAGCTTATAGGGGCGGGAGGGGTAAACTTTACATCACAATTACTCTTAAAGGGATAGTAAAGTCCCATAAAAAGTATGCCCTAAATCGTAGCTGAAGTAAAAAACATTCAATGTGCTTAATCCTTTCTCTCAAACTGTTATGGTTTGAGAGATGTAAGAAAATAAAGACCTCCGCTCCCTCCCCCTTCTCATGCGTCCACTGTACAGCGGACGTCATGAGATCGTGCTTCCGGAAACAGACGGCGGCTCTTCAGGAGCGCTGTCATCTAGATATCTAAGTATAATTACTTCATCGGAATGGCCTACAACGTGTGCTTGCAAGCCAGGCACACATTGTAGACCATACCGATGAAGTAATTATAGTTAGATATCCCGATGTTAGCGCTCCTGAAGAGCCGCCTACAGTCAGGCACCGGATTCTGCCTCTGACAGCTTTACAGCTCGTCAGGCAGAAAGGGGAGGGAGCGGAGGTCTTTATTTTCTTATTTCTCTCAAACCACAATGGTTTGAGAGAAAGGATTAAGCACATTAAATGTTTTTTGACTGCAGCTCCGATTTAGGGCATACTTTTTATGGGACTTTACTATCCCTTTAAACTATATAAGTTATAGAAAAAAGACATGGATGCTTTAGTTTATTTACTGAATGCCTTCAATATTAAATCTTAAATATATGAAGTATTACTATCCCTTTAATATCAACACATTGATATCTCTTTAACACTTTTTTTTTTGTACTCCAAGCACACGTATCTGTGTCTGTTTACATGTATATTTCTTATCTGTGCCCCGAGGTACGCACGTCCCCACACACAAACACACACACAGACACACAAATAGACAGACACACAAATGTTGCAGTTTCAATCCTTTATAAATAACAAAAATAACACATGCAAATAGAAGTGAATTATAATCCCTAACATTAAGTGGGCATTATTCATACCTCAGTAATGACTGTGTAACGATGCACAAAGCTTCTCTGCCCCTTACATGTGATTAGGGGGAAGTGTAGTCCAGCAGTGAGAAATATGTGGTTCTTCAGGTCTCTATGAACTACAATTACCATGTTCTGGGTTATGACAAAGGTTGTAGCCCAGCAAGAGCAAAAATCTGCTTTTAGGATGATGGGAGTTGTAGTCTAACAAGAGCAGAAAGTGTGACTTAAGAACATGGGAGTTATAGTTCAAGAACCACTGGAAAACTACAGGCTGTCCACCCCTGTTGCTGGCAATCCAAGGAATTAAAACACCAATTAAACACATAACAGCAATTTATCCTAAACAGTGTGCAGAGTGCAATCAGGTGTAAATAACCATTCTATCCACAAGAGGTCACTTTCCTCCATGTAATCAAGTCTAAATCACTTTGATTTCAGTCCAGAGCTGCCAGGGTTTAAGAGGCAAAATAATCGCACACAGATATACAGTCAGTAAAACTAGACGACTGCTTGTAGAAAAATGTGTAGCATCCGATTGTGCATAAATACAAAATAATTCCAGATTAACAGTATGTTACAGATTCCTTTGTTCGCTTAAGGGTTAAAAACACATTTTTATTTTAAAAAGCAGGGAATATAATCCTATATAATAATTCGCTAGGATTAGATATAATGATACCTAAAGATAAATACTTCATAGGAATGGTGTGTTTGCAAGCAAGGCACATGTTGTAGACTGTTCTGATGAAGTATTTATCTTTAGATATCGTTATATCGGCACTGCTGTAGAGCCGCCGTCTGATCCAGGAACCAGAATCTGCTTCTGACAGCTTTACAGCTCATCAAGCAGAAAGGGGAGGGACCAGAGAACTTTATTTTCCTATATCTCTCAAACCATATAGGTCTGAGAGATACGAACCAGTGCAAATACTCTCTTTTAATTAGAGATGCACCGATACAAATTTTTTAGGACCGAGTACGAGTACTGATACTTTTTTCTAGTACTCACCGATACCAATTACCGATTCTTTTTTGCAGTCATTTGCCAGTTCTCCAAGTACCTAAAGAATATATATATGCTTTAGGTACTTAGAAAACTGGCAAATGACCGCAAAAAAAAGAATAGGTAATTGGTATCGGTGAGTACTTGAAATATATATTTACACACACACCACCTCTTGATTCTCCGCTTTTGCTTCATTCTCCCCCTCTTGAGTCCCCTCCTTTTACCTTGGCTTTTTCTCTCCATTTTGACCCCCCTTTCTCCCCCTCCTTGACTCTTGATCCCACCCTTTTGCCTCTCTCTCCCTCCCGATCCCCCCTCCTTTTGCCTCTTGGCCCCCCTCATTTTGTCTCCTGATCCCCCCTCCTTTTGCCTCTTCTTGGCCCCCCTCCTTTTGTATCCTGATTCTTCCTCATTTTGCATCTTTTTTCCTCCCTTAGTCCCTTTTGCCTCTTTTTCTCCCTCTTGACCCCCCTCTCTGCCTCTTTCACCACCCGCTCTGGATGCCCCACATCTTGCCATCTCTTTGCCTGCCTTAGCCTCCTCTGCCGGGTGCTTGCTGTTCTCTCGCGAGACCCGGCAGAGGTCAGCGGCTGAGCATTGCCATGGTAACCCGCGGCAATGCTCTGACTCCGCAGTAGGGAAGAGAGGCGACCAGGGAGCATGGTGAGCAGCTCCTCGGGCTCCCTCTCTGCAGCACCGACCCTGACACAGGGTATCGGTGCTGGCATCGGCCACATTTTGCGCAAGTACGAGTACTAGCGCAAATGCCGGTATCGGCACCGATACCAATACCAGTATCGGTGCAACCCCACTTTTAATTGTATCTACCGTATAGTTAATACTTTTATTCTGACATTACTTTCCCTTTAATGCAGTTTTCAAATATGCAAACATGAACTGAGGTGAAAGTCCCCTTTAAGTCATTAGAGATGTAATTACATATCTGGGAACTCTACAGATCTGTCTCGGAGACTCTGGTTTTCAGAATAAATTATCGGATCTCAGGGGACATAGGCCGATTCTCCGGTATTGCGCTCCACAGTCCACTTCCCTATGATTTCCACCCACTACCGCCCTGCTCCTCCCACATCCCTGCCCATTTTATTAGTAACCACGCCTCTCTTGGTTAAGCCACTCCTACATTGATGCTATAGCATCAACTGGACAATCCTATCTCCAGCCCTGTGTGTCACCTCTCGTCACTTTGATTAAGCCCCGCCTACATTATAAAGCAAACATTATATGAAGACAACTTTCCCCATCCCTGTGTGTTCCCTCTTGTCACTCAGATTAAGCCCCGCCTACATTATAACGTAAATGACATAACATGAACACGCCTTTCCCCAGCCTCGCAACCTCAGTAATATGGTAAACCTCGAAGGGAAGGGTGGGGCAGCTGGGTGCAAGTCCTGCGGTGTTGTGCCGCACATACAGGGTGCCACAGAATGCGGAAGTGCCCGATTTTAACTCTTCAGATCTTCCATAGTAGGCAAGTAAAATAAAAACAACAAAACACCGCGCTAATCTTCTTGTAGTGATTGAAGACACTACACGTAAGTTTTTCTTATGTGAATGTTCCCCCTTTAACCCCTTAAGGACCAGATGACGTGCTTTATACCCTTAAGAACCAGTGATGGTCATAGTACGTCACGTACTTCTTACTTACAGAGCTTTACCGGGAGATCTGTAAGTAAAAACGGGGCCTAAAATTGACCGCTCCAAGACCGGAGCGATCTCTTTCAGGCCCCAAAGCGCCGGTACGTGTAACAGGTCACGGCAAAGATCAAAGCGGTCCTTAAGGAAAGGTAAATTCCCTGGACCACTGGTCCTTAAAGGGATAGTAATATTTTATTATTACTATCGCCCATATTGTACAGATTTGCAAAAAAATTTAATAGCCCCCAGGTTCATGTCTCAGACCTTTATGGTGTGAGAGATAACCGAATCAAAGTCCCCCCCCCCCCCCCCCCTTCACTGAAGTTAGAGTTGTACTGACTGAAGGGATATCTGGTCTGACATTCATCATGCGGCTCTGCAGCAGAGCTGAGATCGCGTTAGTGACAAAGAATTATTTCATACTGCAAACCAAGCACATGTAGAAGACCATTTCAGTGAAATAATTCTTTGTCACTAACGGGATCTCGGCTCAGCTGCAGAGCCGCCTGACTGTCGTACAACAGACATCCCCTGCAGTCAGTACAACGCTGACTTCAGGGAAGGGGGATGGGGGAACTTTACCTTTGGTTATCTCTCATACCATAAAGGTTTGAGAGATGAACCTGGGGGCTATTAAATTATTTTGCAAATATGTACAACATGTGGGGATAGTAATAATAAAGTATTACTATCCCTTTAAGGGGTTAAACACATTTGTGCCCCTAACATCGAGCTCCCTAAGTGTGTTTCTGTTTCTGTCAGGGATTGTGATGCAATGTAACACTATCCCTGTATCAGGCAGTGCGTTGTATCCGTTAGACTAGATGTAGCGATAGAGTTACAGTGTATCTCACTGTTCCTGCTTTCACAGTCAATCAGATTCTGGGACCTCAACATCAGTAACAAACAGTAAAGTCAAAGTAGAAGTTCACTGTTTCTTTAACCCCTTGAATGCTACAGTCTTACCTGCATACACTGTGCTAAAAGTCCCATCTAAATCATTTGGAAATTATATATTTTTTGTCCCCTGTGGTCCAATTGGCTTACCCCAAAATTGCTCTACTTTGTATTTGTACATATGGCCCGCTGACATCTTTAGCAACAATTACTGTTTTCTACTAGACGTTTGTCCTACAATAATTACTTTTCACCTCCACTCAGATCAGGAGGAGGAACAGGCTCATAATAAAAGGGCGGTAAACACAATCATAGATCCTTGGAAAACCTGACAAGGCGTTTTGCAATCTTCTGGAAAGACACAGAGAACAACCTGTTACGTTTTATAAAAGACTTTCTCCTCCACTTGTTTTACCTACCAGCCTCCTCCTGTTGTTATGTATTTGTAAAGCTCCAACATATTCCGTAGCGCTGAACAATGAGGTCTGAACGATCTGACCGGGGTTTATAATGATCCAGGAAAAGACACAGTGAGTCTGATCTGCTAGGAACTGGGCGCATTGTGGAATAGTCCAACTGCATGATGGGGGGAGATACCTAAAACTACCCAGTACGTTAAAGGGGATTCCAACACCCTTGAGTGCTGGCGAGGACTCCAGTGCATTGCAATATACTAGATTCCTCATCAGCACTCAAGGGGTTAAATACCCAACTATGTTTCACCTGCATTGCACAGTTTTTTTTTAGTATATCAGCCCCAGTGGCATTACACAACTTAACAACATGTTCAGCTACACAACACCCACATTATCCAGGGAATAAAGTGCCCATAATGATCTGCTCTAGCACCCATAGGTGCCAGTCCCACAGTATGAGAATATCTTAAATTGATCTGCTGTGACCTGCACCCACATGCACTTCCCATTCCTGTTATGTACAAGCTGCTTCCCTCTAATTATGCCTCTCCCTGCTCTACACACTGCAGTCATGTGACTGACTGGTCATGTGACCAAAGGTCCTTCATCCTCCTAGAATCTATCCACTTATACTGCCAGATTTAGGACCAGGAAAACCCAGGCATGAACCATAAAAATAGACAAGTGGTAACCCTAGGCTGAGGTAAAGAGACTGGTATAAGACGCAGGTCCATGAGGCATTTAAAGGTATAGTAATGTAACTATACAAAGGCAGATCCGATTATTCATTATACATTTATAATGCTCCGTACTGTTCTAAACATCCATATCGATGTAGCTTAAAGGGATAGTAATACTTAATAATTACTAACCCCTATATTAAAGTCATATTAAAAAGAAATGTATTGCCCCAGTTTCATCTCTCAAACCTTTATGGTTTGAGAGATAATCGCTCCTAAAGTTGCCCTCTCCCTCCCCCGTAGTCAGCGTTCTAGCTGACTGCAGGGAAGCCTGTCGTACGACCGTCAGACGGCTCTGCAGCAGAGCCGCAATCGTGTTAATAAAAAAAAAAAATATCTTTCACTAAAATGGTCTTCTACATGTGCTTGGTTTGTGCTTGGTTTGCAAGCACACGTAGAAGACCATTTTAGTGAAAGATATATATATTTTTTTGTTATTAACGCGATCGCGGCTCTGCCGCAGAGCCGCCTGATGATTGTAAGACCGGATTTCGTTTCAGTCAGCTACAATGCTGACTTCAGGGAAGTGTAACTTTAGGAGTGATTATCTCTCAAACCATAAAGGTTTGTGAGATGACACTGGGGGAAATACATTTATTTGTAATATGACTTTAATATAGGGATTTGTAATTATTAAGTATTACTATCCCTTTAATGGTAATTTTATTGTAAAGTTTCCCCCTCCCGCCCCATTTCCCTACATCACTTTTTTTTCCCTCAGATCAGAAAGCCTGTCCAGCAACAGGTAGCAACCAGGGACGGTATTGTGTCAGCATAAAGAAAACACCGCTCCTCCTCATCGAGGGTTTTCCTTACACTGACAGACACAATATTGTGTAATGAATAATCGAATCTGCCTTTATAGCGTTATATTACTAGCTCTTTAAAAGTCTACCCTCTATGGTGGGCCACGCGTTAGCAGGCAGGGGACTATACATGGCCCTTATGTTGCACACATGGGTCGCTTTGTGCATTATTACAAATAAACATTATCCAGTTTCTACAGAACTATACTGCACACGCCTCATTAGTCCCACTGATCAGTAATAGAGGTAACGTGTTGCTCAGCAATACACTGGTCTTCATTATGGTACTGAAAAGGTTAATTGCTGCCTTAAAGGGACAGTAATACTTAAAAAAAAAAAAAAAAAAAATGTTAAAATGCAGCTCCGATTGATCCTTTTATAAAGTGGGTCACGTAATGCTGTGTTTCAAAATTTTCTCTTTAGTAGTTAAACAGTAATTCATTGCTAAAGTATCCCCCTCCCTCCCCTTTTATCTCCTGTAAGCTGCCTCTCCTCAGATGTGGAATCCGGTCCTGGGACCAGATAGAGTGCCGCGAGGGACAATCTTCATCTGCTGAGTATAAGGAAAACCCTGTCCCCCTTCACGAAAGAGGTCAGGATTTCCCTTTGCTTATTGAAGACTGTCCCTTGTTACACTCCATCCAGCCACTGACAGAGGCAGCGTGACGTAGGTAAAAAGGGAGGGGGATCCTTTAGCACTGAAATACAGTTGAATTACTAAGCGGAAAATATTGAAGCACAACGTTATTTGGCCCGCGTTATAGGAGAATCAATCGGAGCTGTGTTTTTTAAGGTATTACTATTCCTTTAAGGATGCCATACCCCTGCATTCAGCTCCAAAACAGTTCAGAAATATTTCGAGAAACACCACGTCTCAGTGGCACTGAAAAACTACCAATATAAATAAAGTGGTGCCCGTCCCTTAAAAAAACTTAAGAAATTATACTCGGCTTAGACTTATAACTCAACACGCACACACGGGCATGTGATTAAAAAAGTAGAATGTGGTTTATTTAATCACATCTCCAATAACCCTAACGTTTTTGGTCTAAACACAGACCTTCCTCGAAGGAGCTGGGTAGTCCAGACGCCTACGATTTTCCCTATGCCTCCTAAATTTGGGATGTATTTTATATAGAACTATGTATATTTAAACCTTCAGCTGGTCCAAAAAACATGTTGTCAAGCACCAACGTTTCTCATATTTTTTCCACCCTGCAATACAAGCGGAGTGTCATTCAGCATCCTAATAGGATCCTGACTAATCCCCCATGATATGTGTCTGTCACTGGGAATGTCCAAATCTCCTGGCTGGGAGCCACGTCCAGCGTTCCCTACACACAATCAGGGACATGCACAGACATTTTGGGGGGCAGGGGCTCAAATGAAAAAAGGGCACTTCTCATAATTATTTATTTAAAATATATATTTAAAAAAAAAGAAAAGAATTTACATCTCAGGAGCCTGTAGGCACAGAAATCTGAAGCACCCCCCCATTGGCCATCTCCACTGGACACCTTCACAATGCTCCTAATCTCCACATTGCCCCCCATCATCTCCATATTGCCCTTACATTGTTCCGTCAGCTCCATATTGCCCCCATCAGCTCCAACTTACCCACACATTGCCCCCTTCAGATCCATAATGCCCCGTCAGCTCCAGCTTAACCTCACATTGCCCCCATCAGCTCCATATTGCCCCCATCAGCTCCAACTTACCCTCACATTGCCCCCTTCAGATCCATAATGCCCCGTCAGCTCCAGCTTACACTCACATTGCCCCCATTAGCTCCATATTGCCCCCATCAGCTCCAACTTACCCTCACATTGCCCCCTTCATTTCCATATTGCCCCCTATCAGCTCCATATTGCCATCAGCTCCAAATTACCCTCACATACATTGCCCCGTCATCTCTACATTGCCATCATCTCCATCTTGCCCCCCATCAGATACATATTGCCCCATCATTTCCACATTGCCCCCCAGTGTCCGTTTCCTACCTCTTCCCTGGTGGTCCAGTGACAGGAGAGGTCTGTATGTGCCTCCTTTGGCACAGACCTGTAGCTGCTGGAGCTCCCATGTGGTCTTCTCTTCATACAGAGCGCTGGGAGATGATGTCATCATCCAGCGCTCTGTAATACTAAAGAGCCGATGAGGGAGCGCAGCATCTACAGGTCTGTCCTGAAGGAGGCGGTGGGGGGGTTAGTGCGGGCGGTGAGGCAACTTTTTTTTTGTTAAAAGGGCACGAGGGCACTTTGGACAAAAAGCGCAGGTGCTCAAGCCCCCCTTGGTGTCTATGTGTTCACGTGCCTGCACACAATGACATCAATGGGGCCTCTCTCCACGCTGCAAACCTTAGAACCTGTTCCTCTAGAATCAGGAACTGACCGATCCACCCTCCTGCACACAAACTGTATTATAAAGGAAAAAAAAAAAAAAATCCCACTGATTTAAATTAGGATTTTAACCCCTAGAATGCTAGAGAGGTCTGCAACGCATTGAGGCTACTACAACATATAGACACATTTTTCTTCTCTTTTAAATGCAACTCATCTTAAAGGAAGTAATGTCACCTTATATATGAATCTCCAATTAGTTTTTATACTTTTATTAATGTTCTCTACCTTTCACACTGTCCTCATCGGTGTAGTTTTATTGTAATTATATTTAAAGTTCCCCTTCCCGACACTTTTCCCAAAGTCACTTTTCAGTTGAGAACTCCAGTTGTACGGATCACGACGAGGGACATTATTGTGTCAGCATAAGGAAAACTCTGCTAACCTTCGTCATGGGGGATGGTGTTCTCCTTCTACAGTCAGGGACAATACTGTACCACATTGTGATCTGTCTGGTCTAGTGACTGAACATCAGATCTCAGGGAATACAAGTGATGTCCGGAAAAGGGGCGGGAGGAGGGGGAACTTTATAGGGATAGTAATGTTTCATAATAAAATCAGCTCCAATTAATCTTCATAGTATTTGGGCCATGGAGAGTGTTATTTCAATACTGTCAGAGTTGTAGTACAAGAGTAATTGAATGATAAAGTATCCCCCTCCCGCCCCTTTTACCTAGTGTAACACTGCTCACCTCAGATGTAGAATCTGGTCTCTTGACCGGACAGATCACAGCAAGGGACAATCTTCTTACAGTGACCATAAGGAAATCCCTGCCCCCATTAACAGGTTTTTCAGGTTTTTCCTTATGATCACTGAAGATTGTCCCTCTCTGTGATCCATCCGGACAGTCTTGCTGCTCTGAGGTGAGCAGTGTTACATCAGTAAAAGGGGCGGGAGGGGGATACTTTGTCATTGAATTACTCTTGTACTACAACTCTGACAGTATTGAAATAACACTCTCCATGGTCCAAATACTATGATGATTAATTAGAGCTGCTTTTATTATGAAACATTACTATCCCTTTAAAGCGAGTTATTAACCCCCTTGAATGCTACAGAGGTTGCAAACATCTCTAGCATTCAATGGGTTAAAATCCCCATTTAAATCAAAGGGAATTTTGGGAATTTCTATTTCTCCCTGTGGTGCGGTTCGTTTGCCCCGGAATTCCTGGCTGTAGCCTTCCAAAACATCTGTGCTGCTGCAGAACTCCTTTGGAATGCAGATCAGTCAATCTTATCCCATGTGACCAGGCCAGGTAATGCTGCCTCCGGGTAGAATGTTCACCAGAGACTGTATTTGGAGAATGATCTCACTGCCGATCAATAGAACATTCCCAGGAATCCTCAGACCCATCAGCTAATGACTCTCCCATCTGCACGCACTGCACGTCCTGCGACTAGGGAAGATGTATCTGTACAGGGTGATTAGATGGACAATGAGGTCATCACTGCACTCGCATTCCGCTTCCAGATCAGGAGAGAAAAGGGGGTCATATTAAGGGAATTAATAACCTCCTAATATTAACCCCTCCCTCACATTACTATGGCCAGAAAATTCTAATGGCCCCTAGGAATTCCTCTCTGAATGAGAGAAGTAACCCCAGCCGTAGGTGTTGGCCTTCTTGGACATGGTCAGCGAGGACCATCTGTTCTCTTCTATAGAGCCTACTATGTATTCTGTAAGGCCGCTCGTATCTACTAGCATGTCTGACCATCACTGAATTATTTTATATTTTATATATATATATATATATATATATATATATATATATATATATATATTAGCAAAAATAGCACAGTGTCACCTGTACAAGTAGAGACAGGGTAAAGGAAGATATATTTCACTGCCCACTCGTAGTCACAGACTCACATTACATTGCCAGTCCAGCCTTGTTCTACTGGTAGTGACAGATCCACACTACACCATCAGTCCAGCCTTGTTCTACTGGTAATGACAGGCCCACACTACACCTTCAGTCCAGTCTTGTTCTACTGGTAGTGACAGATCCACACTACACCATCAGTCCAGCCTTGTTCTACTGGTAATGACAGATCCACACTACACCTTCAGTCCAGTCTTGTTCTACTGGTAATGACTGATCCACACTACACCAACAGTCCAGCCTTGTTCTACTGGTAATGACAGATCCACACTACACCTTCAGTCCAGCCTTGTTCTACTGGTAATGACAGATGCACACTACACCTTCAGTCCAGTCTTGTTCTACTGGTAATGACAGATCCACACTACACTAACAGTCCAGCCTTGTTCTACTGGTAATGACAGATCCACACTACACCAACAGTCCAGCCTTGTTCTACTGGTAATGACAGACCCACACTACACCAACAGTCCAGCCTTGTTCTACTGGTAATGACAGACCCACACTACACCTTCAGTCCAGCCTTGTTCTACTGGTAATGACAGACCCACTACACTAACAGTCTAGCCTTGTTCTACTGGTAATGACAGACCCACTACACTAACAGTCCAGCCTTGTTCCACTGGTAATGACAGACCCACACTACACCATCAGTCCAGTCTTGTTCTACTGGTAATGACTGATCCATACTACACCAACAGTCCAGTCTTGTTCTACTGGTAATGACAGACCCACACTACACCATCAGTCCAGTCTTGTTCTACTGGTAATGACTGATCCATACTACACCAACAGTCCAGTCTTGTTCTACTGGTAATGACAGACCCACTACACTAACAGTCCAGCCTTGTTCTACTGGTAATGACAGACTGTCACAGCTTATCTTGTTTCCAGCGCCGCCGCTTCAGCAACACTCGGCGTCAGTCCACGCATCATCTGCAGGCGCAAGGCTTTAGAGTGAAGCAGGCCTCTGTTTTATGCCATGCTTCCTGTAGTCTCCTCCTACCTACTTCCTTCCTCTAAGCCTGCTCCTCCTACCTACTTCCTGAGGAGGGGTTTAAAGGGCAGTCTGAGTCCTGACTCAGTTGCCCTTGTGTTGTTGTTCAAAGCAGTTCTATTACCTTGGGCTCTGTGTATGACCTGGTTTGTCTTCCATCCAATCTAGTGCTGACCTCTGGCTCTGTCTGAATATTCTTTTGTCTTATCCTTATAGGGGACACCCAATCTGGTGCAGACCCGTGGCTCTGGCTGACTACCTGAACTGTGTATGACCTGGCTTGTCTGACTACCCTATCTGGTGCGGGCCTGGGGCTCTGGCAGACTAGCTTTGATACTGACTGCAGGCATGAATCAAGTATACGCTTCCTTATACTGACTGCAGGCGTGAGTCAGATATACGCTCCATTCTGACTGCAGGTGTGAGTCAGATTTCTCTCTACCTCGTATCAAGACTTCGACTTTCAGTTACTGTTCCTGCTCCTGGATAAAGCAGAGACTACCAGTGGCTTCGGCTTAGTCTTTAGTAGAGTGGTCCTCCGCAGCAGTTTACTATTTCTGGTAGTAGCACTTGCTGGCTGTGACCCTTTGCTTGTATCTGCTATTTACCTCTGTTTGCTACCTTATTGTTGTTTAATAAATTGCATTTTACTATACCGTACTGACTCCTGAACATCTCTGGGGAACAGTGACACAGACTCACACTACACCAACACTCCAGCCTTTTTCTACTGGTAATGACAGATCCACACTACACCAACAGCCCAGCCTTGTTCTACTGGTAATGACTGACCCACACTACACTAACAGCCCAGCCTTGTTCTACTTGTAATGACAGACCCACACTACACCAACAGCCCAGCCTTGTTCTACTGGTAATGACAGATCCACACTACACCAACAGCCCAGCCTTGTTCTACTGGTAATGACAGATGCACAGTCCACCAACAGTCCAGCCAACAGTCCAGCCTTGTTCTACTGGTAATGACAGACCCACACTACACCAACAGTCCAGCCTTGTTCTACTGGTAATGACAGACTCACACTACACCAACAGTCCAGTCTTGTTCTACTGGTAATGACAGATGCACAGTCCACCAACAGTCCAGCCTTGTTCTACTGGTAATGACTGATCCACACTACACCATCAGTCCAGCCTTGTTCTACTGGTAATGACAGACCCACACTACACCAACAGTCCAGTCTTGTTCTACTGGTAATGACAGATGCACAGTCCACCAACAGTCCAGCCTTGTTCTACTGGTAATGACAGACTCACACTACACCAACAGTCCAGCCTTGTTCTACTGGTAATGACAGACTCACACTACACCAACAGTCCAGCCTTGTTCTACTGGTAATGACAGATGCACAGTCCACCAACAGTCCAGCCAACAGTCCAGCCTTGTTCTACTGGTAATGAGAGATCTACACTACACCGCCAGTCCAGCCTTGTTCTACTGGTAATGTCAGACCCACATTACATTGCGAGTCCAGCCTTGTTCTACTGGTAGTGACAGACCCACACTACACCAACAGTCCAGCCTTGTTCTACTGGTAGTGACAGATCCACACTACACCAACAGTCCAGTCTTGTTCTACTGGTAATGACAGACCCACACTACACCATCAGTCCAGTCTTGTTCTACTGGTAATGACAGACCCACACTACACCAAGAGTCCAGTCTTGTTCTACTGGTAATGACAGACCCACACTACACCAACAGTCCAGTCTTGTTCTACTGGTAATGACAGATCCACACTACACCATCAGTCCAGCCTTGTTCTACTGGTAGTGACAGATCCACACTACACTAACAGTCCAGCCTTGTTCTACTGGTAATGACAGATCCACACTACACCAACAGTCCAGTCTTGTTCTACTGGTAGTGACAGATCCACACTACACCAACAGTCCAGTCTTGTTCTACTGGTAATGACAAATCCACACTACACTATCAGTCCAGCCCTGTTCTACTGGTAATGACAGATCCACACTACACCAACAGTCCAGCCTTGTTCTACTGGTAGTGACTGATCTACACTACACCATCAGTCCAGCCTTGTTCTACTGGTAATGACAGACCCACACTACACCAACAGTCCAGTCTTGTTCTACTGGTAGTGACAGACCCACACTACACCAACAGTCCAGTCTTGTTCTACTGGTAGTGACAGACCCACACTACAGCATCAGTCCAGTCCTGTTCTACTGGTAGTGACAGACCCACACTACACCAACAGTCCAGTCTTGTTCTACTGGTAGTGACAGACCCACACTACAGCATCAGTCCAGTCCTGTTCTTGATAAGAATGTAAGCTATTTGAAAACTTCACTTCTGGGCAAGAAAAAGCCCAGAGGATAGCAAATAGCTAATATAATGAAATAAATAGAAGAAGATGAAAAGGGAACCCGCGCAAGAAAAAGGGACTAGCAGGCCTAACCCTACAGAGGACCGGAAAGCACAGAAGATATGGAGGACAGGCCACCGAATCAAAGGGGCTGCGGAGGGACCGAAGAAGGAGAATGACAAGCCCAAATAAATATATATATTACTGGCACAAGACCGGGGCAGAGAGGAACTAGGGGCAGACTGGCAGGAGAAATCCCGACGAGTGAGCAAGGAGGAGGGGGAGCCGAGGGTATTTAAAACCCCCAGGCGTCTGACTTCACGCCACCCCGACGTGACGAGAACCCGGAAGACAACCGCGCCGACTACCGCGCATGCGCGCGGGGAAGCCCGGAAGAAAAGAACAGTGGTGACCGGAACGACAGGGAAAGGGGACGGAGAGCCGAAGGTAGGGACAGCGATAGAGGCGAAAACATAACAGCTACCCCCCCCCCGAACGGACGACCTCCGGGCGGACACAGGCATAGGCCGATCAGGGTGCGCGGCATGGAAGTCGGTAACACAAGTAGGAGCATGCACGTTGGAATCAGGTTCCCAGGAACGTTCCTCCGGGCCATAGCCCTTCCAGTGGACCAGATACTCCAGCCGTCCCCTTCGGAGTCTAGAATCCAGGATTCGGTCTACCTCGTACTCCGCGGAGCCATCCACAAGAAGAGGAGGAGGACAAGTTGGTTGACGATCTGGAAAGGGACTGGCCTTCCAAGGCTTAAGCTGAGAGGCGTGGAAAGTAGGATGGATTTTATAGGCCTCCGGCAGAGCAAGACGGAAGGTAACTGGATTGATGATCTTAGTGATGGGAAAAGGACCAAGGAAACGCGGGCCCAGCTTCTTGGAAGGACAGGACAGTCGTATGTGCGTGTAGGAAAGCCATACCTTGTCTCCGACTTGATAAGCTGGACAAGCAAGGCGGTGTTTGTCTGCCTGAAGATTGGATGAAGCCTGGGCCTGATGCAGGAGGCTACACAGTTCACGATGTAACTGTTGTAGAGCCACAACATGCTGATTGGCATCGGGAACGGATGACGTAGGGGGAACATCAGGAACAGCCGCAGGGTGGAAACCATAAGAGGCATAGAAAGGGGAAGTCCGAATGGCCTGATGATGGTGGTTGTTATAGGCAAACTCCGCCTGAGGAAGTAACTGCAGCCAGTCGTCTTGCAAGTGTGTGGAAAAACATCTGAGATATTGTTCCAGGGTCTGATTGGTTCTCTCTGTTTGTCCATTTGTTTGTGGATGATAACCGGAAGAGAAATTGGTCTTGATGTGTAGGTTGGAGCAAAGGGCTCGCCAGAATTTGGATGTGAATTGGGATCCATGATCGGAAGTGATAGAGTGGGGAAGGCCATGCAACCGGAAAACCTCTTTGAGGTATAGGTCGGCAGTGTGAGCTGCAGTAGGCAGACCCTTGGCAGGCAGGAAGTGTGCCATCTTCGTAAATCGATCCACTACCACTAAGATGGTGTTATGGTGGCCAGAACGGGGCAGGTCAACGATAAAATCCAGAGAGACCTCCCTCCAAGGGCCGGAGGGGACCGGCAAGGGACACAAAAGACCTGATGGCTTGGTACGACAAGTCTTGGAACGGCAGCAAATGTCACATGTAGTCACGTAGCGAGACACGTCGGAATTCATGGAGGGCCACCAAAAATACCTCTGCAGTCCCTTGAGTGTTTGAGTTATACCCCCATGTCCGGCTGTGGGCAGGTCGTGGTAGTGGTAGAGCACCTCCTGACGAACAGAGTCAGGGACGTAAATTAGGTCTTGTTTGTATAGAAGCCCATTACTGTATGTCAAGGCGTGTCTTTGTATGAGCCTCGGTAGAGGTTGGGACTCCAACCGTAGTTTCACTAGTAAGTCACTAGAGAGGGCTAGGAAATGATGGGCTTGCAGGACTGTATCAGGCGGACCAGGAGCTGGTGCGTTAGGGCAATACATCCTGGACAAGGCGTCTGCCTTTCCGTTTTTGGAACCCGGTCGATAAGTTATATGAAGGGAAAATCTGGAAAAGAACAAGGCCCATCTAGCCTGCCTGGGACGAAGTCTTTTAGCGGATCGTAGGTATTCCAGATTTCGATGATCCGTGAAAACCGTAACAGGAGAAGAGGAGCCCTCTAATAAATGTTGCCATTCCTCTAGCGCCAGCTTGATAGCCAAAAGTTCCTTATCCCCAATGTCATAATTCATTTCAGCTGGGGTGAGGCGTCTAGAAAAATAGGCAATAGGGTGGTATTCCCCCTTAGGGCCCCCTCGTTGAGATAGTATAGCACCTGTGGCGACATTAGAAGAATCAACTTCGAGGAAGAAAGGAGCAGATGTGTCGGGTTGGTGTAAAACAGGAGCTTGTGTGAAAGCCTCTTTCAGTGAGTCAAATGCTTCTTGGGCCTTTACAGACCAAGCAAACCGGGAGTCCTTCTTTGTCAAGGCAGTTAGGAGTGCCACAACCCGGGAAAAGTTCTGGATGAACCTCCTATAAAAGTTAGCAAAGCCAAGAAAACGTTGTACCGCTCTCTTATCCTTTGGGGTAGGCCAATCCAGAACTGCTGTTATCTTGCGGGGATTCATTTGTACTCGACCAGGAGAAACCAGAAACCCTAGGAAATCGATCTCACTGGTCTCGAATACACACTTCTCTAGTTTGGCAAAGAGACTGTGGTCTCGGAGGCGCTGAAGGACCATCTTCACATGTTCCCGATGGTGTTGCAGAGTAGGAGAGTAAATGAGGATGTCGTCCAGGTATATGATAAGAAACTGGTCAAGAAGATCATGGAAGACGTCGTTAATGAAATGTTGAAAGGTAGCCGGGGCATTACACAATCCGAAAGGCATGACTGTATACTCGTAGTGTCCATACCGGGTGCGAAAAGCGGTCTTCCATTCGTCCCCCTCTCTGACACGCACCAGATTGTAAGCGCCTCTGAGATCTATCTTGGTGAAAACTTGAGCCGAAGAAACCTGCTCTAGTAAATCCGGTATGAGTGGAAGAGGGTAACGGTTCTTTATAGTGATTTTATTCAGATCCCGGTAATCAATGCATGGACGCAGACCCCCATCTTTCTTGGGAACGAAGAAGATCCCTGCTCCGGCAGGGGATGTAGAAGGGCGTATGAAACCCTGTCTCAAACTCTCCGAAATGTAGTCTTTCAGATGGTGTGCCTCAGGGCCGGACAGGGGGTATATGCGACCGTAGGGTATTGCTGCTCCAGGAAGTAGATCAATCGGGCAGTCATAGGACCTATGGGGCGGTAGAACAGTTGCTCTCTCTTTGTCGAAAACGTCTGCATATTCCCTATATGGATCAGGCAAAAGAGGAGAACAGGGAAGAGACAACAAGGAGGTCTCCTTGGGTGGGAAGCACTGCTCCTTGCAGTAATCGGATTGGAATGAGATAGTAGCAGAAGACCAGGATATGAACGGGTCATGTAAACGGAGCCAAGGGAGACCCAGGATGACTGGATAGAGAAGGGATGGCATGACATTGAGGCTTATCTCTTCTGCATGTGAATTAGAGGCAATGAGAAGGACTGGTATAGTCTCCATGTTGATAGGTCCCGACTGAAGAGGAGTTTGATCGGCCATGAGAACCACAAGAGGATGAGTCTTCGGCCGTATAGGAATCCCCAACGTCCGGGCGAACTCCTGGCTGATAAAACAGCCGCTAGCCCCGGAATCAATCATAGCGGCCACGTTGCTCCGCTGTTCCTTCCACTGTAATGAAACAGAGATAGACAAGTAAGATGGTGCAATAGTAGAGCAAGTGTGAGAAAGAGGAGAATAATCGTTATTACCTGGTGAGAGTAGAGGTCTCACCGGACATGATCTCAGCAAATGCCCAGCCCCACCGCAATACAAACATAGGTTGAGGTTCCTACGGCGGACTCTCTCAGCCCTGGTGAGGGGACTGCAGACAGCTCCCAGCTGCATAGGTTCCTCAGATTGTTGGGTGGTCGTTGGAGGGGAGAGATCCTGGATTGGAACAGGAATCGCTGCGGGTCTTCTGACGACCACTGGGTTGGAGGCCTGACGTTCCCGCCGTCGCTCCCTCAGATGGCGATCTATCTGAATGGATAGACGGATGAGACCCTCTAAACCAGAGGGAAGACTTACTCTGGCCAATTCGTCTTTGATAGCATCTGACAGCCCATAACGGAACTGGTCAAACAGAGCTGCTTCATTCCAGCGGGAATCGCTAGATAACCGACGGAAGTCGGTCACATACTCCTCCACTGGTCTTCTTCCCTGGGTTAGGGAACGCAGGGCACTCTGGGCAGTGGTGGCCCGGAAAGGGTTATCATACAGATCCTCCATGGCTTGTTGGAACGAGGTCCAGGAATCCAGTATAGGGCTCTCAATGTGCAACAAATGATGAGCCCAGGCTTGCGGTTCGCCAGAAAGCAAGGTAATGGCTGTTCGTACCTTCACGAAGTCCGTGGCATACGTGTATGGGTTCAAAGTGAATAACAGACCGCAGGCGGTCACAAAGGACCTGTATTTAGAGCGGTCTCCATCAAAGCGATCTGGCATGGGAATCCGTGGTTCAACGGGGTGGGGACCCCCACTGGCGGAGGCCACGGAGCCACTAGGCGCAGGTGCAGCAGGAGGGGGAGAGATGCTAGGCTGCAGGTCTTGCAACTGCTGCTGAAGCTGAACTTGATTAGCTTGGAGGTCCTGGACTGAGTGAGCGAGAGCCGACAGGCGGGAACCCAAAGAGTTAAGTGCGTCAATCAGGTTAGCAGGTTCCATCTTCTTATATATGGGCTCACTCGTACTGATAAGAATGTAAGCTATTTGGAAACTTCACTTCTGGGCAAGAAAAAGCCCAGAGGATAGCAAATAGCTAATATAATGAAATAAATAGAAGAAGATGAAAAGGGAACCTGCGCAAGAAAAAGGGACTAGCAGGCCTAACCCTACAGAGGACCGGAAAGCACAGAAGATATGGAGGACAGGCCACCGAATCAAAGGGGCTGCGGAGGGACCGAAGAAGGAGAATGACAAGCCCAAATAAATATATATATTACTGGCACAAGACCGGGGCAGAGAGGAACTAGGGGCAGACTGGCAGGAGAAATCCCGACGAGTGAGCAAGGAGGAGGGGGAGCCGAGGGTATTTAAAACCCCCAGGCGTCTGACGTCACGCCGCCCCGACGTGACGAGAACCCGGAAGACAACCGCGCCGACTACTGCGCATGTGCGCGGGGAAGCCCGGAAGAAAAGAACAGTGGTGACCGGAACGACAGGGAAAGGGGACGGAGAGCCAAAGGTAGGGACAGCGAAAGAGGCGAAAACATAACAGTTCTACTGGTAGTGACAGACCCACACTACAGCATCAGTCCAGTCCTGTTCTACTGGTAATGTCAGACCCACTCTACATTGCGAGTCCAGCCTTGTTCTACTGGCAGTGACAGACCCACACTACACCAACAGTCCAGCCTTGTTCTACTGGCAGTGACAGACCCACACTACACCAACAGTCCAGCCTTGTTCTACTGGCAGTGACAGACCCACACTACACCAACAGTCCAGCCTTGTTCTACTGGTAATGACTGATCCACACTACACCAACAGTCCAGCCTTGTTCTACTGGTAATGACAGACCCACACTACACCAACAGTCCAGCCTTGTTCTACTGGTAATGACAGACCCACACTACACCATCAGTCCAGCCTTGTTCTACTGGTAATGACAGACCCACACTTCATTGTGAGTCCAGTCCTGTTCTACTGGTAATGACAGACCCACACTACACTGCTAGTGCCGCCAAAGAATTTTATTTACACAGCTTAATTTACAAGCACATATAATGCAGTTTAAACAAACAATAATGTGAGTTTTATTACTGTACAGCAATGTGATACACTTATATACACACCACACAGGGATACTTAGGAAATATGTTGTTCCACTGGAAGCCACACAACCACACTACATTGTCCACCAGCTAAGGATTGTTCCACTGGTAGCTGCATACCCACGTTACACTGTCTACCTGCCCAGCTTTGTTCTACTGGTAGCCACACATTCACATTACACTGTATTACAGCCCAACCTTGTTCCTCTGGTAGCCACATACCTACATTACACTGTCTACCTGCCCAGCCTTGTTCCACTAGTAGCCACACACCCACATTACACCGTCTAGTTGCCCAACCTTGTTCTACTGGTAGCCACATACCCACATTGTGCTGTCTACCAGCCCAGTCTTGTTCCACTGGTAGCCACATAGCCACATTACCTTGTCCACCAGTCCAGCCTTGTTCTACTGGTACCACACACCCACATTTTACTGTCTGCCTGCCCAGCCTTATTCTACTGGTAGCCACATACCCACATTAAGCTGTCTACCAGCCCAGCCTTGTTCCACTGGTAGCCACATAGCCACATTACATTGTCCACCAGTCCAGCTTTGTTCTACTGGTAGCCACAGACATCAATATACTCCCTACCACTCTCTGTGTTAACCCTTTCTGTGCCAATGGAATATCTAACAGCTGTGTAATGTGCTGGAAACCCCTTTGGCTCTCAAAACGATTAATGCAGCATCTGGTGCTCTTACGTTCCTCCTTCCTGATGTTCTCCCCTCAAGATCAAAATCTTGGTCCATAGCAAAACTAAACTGCCCACGGGAGAGAGGAAGTTACTGCTTTATTTTCACAACTAGTTTAAAAGCCCGTGTGCATGGGCCACAGTGCCACCCAGCAGCCTCGGCTGGTGCCCGAAGCCTCTCTGCTCACTGCCCGCACTGCAGTCATGTGCAGCACCGAGGCTGATAGCGGGACGCTCCAAATTCGGACCATAGTCATCTCTGCACACCTTCCTGGGACCAAGCTGTCCCAGAAAGGCTGGCAGAGAGTACTCCAGTCCGAATTTTGAGCGCTCCACTCTGTATCAGCCGCGGCGAGTTCGGGCAGTCTGTACTGCGCATGACTGCTTCTGACACACATCCTAGTGAATTATTATATAGGATGGGGCAAGATTTTGATGTGCAAAGTAAAGCAGAACATTGCGGGGAAAAGACCGGAGAAGGAGGAGATTATAATGCCCTCGATACAACAAGCAACGAAGGGGATACAGGAGAGGGTGATGTTGGAGGGCATAGTGATATCATGTATTAAAACATACAATGTAAAAAAAGATACAATGTAACATTATGTTTTCTGCTGCGGGGATAGTGCAACACTGTATCACTGACTTTGCTTTGACAGTCCCTGACAGTAACCTCACAAATTCAGTGACCTCAACAACAAGGTAATAAAAGTGAAAAAAAATAAATAAATTACAGAAAATAACAAAATAAAAAAGGGAAATTTAGCAGTACAAATATGCACTTGCAGAATAAAGACAAAAAGAAGGAGGACTGTCACTTTAAGAGGGGAATTCCTGCCGGCTGGACAAGGGGTCTCTCCATTACAAACACCTGCTGGTGGTTTTGCAAAATGAAAATAGGTTGAGAAGGAAAGAGATTAATTTTAACCGCTTGTGTGCTAGAGAGATCTCCAGCGCAATCTCTCTAGCACACAAAGGGTTAAAGGTGAACACCTAGTCATAACATCACTTAACTTATTATGGCCATAAAATCCTAATGACCCCCTATGAAATGTGCACATCGTCCTTTGTTCAAGAGAACACCTTCAAATCAGACTTAATATCAAATCCATGGAGGCGGACATGACAGTTACTATCAGGACCAAAGGACCTCAAACTCCGCCCCCTGCTCATCGTGATCAAACTGCTGCACAATTGCTTTGCAATGTGTTGGACAACCCCCTGGCACTCAAAGGGTTAACCATCTGAATGCCAGAGGGGTACGCAAAGCATTAAGGGTTAAGTCTGTTTTACGAGATTTTCTGTTTCTACACTTACTCTATGCGTATGGCCTGCCGACTCCCCGCACAGACATCCTGATATTACATTTCACTAGGTGACAAGCAGACAGCGGCGCTGGCATGTCAGACCGTGCATACAGCGGAGCCCACACAGCTGCCAGACGTCTGCCATTTGTGGTCCCATACCCCCCCTCCACACGCACACACGGGTAGAGGTCCATTGGCCTGTAATTAGAAGCTGGAATCCCAGTCTTTCCTGCACTGCAATCACTGGGAACATAAGGCTGGCCTGCTATTTATACACGTCTTCATTTAATAATAACCCTTCGCTTAACCTTACGGTGGCCAGAAAATCCTAATAGCCCCTATGAATTTCACCCTTGTGCTTTTGTTCAAGAGATATCATCATCTTTCATCAATCCTGATGTCAGATCCAATGCGGGCGGACATGACAGTTTCTGGAAGGTTTTTCTTACTGAAGCAGGCAGAGCGTATGAGCCTAATTAACCCTTTAATGACTGGAGGGGGGGTGCAACAAACATAACAGTTCCTAGCATGACCAAGGAAAACAAACTGTACATGGTAATCTTAACCCTTTAACCCCTTAACGACATGTGACTTACCAGGTACGTCCCGCAAAAACTGTCACTTAGTGACGGAGGACGTACCTGGTAAGTCACGGAAGTCCGCGTCTCCGTGCAGCTGCACGCCGCTCGGAGACTCCGGACTTCATTAAAGAAAAAAAAAAAAATGTTAGGCGGGCGTTAACGTGACAGCCGCATACGAACGCGGCTGTCACTAAGGGGTTAAGGACCAGCAAGGTGTGCAACATCTTGCTTCACATTCCTTACAGAGTTAAGTAGACTTAGGCTCTCTGCCTGTTTGGAATACATAAAAACTACCGGGAACTGTCATGTCCGCCTCCATGTACCCACCAGTAACTGTCATGTCCGCCTCTATGTCCCTGCCAGTAACTGTCATGTCTGCCTCCATGTCCTGCCAGTAACTGTCATGTCTGCCTCCATGTCCCCGCCAGTAACTGTCATGTCCGCCTCCATGTACCCACCAGTAACTGTCATGTCCACCTCTATGTCCCTGCCAGTAACTGTCATGTCTGCCTCCATGTCCTGCCAGTAACTGTCATGTCCGCCTCCACGTACCCACCAGTAACTGTCATGTCCACCTCTATGTCCCTGCCAGTAACTGTCATGTCCACCTCTATGTCCCTGCCAGTAACTGTCATGTCTGCCTCCATGTCCTGCCAGTAACTGTCATGTCTGCCTCCATGTCCTGCCAGTAACTGTCATGTCCGCCTCCATGTCCTGCCAGTAACTGTCATGTCCGCCTCCATGTCCCCGCCAGTAACTGTCATGTCCGCCTCCATGTCCCTGCCAGTAACTGTCATCTCCGCCTCCATGTCCCTGCCAGTAACTGTCATCTCCGCCTCCATGTCCTGCCAGTAACTGTCATGTCCGCCTCCATGTCCCTCCAGTAACTGTAATGGTCGCCTCCATGTCCCCACCAGTAAAGGTCATGTCCGCCTCCATATCCCCGCCAGTAAACGTCATGTCTGCCTCCATGTCCCCACCAGTAACTATCATGTCCTCCTCCATGTCCCCACCAGTAACTATCATGTCCTCCTCCATGTCCCCACCAGTAACTATCATGTCCTCCTCCATGTAACCACCAGTAACTATCATGTCCGCCTCCATGTAACCATCATGTCAACATCCATGTCTCAGCCAGTAACCGTCATGTCCGCCTCCATATCCCCGCCATTAACTGTCATGTCTGCATCCATGTTCCCGCCAGTAACTGTCATGTCTGCCTCCATGTAAGCATCATGTCAACATCCATGTCCCCGCCAGTAACCGTCATGTCCGCCTCCATATCCCCGCCATTAACTGTCATGTCTGCCTCCATGTAAGCATCATGTCAACATCCATGTCCCCGCCAGTAACCGTCATGTCCGCCTCCATATCCCCGCCATTAACTGTCATGTCTGCCTCCATGTAAGCATCATGTCAACATCCATGTCCCCGCCAGTAACCGTCATGTCCGCCTCCATATCCCCGCCAGTAACTGTCATGTCTGCATCCATGTTCCCGCCAGTAACTGTCATGTCCGCCTCCATATCCCCGCCATTAACTGTCATGTCTGCCTCCATGTAACCATCATGTCAACATCCATGTCCCCGCCAGTAACTGTCATGTCCGCCTCCATATCCCCACCAGTAACTGTCATGTCCGCCTCCATGTAACTGGAAGTAACCTTCCTGTCCGCCTCTATGTCCCCGCCAGTAACCTCCATGTCCCCGCCAGTAACCGTCATGTCTGCATCCATGTCCTGCCAGTAACTGTCATGTCCGCCTCCATGTCCCTCCAGTAACTGTAATGGTCGCCTCCATGTCCCCGCCAGTAAACGTCATGTCTGCCTCCATGTAACCACCAGTAACTATCATGTCCGCCTCCATGTAACCACCAGTAACTATCATGTCCGCCTCCATGTAACCATCATGTCAACATCCATGTCTCAGCCAGTAACCGTCATGTCCGCCTCCATATCCCCGCCATTAACTGTCATGTCTGCATCCATGTTCCCGCCAGTAACTGTCATGTCTGCCTCCATGTAAGCATCATGTCAACATCCATGTCCCCGCCAGTAACCGTCATGTCCGCCTCCATATCCCCGCCATTAACTGTCATGTCTGCCTCCATGTAAGCATCATGTCAAAATCCATGTCCCCGCCAGTAACCGTCATGTCCGCCTCCATATCCCCGCCATTAACTGTCATGTCTGCCTCCATGTAAGCATCATGTCAACATCCATGTCTCAGCCAGTAACCGTCATGTCCGCCTCCATATCCCCGCCAGTAACTGTCATGTCTGCCTCCATGTAACCATCATGTCAACATCCATGTCCCCGCCAGTAACTGTCATGTCCGCCTCCATATCCCCGCCAGTAACTGTCATGTCTGCATCCATGTTCCCGCCAGTAACTGTCATGTCCGCCTCCATATCCCCGCCATTAACTGTCATGTCTGCCTCCATGTAACCATCATGTCAACATCCATGTCCCCGCCAGTAACTGTCATGTCCGCCTCCATATCCCCGCCAGTAACTGTCATGTCCGCCTCCATGTAACCACCAGTAACTGTCATGTCTGCATCCATGTAACCACCAGTAACTGTCATGTCCGCCTCCATGTAACCACCAGTAACTGTCATATCTGCTTCCATGTAACTGGAAGTAACCTTCCTGTCCGCCTCTATGTCCCCGCCAGTAACCTCCATGTCCCGCCAGTAACCGTCATGTCTGCCTCTATGTCCCCGCCAGTAACTGTCATGTCTGCCTCCATGTCCCGCCAGCGACTGTCATGTCCACCTCCATGGACCTGAGATCAGGAATGACTGAAGAGGTAATCTCTTGCATCAACGCACAACAGCAAAATTCATAGGGGCCATTAGAGTTTTCTGGCCATAGAGAATTAAGTGGGGTTTGTTATTTTTAGGAGGTGTTACTGCTGTCTGTCACTCTTGCTTTTCTCCAGTCCTTCTTTGTAATTCAGCCTAAAAGTGTTGCGTACCCCTCTGGCACTCAAAGGGTTAAACTCACTGGGAATGGTTACTTGTCCCCTATAGTGCAGTCAGTTTGCCCTAGAATTGCTCCAGTTTTGTCTCTGCACATATTGCCCACACAGTTTTATCAGGTCACCTATTTATTACCGGGGGAGTTTCCGCGAGAGTCATTTCCCTTCTTCTCTCGTGGCTGAGAGTCTTGGGTTATTTTTTATCCTAATTTACATACTAGAAACTAATTCTTATAAAGGAAACACAAGAGAGTAATATAATATTATCTGGAGGATTATCTCCGAGAGTCACAGACCTCAAAGCTCTCGCAATGAAGGCTGAATTCACAGAAACTCATCAGTGTGTGTCCGATTTAAAGAGATAGTAATAATACTATAGTACTATAAATTACTATCCCTCATCTTGTAGGCAATAAAAAACTGAGTAAAATGACACCAGCGGCATCTCTCAAACCTTTATGATTTGAGAGATATCCGCTTTCAAAGTTCCCTCTCCCCTGACGTCAGCATTCTAGCTGACAGCAAGGGAATCCGGTCCCGGGACCTGCGGCGACGGCTCTGCAGCAGTGCGGAGATAGCGTTAATAAAAAATAAATCCTTAACTTAAAAGGTCTTCTATGTGTGTTTGCAAACCAAGCACACACAAAAGATCATTTTAGTAAAGGATTTCTATTTTATTAATGCGATTTCTGCACTGCTGCAGAGCCGCCAGGAGAGGATTCCCCTGCTCTCAGCTACAATGTTGACGTCAGGGGAAAAGACAAACTGTTGAACTTTAAAAGCGGATATCTCTCAAACCATAAAGGTTTGAGAGATGCCGCTGGTGTCATTTTACTCAGTTTTTTATTGCCTACAAGATGAGGGATAGTAATTTTTAAGTATTACTATCCCTTTAAAGCGATAGTAGTGTTTATATATGAAGGTAAGGTTGATTCTTCAAAATACCTTTTTATAACAAAGTGTACTTTTCTAACAGTCCAAAATGTTGTCGTTTTATTTTAAAGTGCCCCCCTCCCACCCCCTTTCCTGAAGCCTCGCTGATTTCCGTCAGAGCAGCAAGCCGGTCCGGATGGATCGCTGTGAGGGACAATTGTCTGTCAACATAAGGAAAAACCTGACCTCTTTCGTCTAGAGGGGAACGGTTTTCCTTATACTGATGAACAGAAGAGTGTCCCTCATTGTGATCTGTCTGGTCAAGGGACTGTATTTAAGGGAGGCTTCATAATGTATGGAAAAGGAGCAGGAGGGGGACACTTTAACCCGTTAAAGACCCATGACGTGCCAGGGCCTTCATGGGTAAACTTCCCAAAATGACCCATGATGGTCCTGGCACATCACGGGTTAAATGATAGCAGTGCTCGTCATTGCGTGCTACTATCATGCTGCACAGACTCAAACTGAGTGATCCAGGACTGGCGCGTTCAGTTTCAGTCCTGTGTTCTGCCGGTACACGTGATCTCTCCGCAACGGTCACATGTACCAGCTTTTTCATTCTTTGTGACTGTTCTCTGCCTCTCTCTTAATTACTATGAAAGGAAGAGAGAAGCAGAGAACAGACACATTGGGAAGAAGATAGAGGCATAAATTGGGGGTATTAACCCCTTCAACACTGGAGCATTAGGCAGGATAAATGCAGGTTCTTTTTTTTTCCTGCTAACAACAGCTTGCTTGGTTTTAAAGTAAAATACATTGCTCTGCTTCACATTTATTTACACAAACTTATTTATAAAACATCTATTAAAGGTTAAACGCACATTAATGTCTATGTTACAATTGTGTAGAAAAGTAATACACTTATACACACTACAGAATCTTATCCAACAAAAAAGTAGAAACTGGGGGGGACAGAGGGACATGGGGATTTTCAGTTCAGTCAGGGAAGGGGGAGGGAGGGGGGAACTTTGAGCGCTATTATCTCTCAAACCATAAGGGTTTGAGAGATGACACTGGGGGCAATACATTTCTTTTTAACAAAGCTACAATATGGGGATTAGTAATTTGCAAGTATTACTATCCCTTTAACCATAACGCAATGTGTTAGATTTACAACAGAAAAGACTCGTCAGTCTGCTTTATTACAGATGAAATTTGGTACCGAGTTAGCCGTACAAATACAGGAGGCAAATATAGTCAAGTTGATACCTTTATTGCATAACTAAGAATATTTAGGATGCAAGCTTTCCATACCTCTTAAGTCTCTTCCTCAAGCCTGATGAAGAGACCTAAGAGGTCTGGAAAGCCTGCATCCTAAATCTGCTTAGTAAGCCAATAAAGGTATCAAGTTGACTATATTTGCCTGCTGCTGTATTGCAGGTATTACTGTCCCTTTAAGGACAATTCTTTAAAAAATAAAAGAATGTTTTTTTTCTTTTTTATATATCTCCCCCAATGCCTCTTTCCCAGTGTAAAAAACTGCTTGCAAACACAGCATCATATGCACAAAGTAAGAGGATTCATTCTGGAGCAAATCATCGGTACCGTAATGGTTTGAATTGAATGTTTAACTGTTTGAATGACAGAGAGATATCCAACGCATTGCAAAAGCAATTGCATTTTTACATGTTCCCTGTGGTTCAGTTGGTTTGCTCCAATTTTATTTGTGCATATTACTCAAAGAATTCCAGTCTGTGTAAACTTTCACCAGCAAATCACGCTAAGTATTTGTATATATAAAGTGGTAAAATGGAAAAGGAATTTAAACACAGAATTTGACAGCAGATAAGAACTAATTACCCCATCCAGTCTGCCCATCTCCCTGGATACACTAATTTTATTCTTAGCGCAGACATATATCTATCACGGAAGTTCATACATTAATTTACTGTTTTAGCCTCAACCACGTCTCCTGGGAGGCTGTTCCATGAATGTACTGCCCTTTTTGTAAAACGTGTTTTTTTACTACATTTTTGCTTATTTTACCACCCTCCAATTTTAGGGCCTGTTCTGTTGTGTTATTGCTTTATTCTGAAAATAGATCCCACCTTAAAGAGATAGTAATGTTTCATAATAAAAGCAGCTCTAATTAATCATCATAGTATTTGGACTTTGGAGAGTGTTATATCAATTCTGTCAGAGTTGTAGTTCAAGAGTAATTCAGTGATAAAGTATCCCCCTTCCGCCCCTTTTACTGATGTAACACTGCTCAGCCAGATCAGAAGGGAGGTGTCCAGGTAGATTGCAGAGAGGGACAATCTTCAATTAAGATAAGGGAAAAACCTGAAAAACTTGTCAAGGGGGGCAGGGCTTTCATTGTTCTCATAGGAAGAAGATTGTCCCCTTCTGTTATCTGTCTGGTCTATGGACTGGATTCCACATCTGAGAAGAGATGGCTTACACTAGGAAAAAGGGGCGGGAGGGGAAACTCTGCTTGTGAATATCTCTTAAACCATAAAGGTTTGAGAGATTAGACTTATATCATTCTTCATGTTTTTTTAATGCCTACAAAATAAAATAAAGATAAAACGAAGTATTACTATCCCTTTAAAGGGATAGTAATGGTTGCTTTTAACAAAGCTGAATATTGTAGATAGTAAAAATATAAATGCAGTGATGTAGGTTCCATCTCTCAAACACATATAGTTTGAGAGATACACGCTTATAAATCCCCCCCCCTCCCGTCACAGACGTCAGCGCTGTAGCTAACAGAAGGAAATTCTGGTCATTTGACTGGCTGGCGGCTCTTCAGCAGAGCCAAAATAGTGCTATCTAGAAAGAAATACTTTATTGGAACGGTCTACAAAGTGTGAGCACTCAAAGGGTTAACAGGAAGTTGGATTTAGCTAATTTCCCCTTAATCCACTGGATAGTAGAAAGGGCAATGCAGACCTAACATCTAAGGGGTGAATAGGAAATTTTCACATTTAACAAAGTCTGACCCTATGGGATTTCCTATAGAAAAGAATAAAAAATAAACCAAAGCCCCAAAATGGCTCCTATCAGGCGTCCAGCGGCTGGGAAACAACCAGAAGAGTCTGGATCTCATTATAGCCATTAGCTGTGATAAAATGGTGCAGATCACAGCGAAACGCGTAAGCTGGCTATTTATGTTATTATTCAGCTAATCGTTATTTTATTGTATGTAAGATATATTTTTTTTAAAATAAATTTGTGCTGGGATTTCATACTTAGAGAGTGATCCTTCCTCCATTTGATACGTCCTATCCCGAATTCATAGATCCCCGAGCAGAGAGACGGGAGGTATTCTCCACATGTTTGTTTGGTCAGCATTTGGAATAATCCCTCTATGACCACTGCTTCATGCGAGTGCGATTTCCATTTATTATTTTTATTGTTGATACAATATAACACTATTGTGGTGACCCTTTTTGTTTCTTGTTGCATGATACATTTCACAAGTTGCATGTCCAAACCCGCATATGTCAATTATTCCTAAACTCTGCCTCCACCACTTAACGCGGCACTCACAGGGTTAAAAAGGATCCTATGCTTCTAATATGGCATGTATGATCGCCTGCTTGGGATGGAGACAGTGTTCATATTAGGTCCTGAAATATTTTCTTGAGTTTTATATATATCAGCATGACCCATAACGGCAATATGCATCAGACAGTTCACTCTTTCCCCTCCCTCCCCATGATAGCGTCAAGCACAATGCCACCGTCAAGCTGATATTGTCATTAATCAGAGACACTTATAATAAAACTCAAGAAAGTATTTCAGGACATAATATGGAGACTGTCTCCATCCCAAGCAGGCGAGCATACATGAAATATTAGAAGCATAGGATCCTTCTTAATCCTTTGAGTTCCACTTTAAGAGGTGGAGGCAGAGTTAAGGGATAATTGACATATGCGTGTTGAAGTGCCATTTAAGGACGTGATATGAGAATCTCATGATTTGATGCAGGGTGAGATTCTCATGTCGCCCTTTTCATCACGGCGACATGCTGAATGCGGCATGTAGTTGCAAGCTGTTTAGAATGCAACATTTTAAAAGGATGCCATCCCCACAGACCCTATGTGTCCGGCTTTCAGGCCTCAAGCAAAGGATCTATAGGGAACGCATTACACAAGACAAGAGAGACTGATATGTGAGATTCCAGTCTTGCAGCTGAGTCTCTTCTCATGGATACAGGGAGACGGACCCAGGGGGTCATATTTTAGATCTCCTCTCTGTTCCTCTAATGATCACTCTGGGCTGACAATACTCCAGCTTCTGCCAACAGGGAACTACCTTGATGATAGTCGCCCTTTAAGACCCTTCACCCCAAGGTCAGGGATTGCTGCACAAGACGCAGTTAAAAAGACTTCTGACATCACCGCACTCTTGTCATTTGGCTGCCAGGCAAGAATATCCTTCCCTGGACCGAGATGCTATGCAGTATTACTTCATGGCCTGGAACGATGAGCCGGGAAACCGAGCCAAGTTCTCCCAGGCGAGGAGGAACCTCTGCGGTGACTCACCACTCCACAAATGAAAAATACCTTTCCCTGGATGAAATTTCCACTGAGAGCTGCCACCACAATGACATCAGCCTGCGAGGATTAGCCGGGTCTCCACATGCTGACTATTGCATTTCTAATGACTAAACAAAGCTCTGGAGGAATGTCTGATATTGCTTTTAACCATTTAAAGACCAAAGAGGTACAACACATTACAAAGCAATTCAGCACACACCTCTCTGGACCTTAAAGGGATAGTAATACTTTGTATTATTTTTATTTTATTTTGTAGGCATTGAAAAAACATGAAGAACGATATAAGTCTTATCTCTCAAACCTTTATAGTTTGAGAGATATTCACAAGCAAAGTTTCCCCCTCCCGCCCCTTTTACCTAGTGTGAGCCATCTCTTCTCAGATGTGGAATGAAGTCCATAGACCAGACAGATAACAGCAGGGGACAATCTTCTTCCTATGAGAACAATGAAAGCCCTGCCCCTCTTGACAAGTTTTTCAGGTTTTTCCCTTATCTTAAAGGGATAGTAATGTTTCATAATAAAAGCAGCTCTAATTAATCATCATAGTATTTGGACTTTGGAGAGTGTTATTTCAATTCTGTCAGAGTTGTAGTTCAAGAATAATTCAATGACAAAGTATCCCCCTCCTGCCCCGTTTACTGATGTAACACTGCTCAGCCAGATCAGAAGGGAGGTGCCCAGGTAGACTGCAGAGAGGGACAATCTTCAATTAAGATAAGGGAAAAAGCTGAAAAACTTGTCAAGGGGGGCAGGGCTTTCATTGTTCTCATAGGAAGAAGATTGTCCCCTGCTGTTATCTGTGAGGTCTATGGACTGGATTCCACATCTGAGAAGAGATGGCTTACACTAGGTAAAAGGGGCAGGAGGGGAAACTTTGCTTGTGAATATCTCTTAAACCATAAAGGTTTGAGAGATAAGACTTATATCATGGTTTTTAATGCCTACAAAATAAAATAAAGTTAAAACAAAGTATTACTATCCCTTTGATTGAAGATTGTCCCTCTCTGCAGTCTACCTGGGCACCTCCCTTCTGATCTGGCTGAGCAGTGTTACATCAGTAAAAGGGGCGGGAGGGGGATACTTTGTCATTGAATTACTCTTGAACTACAACTCTGACAGAATTGAAATAACACTCTCCAAAGTCCAAATACTATGATGATTAATTGAAGCTGCTCTTATTATGAAACATTACTATCCTTTTAAAGGGACTCTAATCCTTAATTTGGACTTTACAAATTCTACAAGGGCATGACAAGTAAAATATTTTTTCCACCAACATCTATAGCTAGCATATTTACACGTTTTGCAGTGAGATTTCTGTCTGGGACTGGAAAAGCAGGGATAGTGAAAAAATTTAGTAAAACAAACACTGTTAAAAAAGATAGCATATAAAGCACTGAGTCCCGTGGGATAGTGTTACATTGTAAAATAAGTTTACTTCATTTTAAAGCGGAACTATGACCCAAATTAACGTTACCCCCAAATAATCATGCACATAATGATAAGTATCCATACTATTATTATCCGGAATAAGTCCGGCGTTATAGATAAATCCAACTCGTTCTGAGATGGTCAGCTTGCTGTAGAGGCATCTGTGCGCCTGCGCCGTCAGTCCCTTCCTGTTACCTTAAGGTACAATGCAGCGCCTCCTAGAGGAGATCGGGATGGACAGCGCAGATGTCTCTTTGGCAAGATGTCTGCGCTGATGCCTGTTAGTCTCAGAACGAGTTGGATTTCTCAATAACACCAGACTTATTCCAGATAATACTAATATGGATTTGCTTATCGCTATGAGCATAATTATTTGGGGGTAACTTTAATTTGGGTGACAATTCCAATTTAAAGAAAAGTAAAAACTGCCTTATTATATATATTATATTGTTGTAGCCATTTGTTTATAAGATAAATCATTTTTAACCCTTTGAGTGCCAGAGGGGTACGGAACATATTGCTTTGCAATGCGTTCCGTACCCCTCTGGCACTCAAAGGGTTAAGAAAGTAACTTTTATTTGTCGCTGACACAACTGGCACTTTATGCTAATTAGTTTCTGGGGCCAGTATAACCACACGCTGTGCTATGAATGAATCTAGGCAGATTCCACACCCTGACGGAATGTCTAATAGCACAGCAAGGGGTGAGATTGGTCTGGAACATAAGCAATTAGCATACCATGCAGGGAATTATAATACAGTGCCAGATTGTGTCATCAACATGGTTAATTTCCCCAAAACTATTTATTTTACAGGAAAAGAGCTGCTACAACATACAGGCAGATTTTACTTTTCTACAGGCTGCAAACTTGTATTAGGGGACAAGTCCACTTGAATTTGGGCAGAGAATCCTATTGACCCCTATGAATCAGTACTGTTTGGATTGGTTCCCCAAAACGAACAGAGGCAGAGATTATTATTTTCGATACAGATGAGTACAGGTAGGGGTCTGTTGTCGTAGGGTCCGACAATTAAAAAAAAAAAAATCATGCCTGCCCCTTAAATTAAAGGTTACAGTAAAATCTCGGGTATAATACGCACAATTTTACCCCTCTTCACCTTATGTGAAGTGGGGGGGTGTACTATACCATAGAGTTTTGAACAAATACAAATGTAGTGGTGGCAGATACCTTCCCTCCCCACACTGCAATCCGCTCTCATAATAAGCCTCATTTCCTTCCACTTAAGTCGCCATCTTCCCTCCCGCCCCCCACTGCAATCCGCTCTCATAATAAGCCTCATTTCCTTCCACTTAAGTCGCCATCTTCCCTCCTGCCCCCAGCGCAATCCACTCTCATAATAAGCCTCATTTCCTTCCACTGAAGTCGCCATCTTCCCTCCCGCCCCCAGCGAAATCCGCTCTCATAATAAGCCTCATTTCTTTCCACCGAAGTCGCCATCTTCCCTCCCGCCCCCAGCGCAATCCGCTCCTAGTGGAAGGAAATGAGGATTATTATGAGAGCGGATTGCGCTGGGGGCGGGAGGGAAGGTATTTGCCAGCAGTACATTTTTTTTTAGTAAAGGGGAAAACAAGGGTATGTGTTATACATAGGTATTCTTGTTTTCCCCTAAAATCTTGGGTATAACATACAACTGTGTATTGTACATAGGTGCGTATTACAACTGAGATTTTACGTAACATTTGGGTGATCCAATTAACAATATAAAGAATCTGACGATAGACAAGAACAATTCTGTCCATCTAGCCTGCCCATTTGTCCGATTCATAGCGGCCATTAGGATTTTCCTCCCAGACTAAGGTAAATTGGAGTTATGAGGAGGCGCTTTCGCAACTTTGTTAACTCTTTGAGTGCAAGAGGGGTATCCAAGGCATTGGCACTCAAAGGGTTAAACACTAGTGACGTCTCCAGCGGATTAAGAATGCATAAACTGGGGAGGTCTGTGGAATCCTAGGGGTTAAAACAGCTTCACCACTTACAGTAAAATGTAACTGTATCTACTGAATAACTTTCTACTAATTACAAAAAGCCTCTGCTTACGCTTTATAAAAATATCCATATTGCTTTACATGTGCCGTAATCCCACTTGGCCTCCTGCCATTTCAGTCTCTAAGAATTTGGGTTTAAAGGACAAGTAACCTAAAAATGATCCGTAGTTATACACGCTTAGATCTCCTGTACTCCGTGCAGCTGCTGTGAAATTTCTCTTAGTTTTCTGAGGCCTAAAACATAAGTCTTACATATACCCTGAGGGAGCAGAAATCCCTGCCTTTTCCAAGATTTTAGGGCTCCCATTCACGGTCCCCGACTGTCTGTTACTTGGCAGAAGTAAGATAATAGCCTTTCTGAAAACAAGAGCAATGGGCAATAATCACAATTCACTCATATAAGCTCTTATCTATCAATACAACCAGCACAAACAGCATTAAATAACCACTCTCTGAATAGAACAATTTACACATGAATTAAAAAGTAAGTTTAGGATTATATTTGAGGAATGTAAATTATCAATTTTTACACAAGCCAGACCACAGCAACAAAATAATAGTGCGGACGTTGGTGGTGTAGAGTATGAGGACGTCCTAAGAGTGAATCATCGAGTACGCAGCCCTTAACCCTTTGAGTGCCAGCGAGGTACACAACGCCTTGCAAAGCGTTGCATGCCCCTCTGGCACTCAAAGGGTTAAATATATTTAAGACTGACATTCTGCTTTAATCCCTTAAAGGGATAGTAACACTTTGTTTTATCTTTATTTTATTTAGTAGGCATTAAAAAAAAACATGAAGAATGATATAAGTCTTATCTCTGAAACCTTTATGGTTTGAGAGATATTCACAAGCAAAGTTTCCCCTCCCGCCCCTTTTACCTAGTGTAAGCCATCTCTTCTCAGATGTGGAATCCAGTCCATAGACCAGACAGATAACAGAAGGGTGACAGTCTTCTTCCTATGAGAACAATGAAAGCCCTGCCCCCCTTGACAAGTTTTTCCAGCTTTTTCCCTTATCTTAATTGAAGATTGTTCCTCTCTGCAGTCTACCTGGGCACCTCCTTCTGATCTGGCTGAGCAGTGTTACATCAGTAAAAGGGGCGGGAGGGGGATACTTTGTCATTGAATTACTCTTGTACTACAACTCTGACAGAATTGAAATAACACTCTCCAAAGTCCAAATACTATGATGATTAATTAGAGCTGCTTTTATTATGAAACATTACTATCCCTTTAAGACTGACATCCTGCTTTAATCCCTTATGGAACAGGGGTTAATATGAATGAGAAAAGAAGATGAGAAGTCATCATGGTCCGTTCTTTGAAGTAGTAAGGAAAGAGACATGAAATATGTAGTCTGGCACTTTATAATGGTCCAACATGTGGATTAAATTACAAGTTGTCCAGTCTCAAAGAGTTCTCTACCACAAAGCATTTACTATGAAATTTCAAGGTCTCTGGTGTCCGGCTGATGATCCCTAGTACTGACCTACAATGGGATGAGATGTGTAACTGTTATATTGAGGGAATACAGGAGCTGAGCAACAATATTGTCATTATCAGATTATATTAGGAAGGGCCAGATGACACCATCAGATCAAGATGGGGCGGGCTAGGTCTCACAAAAATAATATCTGGAGTGGTAGAGACAAAGTTCAGATGAGGAGTGAGGCTACATGACCTCCGAGGAGAATGGGATAGGAAGCACCACATTAAATTTAAAGGAGGCTGTGTATCCAAATGATAGTTAGTGATTGCGGTGGGAGGATGAAGTTCAGATGAAGTTCAGATCAGACTGAGGGGGTGAGGGTAGATGATATCAATCAGTGGTGATTGGGATAGGAGGGGCCTAATGGCAGGAGCCTGCAGTAGGCGGGACCAGGTGATTGGGATAGGAGGGGCCTAATGGCAGGAGCCTGCAGTAAGAGGAACTAGGTGATTGGGATAGGAGGGGCCTAATGGCAGGGGCCTGGGGTAGGAGGACTGGGATAGGAGGGGCCTAATGGCAGGAGCCTGGGATAGGAGGAGCCAGGTGACAGATAGGAGGGGCCTAATGGCAGGAATCTGGGGTAGGAGGAGCCGGGTGACTTTAGGGCGGGAGTGCCTGAATGATGGCAGCAATGACACTTGGGTAAAAGTCAATAGGCCACACACACAAAAAAAAACAGGAGTAATTCTGAATCAAACCAACGGAATACCTATGTAGTATTCATGGGGTTGAAATTCCCATTCAAATCACTTGGAGTTTTTATTTATACCCTATAGTGCAGTTTGTATTCCCCCAAATTGTTCCAGGTCTTCTTAGTACATCAGTTTCAGTAACTACAAAGAGTAATGTAGTAACAGTGTGACACAGTAACAGTGACAGTAACACAGAGAGAGGGTGACACAGTAACAGTGACAGAGTGACAGTAACACAGAGAGAGGTGACACAGTAACAGTGACAGAGTGACAGTAACACAGAGAGAGGTGACACAGTAACAGTGACAGAGTGACAGTAACACAGAGAGAAGGTGACACAGTAACGGTGACAGAGTGACAGTAACACAGAGAGAAGGTGACACAGTAACGGTGACAGAGTGACAGTAACACAGAGAGAGGGCGACACAGTAACAGTGACAGAGTGACAGTAACACAGAGAGAAGGTGACACAGTAACAATGACAGAGTGACACAGAGAGAAGGTGACACAGTAACAATGACAGAGTGACACAGAGAGAAGGTGACACAGTAACAGTGACAGAGTGACAGTAACACAGAGAGAGGTGACACAGTAACAGTGATAGAGTGACAGTAACACAGAGAGAGGGTGACACAGTAACAGTGATAGAGTGACAGTAACACAGAGAGAGGTGACACAGTAACAGTGACAGAGTGACAGTAACACAGAGAGAGGTGACACAGTAACAGTGATAGAGTGACAGTAACACAGAGAGAGGTGACACAGTAACAGTGACAGAGTGACAGTAACACAGAGAGAGGGCGACACAGTAACAGTGATAGAGTGACAGTAACACAGAGAGAGGTGACACAGTAACAGTGATAGAGTGACAGTAACACAGAGAGAGGTGACACAGTAACAGTGACAGAGTGACAGTAACACAGAGAGAGGTGACACACTAACAGTGATAGAGTGACAGTAACACAGAGAGAGGTGACACAGTAACAGTAACAGTGACAGTAACACAGAGAGAGGTGACACAGTAACAGTGACAGTAACACAGAGAGAGGTGACACAGTAACAGTGACAGAGTGACAGTAACACAGAGAGAGGTGACACAGTAACAGTGACAGAGTGACACAGAGAGAGGTGACACAGTAATAGTGACAGAGTGACAGTAACACAGAGAGAAGGTGACACAGTAACAGTGACAGAGTGACAGTAACACAGAGAGAAGGTGACACAGTAACAGTGACAGAGTGACAGTAACACAGAGAGAGGGTGACACAGTAACAGTGACAGAGTGACAGTAACACAGAGAGAGGTGACACAGTAACAGTGACAGAGTGACAGTAACACAGAGAGAGGTGACACAGTAACAGTGACAGAGTGACAGTAACACAGAGAGAGGTGACACAGTAACAGTGACAGAGTGACAGTAACACAGAGAGAGGGTGACACAGTAACAGTGACAGAGTGACAGTAACACAGAGAGAGGTGACACAGTAACAGTGATAGAGTGACAGTAACACAGAGAGAGGTGACACAGTAACAGTGATAGAGTGACAGTAACACAGAGAGAGGTGACACAGTAACAGTGACAGAGTGACAGTAACACAGAGAGAGGGTGACACAGTAACAGTGACAGAGTGACAGTAACACAGAGAGAGGTGACACAGTAACAGTGACAGTAACACAGAGAGAGGTGACACAGTAACAGTGACAGAGTGACAGTAACACAGAGAGAGGTGACACAGTAACAGTGACAGAGTGACAGTAACACAGAGAGACGGTGACACAGTAACAGTGATAGAGTGACAGTAACACAGAGAGAGGTGACACAGTAACAGTGACAGTAACACAGAGAGAGGTGACACAGTAACAGTGACAGAGTGACAGTAACACAGAGAGAGGTGACACAGTAACAGTGACAGTAACACAGAGAGAGGTGACACAGTAACAGTGACAGAGTGACAGTAACACAGAGAGAGGTGACACAGTAACAGTGACAGTAACACAGAGAGAGGGTGACACAGTAACAGTGACAGAGTGACAGTAACACAGAGAGAAGGTGACACAGTAACGGTGACAGAGTGACAGTAACACAGAGAGAAGGTGACACAGTAACGGTGACAGAGTGACAGTAACACAGAGAGGGCGACACAGTAACAGTGACAGAGTGACACAGAGAGAAGGTGACACAGTAACAGTGACAGAGTGACACAGAGAGAAGGTGACACAGTAACAGTGACAGAGTGACAGTAACACAGAGAGAGGGTGACACAGTAACAGTGACAGTAACACAGAGAGAGGTGACACAGTAACAGTGACAGAGTGACAGTAACACAGAGAGGTGACACAGTAACAGTGACAGAGTGACACAGAGAGAGGGTGACACAGTAACAGTGACAGAGTGACAGTAACACAGAGAGAGGTGACACAGTAACAGTGATAGAGTGACAGTAACACAGAGAGAGGTGACACAGTAATAGTGACAGAGTGACAGTAACACAGAGAGAGGGTGACACAGTAACAGTGACAGAGTGACAGTAACACAGAGAGAGGTGACACAGTAACAGTGACAGAGTGACAGTAACACAGAGAGAGGTGACACAGTAACAGTGACAGTAACACAGAGAGAGGTGACACAGTAACAGTGACAGAGTGACACAGAGAGAAGGTGACACAGTAACAGTGACAGAGTGACAGTAACACAGAGAGACGGTGACACAGTAACAGTGATAGAGTGACAGTAACACAGAGAGAGGTGACACAGTAACAGTGATAGAGTGACAGTAACACAGAGAGACGGTGACACAGTAACAGTGATAGAGTGACAGTAACACAGAGAGAGGTGACACAGTAACAGTGACAGTAACACAGAGAGAGGTGACACAGTAACAGTGACAGAGTGACAGTAACACAGAGAGAGGTGACACAGTAACAGTGATAGAGTGACAGTAACACAGAGAGAGGTGACACAGTAACAGTGACAGTAACACAGAGAGAGGTGACACAGTAACAGTGACAGAGTGACAGTAACACAGAGAGAGGTGACACAGTAACAGTGACAGAGTGACAGTAACACAGAGAGAGGTGACACACTAACAGTGACAGAGTGACAGTAACACAGAGAGGTGACACAGTAACAGTGACAGAGTGACAGTAACACAGAGAGAGGTGACACAGTAACAGTGACAGAGTGACAGTAACACAGAGAGAGGTGACACAGTAACAGTGACAGAGTGACAGTAACACAGAGAGAGGTGACACACTAACAGTGACAGAGTGACAGTAACACAGAGAGAGGTGACACAGTAACAGTGACAGAGTGACAGTAACACAGAGAGAGGTGACACAGTAATAGTGACAGAGTGACAGTAACACAGAGAGGTGACACAGTAACAGTGACAGAGTGACAGTAACACAGAGAGAGGTGACACAGTAACAGTGATAGAGTGACAGTAACACAGAGAGAGGTGACACACTAACAGTGACAGAGTGACAGTAACACAGAGAGAGGTGACACAGTAACAGTGACAGAGTGACAGTAACACAGAGAGAGGTGACACAGTAACAGTGACAGAGTGACAGTAACACAGAGAGAGGTGACACAGTAACAGTGATAGAGTGACAGTAACACAGAGAGAGGTGACACAGTAACAGTGACAGAGTGACAGTAACACAGAGAGAGGGCGACACAGTAACAGTGACAGAGTGACAGTAACACAGAGAGAGGTGACACAGTAACAGTGACAGAGTGACAGTAACACAGAGAGAGGTGACACAGTGACAGAGTGACAGTAACACAGAGAGAGGTGACACAGTAACAGTGACAGTAACACAGAGAGAGGTGACACAGTAACAGTGACAGAGTGACAGTAACACAGAGAGAGGTGACACAGTAACAGTGACAGAGTGACAGTAACACAGAGAGAGGTGACACAGTAATAGTGACAGAGTGACAGTAACACAGAGAGAGGTGACACAGTAACAGTGACAGAGTGACAGTAACACAGAGAGAGGTGACACAGTAACAGTGACAGAGTGACAGTAACACAGAGCGACGGTGACACAGTAACAGTGACAGAGTGACAGTAACACAGAGAGAGGTGACACAGTAACAGTGACAGAGTGACAGTAACACAGAGAGAGGTGACACACTAACAGTGATAGAGTGACAGTAACACAGAGAGAGGTGACACAGTAACAGTGACAGAGTGACAGTAACACAGAGAGAGGTGACACAGTAACAGTGACAGAGTGACAGTAACACAGAGAGAGGTGACACAGTAACAGTGACAGAGTGACAGTAACACAGAGAGAGGTGACACAGTAACAGTGATAGAGTGACAGTAACACAGAGAGAGGTGACACAGTAACAGTGACAGAGTGACAGTAACACAGAGAGAGGTGACACAGTAACAGTGACAGAGTGACAGTAACACAGAGAGAGGTGACACAGTAACAGTGACAGAGTGACAGTAACACAGAGAGAGGTGACACAGTAACAGTGACAGAGCGACAGTAACACAGAGAGAGGTGACACAGTAACAGTGACAGAGTGACAGTAACACAGAGAGAGGTGACACAGTAACAGTGATAGAGTGACAGTAACACAGAGAGAGGTGACACAGTAACAGTGACAGAGCGACAGTAACACAGAGAGAGGTGACACAGTAACAGTGACAGTAACACAGAGAGAGGTGACACAGTAACAGTGACAGAGTGACAGTAACACAGAGAGAGGTGACACAGTAACAGTGACAGAGCGACAGTAACACAGAGAGAGGTGACACAGTAACAGTGACAGAGTGACAGTAACACAGAGAGAGGTGACACAGTAACAGTGATAGAGTGACAGTAACACAGAGCGACGGTGACACAGTAACAGTGACAGAGTGACAGTAACACAGAGAGAGGTGACACAGTAACAGTGATAGAGTGACAGTAACACAGAGAGAGGTGACACAGTAACAGTGACAGAGTGACAGTAACACAGAGAGAGGTGACACAGTAACAGTGATAGAGTGACAGTAACACAGAGAGAGGTGACACAGTAACAGTGATAGAGTGACAGTAACACAGAGAGAGGTGACACAGTAACAGTGATAGAGTGACAGTAACACAGAGAGAGGTGACACAGTAACAGTGACAGAGTGACAGTAACACAGAGAGAGGTGACACAGTAACAGTGACAGAGTGACAGTAACACAGAGAGAGGTGACACAGTAACAGTGACAGAGTGACAGTAACACAGAGAGAGGTGACACAGTAACAGTGATAGAGTGACAGTAACACAGAGAGAGGTGACACAGTAACAGTGACAGAGTGACAGTAACACAGAGAGAGGTGACACAGTAACAGTGACAGAGTGACAGTAACACAGAGAGAGGTGACACAGTAACAGTGACAGAGTGACAGTAACACAGAGAGACGGTGACACAGTAACAGTGACAGAGTGACAGTAACACAGAGAGAGGTGACACAGTAAAAGTGACAGAGTGACAGTAACACAGAGAGAGGTGACACAGTAACAGAGTGACAGTAACACAGAGAGACGGTGACACAGTAACAGTGACAGAGTGACAGTAACACAGAGAGAGGTGACACAGTAACAGTGACAGTAACACAGAGAGAGGTGACACAGTAACAGTGACAGAGTGACAGTAACACAGAGAGAGGTGACACAGTAACAGTGATAGAGTGACAGTAACACAGAGAGGTGACACAGTAACAGTGATAGAGTGACAGTAACACAGAGAGAGGTGACACAGTAACAGTGACAGAGTGACAGTAACACAGAGAGGTGACACAGTAACAGTGATAGAGTGACAGTAACACAGAGAGAGGTGACACAGTAACAGTGACAGAGTGACAGTAACACAGAGAGAGGTGACACAGTAACAGTGATAGAGTGACAGTAACACAGAGAGAGGTGACACAGTAACAGTGATAGAGTGACAGTAACACAGAGAGAGGTGACACAGTAACAGTGATAGAGTGACAGTAACACAGAGAGACGGTGACACAGTAACAGTGACAGAGTGACAGTAACACAGAGAGAGGTGACACACTAACAGTGATAGAGTGACAGTAACACAGAGAGAGGTGACACAGTAACAGTGACAGAGTGACAGTAACACAGAGAGAGGTGACACAGTAACAGTGACAGAGTGACAGTAACACAGAGAGAGGTGACACAGTAACAGTGACAGAGTGACAGTAACACAGAGAGAGGTGACACAGTAACAGTGACAGAGTGACAGTAACACAGAGAGAGGTGACACAGTAACAGTGACAGAGTGACAGTAACACAGAGAGGTGACACAGTAACAGTGACAGAGTGACAGTAACACAGAGAGAGGTGACACAGTAACAGTGACAGTAACACAGAGAGAGGTGACACAGTAACAGTGACAGTAACACAGAGAGAGGTGACACAGTAACAGTGACAGAGTGACAGTAACACAGAGAGAGGTGACACAGTAACAGTGACAGAGCGACAGTAACACAGAGAGAGGTGACACAGTAACAGTGACAGAGTGACAGTAACACAGAGAGAGGTGACACAGTAATAGTGATAGAGTGACAGTAACACAGAGAGAGGTGACACAGTAACAGTGACAGAGTGACACAGAGAGAGGTGACACAGTAACAGTGACAGAGTGACAGTAACACAGAGAGAGGTGACACAGTAACAGTAACAGTGACAGTAACACAGAGAGAGGGTGACACAGTAACAGTGACAGAGTGACAGTAACACAGAGAGAGGTGACACAGTAACAGTGACAGTAACACAGAGAGAGGTGACACAGTAACAGTGATAGAGTGACAGTAACACAGAGAGAGGTGACACAGTAACAGACTAATAGAGTGACAGTAACACAGAGAGAGGTGACACAGTAACAGTGACAGAGTGACAGTAACACAGAGAGAGGTGACACAGTAACAGTAACAGTGACAGTAACACAGAGAGAGGGTGACACAGTAACAGTGACAGAGTGACAGTAACACAGAGAGAGGTGACACAGTAACAGTGACAGTAACACAGAGAGAGGTGACACAGTAACAGTGACAGAGTGACAGTAACACAGAGAGAGGTGACACAGTAACAGTGATAGAGTGACAGTAACACAGAGAGAGGTGACACAGTAACAGTGATAGAGTGACAGTAACACAGAGCGACGGTGACACAGTAACAGTGACAGAGTGACAGTAACACAGAGAGAGGTGACACAGTAACAGTGACAGAGTGACAGTAACACAGAGAGAGGTGACACACTAACAGTGATAGAGTGACAGTAACACAGAGAGAGGTGACACAGTAACAGTGACAGAGCGACAGTAACACAGAGAGAGGTGACACAGTAACAGTGACAGAGTGACAGTAACACAGAGAGAGGTGACACAGTAACAGTGACAGAGTGACAGTAACACAGAGAGAGGGCGACACAGTAACAGTGACAGAGTGACACAGAGAGAGGTGACACAGTAACAGTGATAGAGTGACAGTAACACAGAGAGAGGGCGACACAGTAACAGTGACAGAGTGACACAGAGAGAGGTGACACAGTAACAGTGACAGTAACACAGAGAGAGGTGACACACTAACAGTGATAGAGTGACAGTAACACAGAGAGAGGTGACACAGTAACAGTGATAGAGTGACAGTAACACAGAGAGAGGTGACACAGTAACAGTGACAGAGTGACAGTAACACAGAGAGAGGTGACACAGTAACAGTGACAGAGTGACAGTAACACAGAGAGAGGTGACACAGTAACAGTGACAGTAACACAGAGAGAGGTGACACAGTAACAGTGACAGAGTGACAGTAACACAGAGAGACGGTGACACAGTAACAGTGATAGAGTGACAGTAACACAGAGAGAGGTGACACAGTAACAGTGACAGTAACACAGAGAGAGGTGACACAGTAACAGTGACAGAGTGACAGTAACACAGAGAGAGGTGACACAGTAACAGTGACAGAGTGACAGTAACACAGAGAGAGGTGACACAGTAATAGTGACAGAGTGACAGTAACACAGAGAGAGGTGACACAGTAACAGTGACAGTAACACAGAGAGGTGACACAGTAACAGTGATAGAGTGACAGTAACACAGAGAGAGGTGACACACTAACAGTGACAGAGTGACAGTAACACAGAGAGAGGTGACACAGTAACAGTGACAGAGTGACAGTAACACAGAGAGAGGTGACACAGTAATAGTGACAGAGTGACAGTAACACAGAGAGGTGACACAGTAACAGTGACAGAGTGACAGTAACACAGAGAGAGGTGACACAGTAACAGTGATAGAGTGACAGTAACACAGAGAGAGGTGACACACTAACAGTGACAGAGTGACAGTAACACAGAGAGAGGTGACACAGTAACAGTGACAGAGTGACAGTAACACAGAGAGAGGTGACACAGTAACAGTGACAGAGTGACAGTAACACAGAGAGAGGTGACACAGTAACAGTGACAGAGTGACAGTAACACAGAGAGAGGTGACACAGTAACAGTGACAGAGTGACAGTAACACAGAGAGAGGTGACACAGTAACAGTGATAGAGTGACAGTAACACAGAGAGAGGTGACACAGTAACAGTGACAGAGTGACAGTAACACAGAGAGAGGTGACACAGTAACAGTGACAGAGTGACAGTGACACAGAGAGAGGTGACACACTAACAGTGACAGAGTGACAGTAACACAGAGAGAGGTGACACAGTAACAGTGACAGAGTGACAGTAACACAGAGAGAGGTGACACAGTAACAGTGATAGAGTGACAGTAACACAGAGAGAGGTGACACAGTAACAGTGACAGAGTGACAGTAACACAGAGAGAGGTGACACAGTAACAGTGATAGAGTGACAGTAACACAGAGAGAGGCGACACAGTAACAGTGACAGAGTGACAGTAACACAGAGAGAGGTGACACAGTAACAGTGACAGAGTGACAGTAACACAGAGAGAGGTGACACAGTAACAGTGACAGAGTGACAGTAACACAGAGAGAGGTGACACAGTAACAGTGATAGAGTGACAGTAACACAGAGAGAGGTGACACAGTAACAGTGACAGAGTGACAGTAACACAGAGAGAGGTGACACAGTAACAGTGACAGTAACACAGAGAGGTGACACAGTAACAGTGATAGAGTGACAGTAACACAGAGAGAGGTGACACACTAACAGTGACAGAGTGACAGTAACACAGAGAGAGGTGACACAGTAACAGTGACAGAGTGACAGTAACACAGAGAGAGGTGACACAGTAATAGTGACAGAGTGACAGTAACACAGAGAGGTGACACAGTAACAGTGACAGAGTGACAGTAACACAGAGAGAGGTGACACAGTAACAGTGATAGAGTGACAGTAACACAGAGAGAGGTGACACACTAACAGTGACAGAGTGACAGTAACACAGAGAGAGGTGACACAGTAACAGTGACAGAGTGACAGTAACACAGAGAGAGGGTGACACAGTAACAGTGACAGAGTGACAGTAACACAGAGAGAGGTGACACAGTAACAGTGATAGAGTGACAGTAACACAGAGAGAGGTGACACAGTAACAGTGACAGAGTGACAGTAACACAGAGAGAGGTGACACAGTAACAGTGACAGAGTGACAGTGACACAGAGAGAGGTGACACACTAACAGTGACAGAGTGACAGTAACACAGAGAGAGGTGACACAGTAACAGTGATAGAGTGACAGTAACACAGAGAGAGGTGACACAGTAACAGTGACAGAGTGACAGTAACACAGAGAGAGGTGACACAGTAACAGTGACAGAGTGACAGTAACACAGAGAGAGGTGACACAGTAATAGTGACAGAGTGACAGTAACACAGAGAGAGGCGACACAGTAACAGTGACAGAGTGACAGTAACACAGAGAGAGGTGACACAGTAACAGTGACAGAGTGACAGTAACACAGAGAGAGGTGACACAGTAACAGTGACAGAGTGACAGTAACACAGAGAGAGGTGACACAGTAACAGTGACAGAGTGACAGTAACACAGAGAGAGGTGACACAGTAACAGTGACTAGAGTGACAGTAACACAGAGAGAGGTGACACAGTAACAGTGACAGAGTGACAGTAACACAGAGAGAGGTGACACAGTAACAGTGACAGAGTGACAGTAACACAGAGAGAGGTGACACAGTAACAGTGACAGAGTGACAGTAACACAGAGAGGTGACACAGTAACAGTGATAGAGTGACACAGTAACACAGAGAGAGGTGACACAGTAACAGTGACAGTAACACAGAGAGAGGTGACACAGTAACAGTGATAGAGTGACACAGTAACACAGAGAGAGGTGACACAGTAACAGTGACAGTAACACAGAGAGAGGTGACACAGTAACAGTGACAGAGTGACAGTAACACAGAGAGGTGACACAGTAACAGTGATAGAGTGACACAGTAACACAGAGAGAGGTGACACAGTAACAGTGACAGAGTGACAGTAACACAGAGAGAGGTGACACAGTAACAGTGATAGAGTGACAGTAACACAGAGAGAGGTGACACAGTAACAGTGACAGTAACACAGAGAGAGGTGACACAGTAACAGTGATAGAGTGACACAGTAACACAGAGAGAGGTGACACAGTAACAGTGACAGTAACACAGAGAGAGGTGACACAGTAACAGTGACAGAGTGACAGTAACACAGAGAGGTGACACAGTAACAGTGATAGAGTGACAGTAACACAGAGAGAGGTGACACAGTAACAGTGACAGAGTGACAGTAACACAGAGAGAGGTGACACAGTAACAGTGATAGAGTGACAGTAACACACAGAGAGGGTGACACAGTAATAGTGATAGAGCGACAGTAACACACAGAGAGAGGTGACACAGTAACAGTGATAGAGTGACACAGAGAGAGGTGACACAGTAACAGTGACAAAGTGACAGTAACACAGAGAGAGGTGACACAGTAACAGTGATAGAGTGACAGTAACACAGAGAGGTGACACAGTAACAGTGATAGAGTGACAGTAACACAGAGAGAGGTGACACAGTAACAGTGACAGAGTGACAGTAACACAGAGAGAGGTGACACAGTAACAGTGACAGAGTGACAGTAACACAGAGAGAGGTGACACAGTAACAGTGATAGAGTGACAGTAACACACAGAGAGGGTGACACAGTAATAGTGATAGAGCGACAGTAACACACAGAGAGAGGTGACACAGTAACAGTGATAGAGTGACACAGAGAGAGGTGACACAGTAACAGTGATAGAGTGACACAGAGAGAGGTGACACAGTAACAGTGATAGAGTGACAGTAACACAGAGAGAGAGTGACACAGTAACAGTGATAGAGTGACAGTAACACAGAGAGAGGTGACACAGTAATAGTGACAGAGTGACAGTAACACACAGAGAGAGGTGACACAGTAACAGTGATAGAGTGACACAGAGAGAGGTGACACAGTAACAGTGATAGAGTGACAGTAACACAGAGAGGTGACACAGTAACAGTGATAGAGTGACAGTAACACAGAGAGAGGTGACACAGTAACAGTGACAGAGTGACAGTAACACAGAGAGAGGTGACACAGTAACAGTGACAGAGTGACAGTAACACAGAGAGAGGTGACACAGTAACAGTGACAGAGTGACAGTAACACAGAGAGAGGTGACACAGTAACAGTGATAGAGTGACAGTAACACAGAGAGGTGACACAGTAACAGTGATAGAGTGACAGTAACACACAGAGAGAGTGACACAGTAACAGTGATAGAGTGACAGTAACACAGAGAGAGGTGACACAGTAATAGTGACAGAGTGACAGTAACACACAGAGAGAGTGACACAGTAACAGTGATAGAGTGACAGTAACACAGAGAGAGGTGACACAGTAACAGTGACAGAGTGACAGTAACACAGAGAGAGGTGACACAGTAACAGTGACAGAGTGACAGTAACACAGAGAGAGGTGACACAGTAACAGTGACAGAGTGACAGTAACACAGAGAGAGGTGACACAGTAACAGTGATAGAGTGACAGTAACACAGAGAGAGGTGACACACTAACAGTGATAGAGTGACAGTAACACAGAGAGAGGTGACACAGTAACAGTGATAGAGTGACAGTAACACAGAGAGAGGTGACACAGTAACAGTGATAGAGTGACAGTAACACAGAGAGAGGTGACACACTAACAGTGACAGAGTGACAGTAACACAGAGAGAGGTGACACAGTAACAGTGATAGAGTGACAGTAACACAGAGAGAGGTGACACAGTAACAGTGACAGAGTGACAGTAACACAGAGAGAGGTGACACACTAACAGTGACAGAGTGACAGTAACACAGAGAGAGGTGACACAGTAACAGTGATAGAGTGACAGTAACACAGAGAGAGGTGACACACTAACAGTGATAGAGTGACAGTAACACAGAGAGAGGTGACACACTAACAGTGACAGAGTGACAGTAACACAGAGAGAGGTGACACAGTAACAGTGACAGAGTGACAGTAACACAGAGAGAGGTGACACACTAACAGTGACAGAGTGACAGTAACACAGAGAGAGGTGACACAGTAACAGTGATAGAGTGACAGTAACACAGAGAGAGGTGACACAGTAACAGTGACAGAGTGACAGTAACACAGAGAGAGGTGACACAGTAACAGTGACAGAGTGACAGTAACACAGAGAGAGAGGTGACACAGTAACAGTGACAGAGTGACAGTAACACAGAGAGAGGTGACACAGTAACAGTGATAGAGTGACAGTAACACAGAGAGAGGTGACACAGTAACAGTGATAGAGTGACAGTAACACAGAGAGAGGTGACACAGTAATAGTGACAGAGTGACAGTAACACAGAGAGAGGTGACACAGTAACAGTGATAGAGTGACAGTAACACAGAGAGAGGTGACACAGTAACAGTGACAGTAACACAGAGAGAGGTGACACAGTAACAGTGATAGAGTGACAGTAACACAGAGAGAGGTGACACAGTAACAGTGACAGAGTGACAGTAACACAGAGAGAGGTGACACAGTAACAGTGACAGAGTGACAGTAACACAGAGAGAGGTGACACAGTAACAGTGACAGAGTGACAGTAACACAGAGAGAGGTGACACAGTAACAGTGATAGAGTGACAGTAACACAGAGAGAGGTGACACAGTAACAGTGATAGAGTGACAGTAACACAGAGAGAGGTGACACAGTAACAGTGACAGAGTGACAGTAACACAGAGAGACGGTGACACAGTAACAGTGACAGAGTGACAGTAACACAGAGAGAGGTGACACAGTAACAGTGACAGAGTGACAGTAACACAGAGAGAGGTGACACACTAACAGTGATAGAGTGACAGTAACACAGAGAGAGGTGACACAGTAACAGTGACAGAGTGACAGTAACACAGAGAGAGGGCGACACAGTAACAGTGACAGAGTGACAGTAACACAGAGAGAGGTGACACAGTAACAGTGATAGAGTGACACAGAGAGAGGTGACACAGTAACAGTGACAGAGTGACACAGAGAGAGGTGACACAGTAACAGTGATAGAGTGACAGTAACACAGAGAGAGGTGACACAGTAACAGTGACAGAGTGACAGTAACACAGAGAGAGGTGACACAGTAACAGTGACAGAGTGACAGTAACACAGAGAGAGGTGACACAGTAACAGTGACAGAGTGACAGTAACACAGAGAGAGGTGACACAGTAACAGTGACAGAGTGACAGTAACACAGAGAGAGGTGACACAGTAACAGTGACAGAGTGACAGTAACACAGAGAGGTGACACAGTAACAATGACAGAGTGACAGTAACACAGAGAGAGGTGACACAGTAACAGTGACAGAGTGACAGTAACACAGAGAGAGGTGACACAGTAACAATGACAGAGTGACAGTAACACAGAGAGAGGTGACACACTAACAGTGACAGAGTGACAGTAACACAGAGAGAGGTGACACAGTAACAGTGACAGAGTGACAGTAACACAGAGAGAGGTGACACACTAACAGTGACAGAGTGACAGTAACACAGAGAGAGGTGACACAGTAACAGTGATAGAGTGACAGTAACACAGAGAGAGGTGACACAGTAACAGTGACAGAGTGACAGTAACACAGAGAGAGGTGACACAGTAACAGTGACAGAGTGACAGTAACACAGAGAGAGGTGACACAGTAACAGTGACAGAGTGACAGTAACACAGAGAGAGGTGACACAGTAACAGTGATAGAGTGACAGTAACACAGAGAAAGGTGACACACTAACAGTGACAGAGTGACAGTAACACAGAGAGAGGTGACACAGTAACAGTGACAGAGTGACAGTAACACAGAGAGAGGTGACACAGTAACAGTGACAGAGTGACAGTAACACAGAGAGAGGTGACACAGTAACAGTGACAGAGTGACAGTAACACAGAGAGAGGTGACACAGTAACAGTGACAGAGTGACAGTAACACAGAGAGAGGTGACACAGTAACAGTGATAGAGTGACAGTAACACAGAGAGAGGTGACACAGTAACAGTGATAGAGTGACAGTAACACAGAGAGAGGGTGACACAGTAACAGTGATAGAGTGACAGTAACACAGAGAGAGGTGACACAGTAACAGTGACAGAGTGACAGTAACACAGAGAGAGGTGACACAGTAACAGTGACAGAGTGACAGTAACACAGAGAGAGGTGACACAGTAACAGTGATAGAGTGACAGTAACACAGAGAGAGGTGACACAGTAACAGTGACAGAGTGACAGTAACACAGAGAGAGGGTGACACAGTAACAGTGATAGAGTGACAGTAACACAGAGAGAGGTGACACAGTAACAGTGACAGAGTGACAGTAACACAGAGAGAGGTGACACAGTAACAGTGATAGAGTGACAGTAACACAGAGAGAGGTGACACAGTAACAGTGATAGAGTGACAGTAACACAGAGAGAGGTGACACAGTAACAGTGATAGAGTGACAGTAACACAGAGAGAGGTGACACAGTAACAGTGACAGAGTGACAGTAACACAGAGAGAGGTGACACAGTAACAGTGACAGAGTGACAGTAACACAGAGAGAGGTGACACAGTAACAGTGACAGAGTGACAGTAACACAGAGAGAGGGCGACACAGTAACAGTGACAGAGTGACAGTAACACAGAGAGAGGTGACACAGTAACAGTGACAGAGTGACAGTAACACAGAGAAAGGTGACACACTAACAGTGACAGAGTGACAGTAACACAGAGAGAGGTGACACAGTAACAGTGACAGAGCGACAGTAACACAGAGAGAGGTGACACAGTAACAGTGACAGAGTGACAGTAACACAGAGAGAGGTGACACAGTAACAGTGACAGAGTGACAGTAACACAGAGAGAGGTGACACAGTAACAGTGACAGAGTGACAGTAACACAGAGAGAGGTGACACAGTAACAGTGACAGAGTGACAGTAACACAGAGAGAGGGCGACACAGTAACAGTGACAGAGTGACAGTAACACAGAGAGAGGTGACACAGTAACAGTGACAGAGTGACAGTAACACAGAGAGAGGTGACACAGTAACAGTGATAGAGTGACAGTAACACAGAGAGAGGTGACACAGTAACAGTGATAGAGTGACAGTAACACAGGAGAGAGGGTGACACAGTAACAGTGATAGAGTGACAGTAACACAGAGAGAGGTGACACAGTAACAGTGACAGAGTGACAGTAACACAGAGAGAGGTGACACAGTAACAGTGACAGAGTGACAGTAACACAGAGAGAGGTGACACAGTAACAGTGATAGAGTGACAGTAACACAGAGAGAGGTGACACAGTAACAGTGACAGAGTGACAGTAACACAGAGAGAGGGTGACACAGTAACAGTGACAGAGTGACAGTAACACAGAGAGAGGTGACACCGTAACAGTGACAGAGTGACAGTAACACAGAGAGAGGTGACACAGTAACAGTGACAGAGTGACAGTGACACAGAGAGAGGTGACACACTAACAGTGATAGAGTGACAGTAACACAGAGAAAGGTGACACAGTAACAGTGATAGAGTGACAGTAACACAGAGAGAGGTGACACAGTAACAGTGACAGAGTGACAGTAACACAGAGAGAGGTGACACAGTAACAGTGATAGAGTGACAGTAACACAGAGAGAGGTGACACAGTAACAGTGACAGAGTGACAGTAACACAGAGAGAGGTGACACAGTAACAGTGATAGAGTGACAGTAACACAGAGAGAGGTGACACAGTAACAGTGACAGAGTGACAGTAACACAGAGAGAGGGTGACACAGTAACAGTGATAGAGTGACAGTAACACAGAGAGAGGTGACACAGTAACAGTGACAGAGTGACAGTAACACAGAGAGAGGTGACACAGTAACAGTGACAGAGTGACAGTAACACAGAGAGAGGTGACACAGTAACAGTGACAGAGTGACAGTAACACAGAGAGAGGTGACACAGTAACAGTGATAGAGTGACAGTAACACAGAGAGAGGTGACACAGTAACAGTGATAGAGTGACAGTAACACAGAGAGGTGACACAGTAACAGTGACAGAGTGACAGTAACACAGAGAGAGGTGACACAGTAACAGTGATAGAGTGACAGTAACACAGAGAGAGGTGACACAGTAATAGTGACAGAGTGACAGTAACACAGAGAGAGGTGACACAGTAACAGTGACAGTAACACAGAGAGAGGTGACACAGTAACAGTGACAGTAACACAGAGAGAGGGTGACACAGTAACAGTGACAGAGTGACAGTAACACAGAGAGGTGACACAGTAACAGTGACAGAGTGACAGTAACACAGAGAGAGGTGACACAGTAACAGTGATAGAGTGACAGTAACACAGAGAGAGGTGACACAGTAACAGTGACAGTAACACAGAGAGAGGTGACACAGTAATAGTGACAGAGTGACAGTAACACAGAGAGAGGGTGACACAGTAACAGTGACAGAGTGACAGTAACACAGAGAGAGGTGACACAGTAACAGTGATAGAGTGACAGTAACACAGAGAGAGGTGACACAGTAACAGTGACAGAGTGACAGTAACACAGAGAGAGGTGACACAGTAACAGTGACAGTAACACAGAGAGAGGTGACACAGTAACAGTGACAGAGTGACAGTAACACAGAGAGAGGTGACACAGTAACAGTGATAGAGTGACAGTAACACAGAGAGAGGTGACACAGTAACAGTGACAGAGTGACAGTAACACAGAGAGAGGTGACACAGTAACAGTGACAGGAGTGACAGTAACACAGAGAGAGGTGACACAGTAACAGTGACAGAGTGATAGTAACACAGAGAGACGGTGACACAGTAACAGTGATAGAGTGACAGTAACACAGAGAGAGGTGACACAGTAACAGTGATAGAGTGACAGTAACACAGAGAGAGTGACACAGTAACAGTGACAGAGTGACAGTAACACAGAGAGAGGTGACACAGTAACAGTGACAGAGTGACAGTAACACAGAGAGAGGTGACACACTAACAGTGACAGAGTGACAGTAACACAGAGAGGTGACACAGTAACAGTGATAGAGTGACAGTAACACAGAGAGAGGTGACACAGTAACAGTGACAGAGTGACAGTAACACAGAGAGAGGTGACACAGTAACAGTGACAGAGTGACAGTAACACAGAGAGAGGGTGACACAGTAACAGTGACAGAGTGACAGTAACACAGAGAGAGGTGACACAGTAACAGTGACAGAGTGACAGTAACACAGAGAGAGGTGACACAGTAACAGTGACAGAGTGACAGTAACACAGAGAGAGGTGACACAGTAATAGTGATAGAGTGACAGTAACACAGAGAGAGGGTGACACAGTAACAGTGACAGAGTGACAGTAACACAGAGAGAGGTGACACAGTAACAGTGACAGAGTGACAGTAACACAGAGAGAGGTGACACAGTAACAGTGATAGAGTGACAGTAACACAGAGAGAGGTGACACAGTAACAGTGACAGAGTGACAGTAACACAGAGAGAGGTGACACAGTAACAGTGACAGAGTGACAGTAACACAGAGAGAGGTGACACAGTAATAGTGATAGAGTGACAGTAACACAGAGAGAGGGTGACACAGTAACAGTGACAGAGTGACAGTAACACAGAGAGAGGTGACACAGTAACAGTGACAGAGTGACAGTAACACAGAGAGAGGTGACACAGTAATAGTGACAGAGTGACAGTAACACAGAGAGAGGTGACACAGTAACAGTGACAGAGTGACAGTAACACAGAGAGAGGGTGACACAGTAACAGTGATAGAGTGACAGTAACACAGAGAGAGGTGACACAGTAACAGTGACAGAGTGACAGTAACACAGAGAGAGGTGACACAGTAATAGTGATAGAGTGACAGTAACACAGAGAGAGGGTGACACAGTAACAGTGACAGAGTGACAGTAACACAGAGAGAGGTGACACAGTAATAGTGATAGAGTGACAGTAACACAGAGAGAGGGTGACACAGTAACAGTGACAGAGTGACAGTAACACAGAGAGAGGTGACACAGTAACAGTGACAGAGTGACAGTAACACAGAGAGAGGTGACACAGTAATAGTGACAGAGTGACAGTAACACAGAGAGAGGTGACACAGTAACAGTGACAGTAACACAGAGAGAGGTGACACAGTAACAGTGATAGAGTGACAGTAACACAGAGAGAGGTGACACAGTAACAGTGACAGAGTGACAGTAACACAGAGAGAGGTGACACAGTAACAGTGACAGTAACAGAGAGAGGTGACACAGTAACAGTGACAGAGTGACAGTAACACAGAGAGAGGTGACACAGTAACAGTGACAGTAACACAGAGAGAGGTGACACAGTAACAGTGACAGAGTGACAGTAACACAGAGAGAGGTGACACAGTAACAGTGACAGAGTGACAGTAACACAGAGAGAGGTGACACAGTAACAGTGACAGAGTGACAGTAACACAGAGAGAGGTGACACAGTAACAGTGACAGAGTGACAGTAACACAGAGAGAGGTGACACAGTAACAGTGACAGAGTGACAGTAACACAGAGAGAGGTGACACAGTAACAGTGATAGAGTGACAGTAACACAGAGAGAGGTGACACAGTAACAGTGACAGAGTGACAGTAACACAGAGAGAGGTGACACAGTAACAGTGACAGAGGTGACAGTAACACAGAGAGAGGGTGACACAGTAACAGTGACAGAGTGACAGTAACACAGAGAGAGGTGACACAGTAACAGTGACAGTAACACAGAGAGAGGTGACACAGTAACAGTGACAGTAACACAGAGAGAGGTGACACAGTAACAGTGATAGAGTGACAGTAACACAGAGAGAGGTGACACAGTAACAGACTAATAGAGTGACAGTAACACAGAGAGAGGTGACACAGTAACAGTGATAGAGTGACAGTAACACAGAGAGAGGTGACACACTAACAGTGATAGAGTGACAGTAACACAGAGAGAGGGTGACACAGTAACAGTGACAGAGTGACAGTAACACAGAGAGAGGTGACACAGTAACAGTGACAGTAACACAGAGAGAGGTGACACAGTAACAGTGACAGAGTGACAGTAACACAGAGAGAGGGTGACACAGTAACAGACTGATAGAGTGACAGTAACACAGAGAGAGGTGACACAGTAACAGACTAATAGAGTGACAGTAACACAGAGAGAGGTGACACAGTAACAGTGACAGAGTGACAGTAACACAGAGAGAGGTGACACAGTAACAGTGACAGAGTGACAGTAACACAGAGAGAGGTGACACAGTAACAGTGATAGAGTGACAGTAACACAGAGAGAGGTGACACAGTAACAGTGACAGAGTGACAGTAACACAGAGAGAGGGTGACACAGTAACAGTGACAGAGTGACAGTAACACAGAGAGAGGGTGACACAGTAACAGTGACAGAGTGACAGTAACACAGAGAGAGGGTGACACAGTAACAGTGACAGAGTGACAGTAACACAGAGAGAGGTGACACAGTAACAGTGACAGTAACACAGAGAGAGGTGACACAGTAACAGACTGATAGAGTGACAGTAACACAGAGAGAGGGTGACACAGTAACAGACTGATAGAGTGACAGTAACACAGAGAGAGGTGACACAGTAACAGTGACAGAGTGACAGTAACACAGAGAGAGGTGACACAGTAACAGACTAACAGAGTAAGATAGTAACAAAGTGAGATTGTAGCAGAGACAGTAACACTGTGACTGAGTTTTAGAGTGACATAGTAACACAGTGACAGTAAAAGAGTGACAGTGACAGAGTAACATAGTAACATGATGACAGTGACAGTAACACAGTGACTGAGTAACAGAGTGACATAGTAACACAGTGACAATAACAGTGACATAGTGACACTGGTGACATAGTAACACTGTGACAGAGTAACCAAATTTGCAGCGTAACAGTGACAGTAACACAGAGACAGTGACATAGTAACAGCGAGAGTAAGAGTAACACAGTGGCATAGTAACAGTATCATGGTAACAGTGACACAATGACATAGTAACACAGTGGCATAGTAACAGTATCATGGTAACAGTGACACAATGACATAGTAACACAGTGGCATAGTAACAGTATCATGGTAACAGTGACACAATGACATAGTAACACAGTGGCATAGTAACAGTATCATGGTAACAGTGACACAATGACATAGTAACACAGTGACATAGTAACAGTATCATGGTAACAGTGACACAATGACATAGTAACACAGTGGCATAGTAACAGTATCATGGTAACAGTGACACAATGACATAGTAACACAGTGGCATAGTAACAGTATCATGGTAACAGTGACACAATGACATAGTAACACAGTGACATAGTAACAGTATCATGGTAACAGTGACACAATGACATAGTAATACAGTGACAAAGTAACAGTGACATAGTAACAGCGAGAGTAAGAGTAACACAGTGACATAGTAACAGTGTCATGGTAACAGTGACACAATGACATAGTAACACAGTGACAAAGTAACAGGGAAACAATAAAACTAATATTTACACAACCCTACTGCCCTTACTGTAAAAATGCCCTGCCTTTTAGCTGAAATCATTCCTTTCAAACTAAAGGTAAGGGGGCTAACACCAAAAATGAAACCGGTTAACATAATATTAAATATCACATACATACAGCTAGCATATCCAAAAACTATTCATGTGATATCCCTAAAATACAATCCTAAACTTACTTTGTAATGCACGTGCACACTTTCCTACTCAGACAGCATTGAACTGAGAGACACAAGCTGAACTCAGCAAGTTCCCTGTGATTAGTGTCCACTGCTCTTGTACTCAGAAAAACTGTTATCTTATCTCATCCCATTTACAGATAATCCTGGAAAACCAATATCAGCCTTGGAAAAGACAAAAATAACTGCTCCCACAGAGCAAAAGTAAGACTGGATTTTAGGATTCAGAAAACTAATAGTGAAATATTACAGCTGATACGTGAACTATAGTGGATTTAAGTTTATGTAACTCCCCACTTCATGTGTAGAGCTTAATGTCCCTTTAATCGATTAACCCTTGGTTTTTCACTCTCTTTGAGAAAATAGTTGTGCAGAAAGTTATTTGCATTGGCGTCAGATTTATTAGTAAATAGTAATCCCGTCCCCCCATTAGATATCAAGCACACCTCCCAACATTTCAAATGGCCAAAGAGGGGCACTTTGATTCTAGATGGTGTGGCTGGTGGGCAGGGTATTACCAATAATTTTTAGGTTATTTCATGACCTCTTTGTGTAACTGAATATATGATTTATGCAAGATCAAAGTATTTTATTTACACATAATAACGTATAAACACATATACTGAGGTTTAAACAAACATTAATGTGAGTTTTATTGTTGTGGAGCAATGTGATACACTTATATACAAACTTATTTACTGATCTCCTAAGAAGAGGGACACTAGGGTGCAAAAGAGGGACAGAGGGTTTTGAGTCTCAAAGAGGTACTGTCCCTCCTTAAAGGGATCTGTCACCTTGTTCAACATTGACTTCCTCTTGCAGTTTAAAGTTGTCGAAGTTGCAGTCCTTTGGTTTTGTTGTTTTTAACCATGCAGTTGCCGAGATAAAAGCATAAAAAAAAAAAAAACAATGTTAATCTATAAGAGGAAGTCAATGTTGAAAAAGGTGAGAGATCCCCTTTAAGAGGGACAATTGGGGGTATGGACCCCTAATATCTTCTAAAGAGGTAACACATTTGGGAGGTACAGACCGTTAATATCTCCTAAAGAGGGACACTTGGGAGGTATGGACCCCTAATATCTCCTAAAGAGGAGGTCTTGGGAGGTACAGACCTCTAATATCTCCTAAAGAGGGACACTTGGGAGGTACGGACCCCTAATAGAGGGAAACTTGGGAAGTATGGACCCCTAATATCTCATAAAGAGGGACACTTGGGAGGTACGGACTCCTAATATCTCCTAAAGAGGAGGTCTTGGGAGGTATGGACCCCTAATATCTCCTAAAGAGGGACACTTGGGAGGTATGGAACCCTAATATCTCCTAAAGAGGGGCACTTGGGAGGTATGGGCCCCTAATATCACCTAAAGAGGGACACTTGGGAGGTATGGACCCCTAATATCTCCTAAAGAGGAGGTCTTGGGAGGTACGGACCCCTAATATCTCCTAAAGAGGGGCACTTGGGAGGTATGGACCCCTAATATCACCTAAAGAGGGAAACTTGGGAGGTATGGACCCCTAATATCTCCTAAAGAGGGACACTTGGGAGGTACGAACCCCTAATATCTCCTAAGGAGGAGGTCTTTGGAGGTATGATCAAGGGAAAATTCTGTAAACCAACGGCAACGCAACACAAATCAAAACTGCTAACATTGCTGCGGATTTAACTGGTCATTTTTAACCCTTTGAATGCTAGAGTGATATCCTATGCATTCTGAGACCTCACTAGCATTCAGCATTTACAACACGGGGGGGGTCTTATTTTCCCCTTACTTTGTAGTTGATTTGCCCCAGAACATAGATATCTACAACACAGACACATTTGTGGAAATCGCTCTTTTAGGTTACACACGTTACCTGGAGGTTATCAAAAGGAGTTGTAAGACGTTTGTTTACTTTGCCATGTGTTCCCGCGCAGACTTGTGGTGAAAACCACCACAGTTTCCTTCTGTATACGCCGGCAGAGGTGCAAATACCTTCAAATGGCCGCCGAGCAGCCAAACTAGCTCTCAGAAACCACACACAGCAGGACTTCAAAGTGAGAAAAACAAGCTGTTTGCACGGTGGGATCACACCCAAAAAAAAGCCACTTATTTACCCAGCGGAAAGCTAGAAAACAAGCCAAAAAAGGACTCTGAAATATTCACGTCTCATAACGAGGTAACAAATATAAGAACCGTTCTTAACCCTTTGAAGATCAGAGGAGTGATATATATAATGAGAGAGAGTAAAAAGCCAGTGTTTGCGTAGAGTACCAAACCTCTCAACAACAACAACACAATTCTACTAACTGCACAGGTTGTTGCAAAATACTTGGTAAGTAGATTATACAAAATAAACAAATAATTAGACTAACTTTAGGGACATTTACCTGTAAGTTATAGATTAACCCCTTAAGTACTACGTAACGTGCTATGACCGTCACGGTCCTTATACCCTTAAAGGGATAGTAATGTTTCATAATAAAAGCAGCTCTAATTAACCATCATAGTATTTGGACTTTGGAGAGTGTTATTTCAATTCTGTCAGAGTTGTAGTTCAAGAGTAATTCAATGATAAAGTATCCCCCTCCCAACCCTTTTACTGATGTAACACTGCTCAGCCAGAGCAGAAGGGAGGTGACCAGGTAGACTGCAGAGTGGGACAATCTTCAATAAAGATAAGGGAAAAACCTGAAAAGTTTGTCAAGGGGGCAGGGCTTTCATTGTTCTCATAGGAAGAAGATTGTCCCCTTCTGTTATCTGTCTGGTCTAGGGACTGGATTCCACATCTGAGAAGAGATGGCTTACACTAGGTAAAAGGAGCGGGAGGGGAAACTTTGCTTGTGAATATCTCTTAAACCATAAAGGTTTGAGAGATAAGACTTATTTTGTTCTTCATCTTTTTTTTAATGCCTACAAAATAAAATAAAGTTAAAACAAAGTATTACTATCCCTTTAAGGACCAGTGACTGTTACATCATGTCACGTACTTTTTACTTACAGCGCTCTACCGGGAGCTCTGTAAGTAAAAACAGGGCCTAAAATTGACCGCTCCAAGACCGGAGCGATCTCTCTTAGGCCCCAAAGTGGCGCTCCTGTACGTGTAACAGGTCACATTAACCGGCGCGTCGGCAAGGTTCAAAGCAGTCCTTAAGGGAAGGTAACTTCCCTGGACCGCTGGTCCTTAAGAGGTTAAATATGGAAGCCTTTAGGGTAAAGTCTGCAGGACCTACTTCTGATTGCAAGCTCTTTAAGACAGTCAGCCTGGAAAGGGAGTTCCAATCAATAAAGTATGTAACAGGAAAGTTGGCTGTTGATGAACAAAGGTACATTTGCCTTTTTTCTATTCTACATATTAAATGGATAGAAATACCTAATTCCATGTTTACACACAGGAACACCAGGGTGATACACTTATATATACACCACACAGTCCGATCTCCTACACACAGGGACACCAGGGTGATACACTTATATACACACCACACAGTCTGATCTCCTAAACACAGGGACACCAGGGTGATACACTTCTATACATACCACACAGTCTGATCTCCTAAATACAGGAACACCAGGGTGATACACTTATATATACACCACACAGTCCGATCTCCTACACACAGGGACACCAGGGTGATACACTTATATACACACCACACAGTCTGATCTCCTAAACACAGGGACACCAGGGTGATACACTTATATACACACCGCACAGTCTGATCTCCTAAACACAGGACACCAGGGTGATACACTTATATACACACCACACAGTATGATCTCCTACACACAGGGACACCAGGGTGATACACTTCTATACACACCACACAGTCTGATCTCCTAAACACAGGGACACCAGGGTGATACACTTATATACACACCACACAGTCTGATCTCCTAAACACAGGGACACCAGGGTGATACACTTATATATACAACACACAGTCTGATCTCCTAAACACAGGGACACCAGGGTGATACACTTCTATACACACCACACAGTCTGATCTCCTAAACACAGGGACACCAGGGTGATACACTTATATACACACCACACAGTCTGATCTCCTAAACACAGGGACACCAGGGTGATACACTTATATACACACCACACAGTCTGATCTCCTAAACACAGGACACCAGGGTGATACACTTATATACACACCACACAGTCTGATCTCCTACACACAGGGACACCAGGGTGATACACTTATATACACACCACACAGTCTGATCTCCTAAACACAGGGACACTAGGGTGATACAGTTCTATACACACCACATAGTCTGATCTCCTAAACACAGGGACACCAGGGTGATACATTTATATACACACCGCACAGTCTGATCTCATAAACACAGGGACACTAGGGTGATACACTTATATACACACCACACAGTCTGATCTCCTAAACACAGGGACACTAGGGTGATACACTAATATACACACCACACAGTCTGATCTCCTAAACACAGGGACACCAGGGTGATACACTTAGTACACACCACACAGTCTGATCTCCTAAACACAGGGACACCAGGGTGATACACTTCTATACACACCACACAGTCTGATCTCCTAAACACAGGGACACTAGGGTGATACACTTATATACACACCACACAGTCTGATCTCCTAAACACAGGGACACTAGGGTGATACACTAATATACACACCACACAGTCTGATCTCCTAAACACAGGGACACCAGGGTGATACACTTAGTACACACCACACAGTCTGATCTCCTAAATACAGGGTCACCAGGGTGATACACTTCTATACACACCACACAGTCTGATCTCCTAAACAAAGGGACACCAGGGTGATACACTTATATACACACCACACAGTCTGATCTCCTAAACACAGGGACACCAGGGTGATACACTTAGTACACACCACACAGTCTGATCTCCTAAACACAGGGACACCAGGGTGATACACTTCTATACACACCACACAGTCTGATCTCCTAAACACAGGGACACCAGGGTGATACACTTCTATACACACCACACAGTCTGATCTCCTAAACACAGGGACACCAGGGTGATACACTTATATACACACCACACAGTCTGATCTCCTAAACACAGGGACACCAGGGTGATACACATATACACACCACACAGTCTGATCTCCTAAACACAGGGACACCAGGGTGATACACTTATATACACACCACACAGTCTGATCTCCTAAACACAGGGACACCAGGGTGATACACTTATATACACACCACACAGTCTGGTCTCTTAAACACATGGACACCAGGGTGATACACTTACATACACACCATACAGTCTGATCTCCTAAACACAGGGACACCAGGGTTGGAAACAGGGACAGATGAATTTGGGTCTCAAAGAGGGACTGTCCCTCCTAAAAAAGGGATGCTTGGGAGGCACAGATCCCTAATATCGCCTAAAGAGGGAGAAGTGGGGGAAATATCTCCTAAAGAGGGACACCTGTGACTATGGAGCCTAATATCTCCTAAAGAGGAGCACTTGGGAGGTATGGATCCCTAATTCTGCATATAGTGTGAATGTGTGTGTGGATGTATATATATATATATGTATATGTATGCGTGTGTGTTTATGTGTATGTATGTGTATGTTTAAATGTGTTTGTGTCTGTATGTTTATGTGCGTTTATATATGTGTATGTGTGTGTATATGTGTGCATGTATATATGAGGGTGGGTGTATTTGTATGTGTGTATATATATATATATATATGTGTGCGTGTGTATATGTAAAAGGATTTTAGTCTTAACTGCTAAATCATTTTCTCCTAATCCATATAGGTTACTGGTAACTTTGGGTAGGCGACAGACCCTTTAAGTAGGCAGGAATAACTCTTGAAGAGAATGCTGGGTGTAGCCTACCGTCTCTCTTTAGCTGGTCCCCAGCCAATCCCCATCCAGTAAGATTTGAAAACTCACTATGTTAGTAAGAAGGGAAAAGAAGACTCCTGTGAGCATAAACCCGAAAGGCCACAGGAGAGCCAAGCATGGCCCCTTGACAGGGTGGGAGACCAGTAACCTGTATGGACTAAGATAAAAGGATATAACAGGTAAGACTAAAATCCTCTTTTCTCTGTCGTCCAATACAGGTTACTGGTAATTCTTCCTCAATTCGTAAGCCTTACAATTAGTGGACTTAATCCAGGACACTATGGTCACCTTGGATGCTGGTCTCCCTGCCCTGGGACCCTCAGGAATGACGAAAAGTGTGTCAGACTGACGAATGGACTCATTGCGGTGCACATAGAACTTAAGGCATCTCACCACATCCAACAAGTGAAGATCCCTCTCCTTGTCAGATGTAGGGTCAGGACAGAAAGAGGGCATCACAATTTCCTGATTAATGTGGAGCTCAGAGACCACCTTCGGGAGAAACCCCTGTGAAGTGTGAAGAACCGCCTTGTCTTTGTGAAACATCAGAAGGGTGGTTTACAAGACAGGGCATGCAATTCTCGGCGAACAGACACTATCGCCAAGAGAAAAGCCATCTTCCAAGTAAGCAAATGCAGAGAAATAGTAGTCAAGGACTCAAATGGAGGGCGCTGAAGGACACCCAAAAGCATGTTAAGATCCAACTGAGGAGCAGGGTTGTTGAAGGCAGGACTAGCATGAGCATTGCCCTGAAAGAAAACCTTGACATCTGGAAGGATAGCGATGTGCCTCTGAAAGAAAACAGAGAGCGCAGAAGTCTGAACCTTCAGGGAACGCAAGCTGAGGCCCTTATCCACTCCGTACTGTAGAAAGGACAGGACAGTCAGAAGATCAAATTCCTGGGAAAGATCCCTATCAGCGCACCAGGAGAGAAAAGTGGACCAGACTCTGTAGTACACCTTAGAAGAAACAGGCTTGCGGGCACTAAGCATAGTGGCCACCACACCCGAAGAGAAACCCTTCTTCTTAAGAATTGAGGATTAAATTTCCATGCCGTCAAACCCAGACGGTGTATGTCTCCTTCCACAGGTACCCCTGTACAAGACGATCCGGATGGTGGGGAAGCCACGGAGAGACTGTCACGGTAGCTAGACAAAGAAAGACTCTAACAGGTACAGTTAATATCAACACCACTTTATTGAAAGATATAATACAATGAATAGTAAATAAGCACTTCCCCATCCTTCTTCTGGGTCAGGACAGTGCTACAGTCCACTACCCAGGAGCTGACACTGAACTTAGCCTGAAGTACTAGAAACAGGAACATGGCAAGGAACCTAGCCTACGGTTCTGGGTACTACTTAAGATGGAGAGGGTGGTAAGCAGCCAATCTCTACCCTAGAATGCTAGGGTCAGCAGAGGCACGATACCCTAGAACACTAGGGACCAAAGAGACACAATACCCTAGAATGCTAGGGCCCACAGCAGTCAGACACCACACCCTAGAACGCTAGGGTTCAGGCAAGATACTCGGTAAGACCAGAGTGATACAAGGCCTATAGGTATAGACAAAACCCGGAGCAGTACGATGGCAGAGACCAGGCCTAGGGACCTGCACGGTGAGGGAGCCAGGCCCAAGGTATAGAGCAAGCGGAGTCATACAAACCCAAGGTCATACACGAAGAAACCCAACCCCTGATCCGGATCGGGAACTGGCTCCAGAACCTCCTTGTCCAAAAGGGTCCACTATCCGCAAGGTCAGTATTGAGTTACCGTGATGACAAGCAACTCAATAAACCGCGTGTTTTCTATTCTCTTACGGGACTCCCCAGTTGTCAGAGTGGGAGATTCAGGATTTGGATTCAATCAACTTCCCCAGACCTAGATCTAACATCTCCTACTAATAAACCCCCAGTAAGTCCTTGTGTTAGACAGAGTAATTTTACAAATGTACCTGACTGCTGTGTGATGGACTCCTAAATAGGTAACTGCTTCTGTTACACACAGTAATTATATAGATATGCCTGACTGCTGTATGATGGACTCCTACTTAGGTAAGTGCTTCTGTTACACACAGTAATTATATAGATACACCTGACTGCTGTATGATGGACTCCTACCTAGGTAAGTGCTTCTGTTACACACAGTAATTATAAATACACCTGACTGCTGTATGATGGACTCCTACCTAGGTAAGTGCTTCTGATACACACAGTAATTATACAGATACACCTGACTGCTGTATGATGGACTTCTACCTAGGTAAGTCCTTCTGTTACACACAATAATTTTATGTCATTTTCACGGAGGCTTCATATTATGCATTTAACTCTCCTTACTGCCTCCTAGCAGCAAAGACAAACTTTATTTCACATGTCAAATAAAGAGATCAAAAAACTTGCTAGTATTGTAGCCATATCCCACCAATCATAGTAAGACCCCCTTAATAAATACAGGTGTGAACACTTCCTCTTTCTTTGCTGCTTTCCTAGCAGATAAGTATTATATATTTTTCTGTCTTTAAATACATAATTCCTTTAGTTGGTACATGTATCTTCTATAGTATTTTTTATATAGGGTTATTAACCTTTCCCATACCAAGTACCTTTGATTTCCTTTGATATCTCCTTTGGATGGTTATTCCTTGTTCCTTCCGTTTAAGTTTGACTTATTGCCCCTCAGCTTAGGTGCAATATCGCTCCTCTCTCTTACAATCTCTTTCCCTTCTGACCTCCGCACTTATGCGCGGTCTCCCTCCCTGCCTTATTCCCCGTCTGTATTTTTCTCCGAGCGGCGCGGTCATTTTTTTCTAGTGCGTCGGCTCGGTTTCTTTTCTTTTCGCGCATGCGCATGTTGATGTAGGCGTCTCGTCACTCGCTGACGGCGCCATTTTTCAACTGCGCCCGAACAGAACAACACCGTTGAGCAGTGCAGCTCTACTAATTACCCAGCGTTTACTTAACGTTAATATAACTACAACTAATTATTTCCTTTTCTTCTAAGAATCATTACTGTTTTATTTTATACATTTATTTTCATTATTTTCTGTCAACTTTGTGATATATCTGTTAAGCCCTATTATTTCAATATGTCAGATTGCAGTTCTGACTATGAGAGCCCCATGTCCCCTAATTTAGATCAAGGAACTGGGGTTCCTCAAAATATTGTTCCTCAAAATATTTTTCCTGACAGGGATAATGTTACAGACCCAGGCTCTGTCTCCAATTTGCCCTCTTTTCAAACTGAAAATTTCCAGAAAATTATGGAAATGTCTTTTCAATCCACCATGCAAAAATTTTCTACTTCTTTAGCGGAATCTTTCGCTCTAGCTTTCAAATCTCATAATCCAACAACAGGGCACTTACCTACCAACGTCCCTGTAGCCCCTATGTTAAGGACTTCCACCCAATCATCTCCAACGATTTCTGGAGAAAAATCTTCACCCCAAATTGAACAATTTAAAAAGGGGGGAAAATGCCTGCATAAACGACGGCATATTTCAGACATTACTGATACTAGAGTACAAAAAATTATACCAGCCAATGATGAATCGCTCAAAGGTGGCGAGTTAGAACCGTGTGGCTCTGGCCCACAATATAGACCCTCACCTCAAGAGGAAGTACATTTGAGGAAAAGGAACCTGAGGAGGTCAAAACCTGACTCTTATTGCTCCTCCTCTAATGAGGATTCCTCTGATGAGGATTGGGAGCTTCCATCAAACGATGAGAATGATTCTGATGTGTCTATACCAAAAAAGAGTAAACTCAATGATTCAGAGTCTAAGGTTACTACCGCTACTGACTCTACCCCTATCATTTTGGATGCTATGGGAAAACCCTTATTCGACCCAGATGGTATTAGACATCCACGATCATCCGAGTGGACTCCTACTTCCCACATCTCACAATATTTGGAGTGTTGGGTGCGTAAATCTATGAATCGAGCCACTCGAAATAAATTAAGAGCAGAGTGTCCACGTCCCATTATTACAAATAAGGTGTGCGAAACACCTGAACTAGATACCAAGATGGTACAGTTCTTATCAAAATCTGGCAAAGACCCCAGGAAGGGGCTAGATAGAGCTTTGAAGTCATGCCAGGATAAACTATTAGACACATTGGGACCCCTAACAAAAATTTTTGAATTGTCAGAATCTGCATTAATACATGACACTCCCATTGACGTTCAAGTATTACGTGGCTGGATTCAAAGATCAATTTGCCTCATAGGCAATGCAAATTCTGCTCTGGCCTCTGAAAGGAGAAGGGCAGTACTATTGAGAATAGACCCTAAATTGGCAGACATGGCCAATACAGAGCCTGGCCCGTCCGCAAATGGACAATTATTTGGAGACTCTTTCATAAAAGAGCTGGGAAAATTTGTAGCATCCTTTACTGCTCTTAATAAGGCTCAGGCCTCATTAAAGAAGGTGTTTAACCCTAGGGTTTTCACCAAGGCCGGGAGAGGTAGGGGTCGCTCTCTCGGCCGTAACCGAAATACGCAACAAAGATTTCAGACCCCACCTCAACCTATGTATAGAGGGCAAAACTTCCAGGACCCTGGAATACAAGGTCCATTCTTCCCTCAGAGAGGCAGACCATGGAGATCCAGACCCGGTAGAGGCTCTTTCCGAGGCCGATCCTATACAGGTAAGAATGCCTCTCCTGACCCATTCTTTCCCGGGAAAAGTGGGGGGCAGACTCTCCCATTTTTCCCACCATTGGCGCAATATAACATCAGATCAATGGGTATTACAGACTGTAAGGGGATACCACATAGAATTTTATATTCCACCAGTCCAAGAGACTATACCTCCTCCCCTCCATTTTTCAAAAACAGACGAACGTCTAATAGACACCGAAGTAAAAGAACTCTTAAAAAAAGGGGCCATCAGACTAGTATCAGATACCTTCCCAGGTTTCATAAGCAACATCTTCTTAGTCCGCAAAAAGGATGCACGCCTGCGTCCAGTCATCAACCTCAGATCTCTGAACAAATTTGTACTTTACCGTCATTTCAAGATGGAAGGAATCCATCTCTTGAGAGATTTACTCCTCCCATCGGATTGGATGGTCAAGATAGACCTACAAGATGCGTATCTGACGGTACCGATGGCCACCTCCTCTCAAATTTATCTTCGTTTCCTTTGGCAAAACCAGATTTGGCAATTCACTTGCCTTCCTTTTGGTTTATCCTCGGCTCCTTGGTGCTTCACGAAGCTCCTAAAGCCTGTCATTGCTTACTTGAGGAGTCGGGGAGTGCGACTAATAATTTATCTGGACGACATCCTAATCATGTCACAGGATCCAGCTCTCCTTCGCACTCATGCCAATTGGTCAATCCGACTACTTACGGACCTGGGATTTCTGATAAACTGGAAGAAATCCCAGTTAACTCCATCTCAAACAATGGAATTTCTCGGCTTTATAGTGAATTCCCCAGAGGCCACCTTGAGCCTTCCGGGGACAAAAATTCGAACAATCCGCAAAGAAATTCGCTCCATTCTACGAAGGGAGACAATCTCTTTACGCTTTCTAGCTCGAATAGTGGGCCTGTTATCAGCCTCCATTCAGGCAATATTTCCGGGTCCCCTGCATTATCGAGCTCTGCAGCGACTAAAGGCGCGACATCTTCAAAGAGGCCTCGGTTACGCCGACTTCATCTCCCTTTCTTCCAACGCTCGAGAAGAGCTCGTTTGGTGGCTCAAACATCTCGAGGCGTGGAATGGCAAAGCCATTTTTGGTTTAGAACCAGATCTTGTCATCGAATCCGACGCAAGCCTCTTAGGATGGGGATCTCGGCTAGGCAACCTTTCGACAGGTGGCAAATGGTCTCCCAGAGAAACAGAATTACACATCAATTGCCTAGAACTCCTAGCGGGTTCCTTTGCACTGAAAAGCTTAGCGAAAAACAGGGTCAACTGTTGTGTTCTATTGAAAATGGACAACATCTCAGCGGTTCAATATATCAATCGTCTGGGAGGCACGAAGTCCAAACAATTGGCGGAATTGGCCAAAGAATTTTGGCACTTTTGTCTAGACCGCAATGTGACCGTCCTCGCCCAACACCTACCTGGACTTTCCAACGCGGTGGCGGATTGGAATTCCAGATACCTTTCCGATCGCAGCGATTGGATGTTACACAACGAGATGTTCTCCCGTCTACATCAACTATGGGGCCTTTTTCAGATCGACCTATTTGCTTCTCGCCTGAATCGGCAAATTCCTCGATTTTTCAGTTGGAGACCGGATCCGGAAGCATTAGCTACGGATGCGTTCCTGCAATCTTGGGTTCCAGGAACGAATTATGCTTTTCCTCCGTTCGCAATGATCCCACGGACAATCTTATCTATTCGGCGAGAACAAGCAACGGTGGTCCTGGTCACCCCCTTCTGGCCGATGCAGCCGTGGTTCCCTCCTCTTCTGGAACTGTGCACCGACTTCCCTCGTCTAATTCCTTCCTTCCTATATCTCTTGACAAATCCCTCCGGCGATCCACACGATCTTCTAGCGTCAGGGGACCTTCAACTCCTGGCCTGGCGTTTATCGGGGAATCAAATCACGTTGGAAAATTTCCACAATCAGCTAGTTTGCTTCTGGCGGAATCTTGGGCTCCGGGTACCCGGACCATGTATAAATCCGCCTGGTCATCATGGAGTAGTTGGTGCCTGGAACGGAGTTTGGATCCCGTTTCGGCATCTTTAATTGAAGTAGTTAATTTTCTCTCCCATCTCTTTGATCTAGGTAAAGCGTATCGCACTATTAATACCTATCGTTCAGCTATTTCGGCAGGTCATATTCCTTTAGATGGCATTCCGGTTGGTCAATCGGTTGTCGTCTGCCGTCTTATGCGAGGGATCCGTTTTTCTAGACCTCCTCAATCAAAATACCATTCTTTGTGGAACGTGAATGACGTTTTACTTTTCCTAGAAAACTGGCCTTCAAATGACAATTTATCTTTGAAGCAATTATCTGCAAAATTGACTATGCTTCTTTGCTTAGTGTCCTTCAAAAGAGTCTCAGATGTTAGAGCGCTAGACCTACATTCTAGATCTTTTACACCCCTAGGGGTCCAATTTAGGATATCTCGTCGCACCAAAACAGCGATCCGTGTAGTTTCCTACCCTTCTTTCCCTTCTCAACCTCAACTATGCGTTGTTCGATGCTTACAGGAATATGAGAAACGAACTGCTTCTCTTCGCAATCCAATCTGGTCCCAACTTTTAATTTCCTTTCGCAAACCTTTTCTCCCAGTATCGTCAGCCACCTTATCCCATTGGGTTAGGTGGATTATGGAACAGGCTGGCATTAATGTCGCCTTATTCGGAGCACACTCTTCTAGAGGTGCTATGGCATCTATGGCGTTTCAGTCGGGGGGAAGATTGGAGGATATTCTTAGGGCTGCAGACTGGTCTAGGGAATCTACCTTCAAAAACTTTTATTGTAAACCCATTGATCATATAGCTAATAATGTGTTAAATAATCTATAATACCTTAATTATTTAGCTTTAAACTTGCATAATATGAAGCCTCCGTGAAAATGACATAAAATTCGTGGATTTTCCTAACAATTGTGAAGGAAAGTCAGAATTTTATTAATGACACGGAGGCGAATATTATCCCTCCCTTATTACCCCCCCCACTTATGAATCTATATGTTTTTTCTGTTTTATCTACAGGTTAAATTGGCTATACTTATGAATTTTGATTCTTTATCAAGATTTCAAGTTGAATGCTGGCTGTATCTTGGGACGTTCATTCCACTATCAGAATACCAGTTGGACTAGTTAACTGAATATGTTCAATGTTTTTCTTTGGATTTTTCTGGTTCAACATATGTTTAAAGTTGTTTATAATACTAAAAACCCTTATCGAAGAAGATCGACACGCAAGAAAGAGGAAGAGGAAGTGTTCACACCTGTATTTATTAAGGGGGTCTTACTATGATTGGTGGGATATGGCTACAATACTAGCAAGTTTTTTGATCTCTTTATTTGACATGTGAAATAAAGTTTGTCTTTGCTGCTAGGAGGCAGTAAGGAGAGTTAAATGCATAATATTCGCCTCCGTGTCATTAATAAAATTCTGACTTTCCTTCACAATTGTTAGGAAAATCCACGAATTTTATTGCATTCCACGGAGACTTCATATTATGCTATAATCTTTCCCGCTACTCCAAATAGCAGCAGAGGAAACTGTTTATTCACACAGACAATCAAAAAAAAACAGCTGTAGGGCATCTTCCTCCCTTTTAGGCACTCCCCCAAATCCTATAAAAGGTGATGTCTTCTGTGACTCCTCCTCTTTCTCTGCTGCTCCCAAACAGATGAGTATTGTTTCTTGTTGGAACTATGCCTTGTGTGTATATATGTTTGCCAATGTGTTGCTAGATGTTGTTTTCTAGGGTTCCCAACCTACTGGGGTTTCATTGCTCCTGTTGTGGTTATACACTGTTTAACACTGTATCTTGACCCACTGTGTTGGTTTACTCTGTGGTGCTTCAGGGCATACATCCTTTTCTGTTTCCTTTCATGCCTGTATTCATACTGCAGTTGGAGCCTGGCATGGTTGTTACACTAGGGGTGGTTTTCTGGGTTCTCGGCGCCTTACGCCGTTTATTCGCTCCACTTTTGTCCTCTCCCTGGTGATCTAGTGCTTCTCTCTACCTCTTACCGGCTCCCGGTTGCTTCTTCCGGGTTTCGGCTGGTTCGTGGTTTTGCGCATGCGCATCGCGATCACGCATGCGCATTAGCGATTCTCGGGCACTTCCGGGTTTCTCCTTGTTGCGATGCGCAGGCGCGAGGTGGCAGCCATCTTGGTACTCTCACCTCGCGTCTGGTATCTCGGCGGCGCGGCGTTTAAGCCCCTCTGAGTGGCTTTGTTCTTCCAAGCAGTACCAGCGCTTTCAGGGTTGGTTTGGGTCTCTCCCACGTGTCAGCCTCAGTTGGTTCTTAGAGTATCTGCCTTGCCAGCGTCTCTGCAGTTTGTGCACCAGGTTTGTGTACTGAGTTGTGTTACCTTTGCCTTATACTTCCAAGTTGCCATCATGGGCTTCCAGTGATGAGGACAGTTGCCTTAGTGCTCATTCCTCTATTCCTCACAATGCTCAGGCAGCATCTTTGGAATCAAAGGGGTCTGGTGTTTCTGGGGAGTCTTCCGCTTCCTTTAGTGCCTTGACTCCTCTCCCTGGTCATTTTAAAGAGCTGCTGGATACCATGATGAAGCAGATGTCCAACAATCTATTACAGTCCATGCTGGCTACCATGTCCGCTCAGACCACTACTGTGGCAAATTCTCTTGAGGTCCCAGCAGCAGCTGCGGCCTCACCAGTGGCTCTAGGGCCAGTGGCTATGACCCTTCCAAGGAAGGTGGATAAAGTTCAGACTGTTGGGAAATGTACCCATAAACTTAAACATCTACAGGATTGTGATGGGGAAATTGGGCTTAGTCCCGCGTCTGTCTCGGACGGCGCATATGATACGTGCGGCTCTGTCCCACGGAAACGACCCTCATCTCCTGAGGAGGTTGAAATTAGGAGAAAGTCAGCTAGTCGCACAAACCCTGACTCTTATCGTGTTTCCTCTGATTCTGACTCTTCGGATGAAGAGTGGGTCCTTTCCTCTAGGACCAGTGATGTTTCAGAAGAGGACACTGTGACCCCTGATGAGACTCGGACTGTGTCCCCTGTGGGTGACGGTAAACCTGTTTTGGACTCTCAGGGTGTCCCTTTATTCGATCCGGAGGCCATTCGCCATCCGCGGTCTTCTGAGTGGTCTCCTTTACCTCATGTAGCCAGCTATGTGGAACAATGGGCACGTAAGCCTTTGAGTCGTAAGTCACGCAATAAGCTGCGGGCGGAATGTCCCCGTCCTAGTATTCCTAATCGGGCTTGTGAGACTCCCGAGTTAGATCCCAAGATTGTCAAGTTTATTGGGAAGGGGGGCAAAGACCCCCGCAGAGGTATGGATAGATCCCTGAGGATTTGCGAGGATAAACTCCTTGACGTGTTTGGTCCTCTTACCAGGATCTTTGAGCTTACCGAGACTTCCATTCAATCTGGAGTGCCGGTGGATGTGCAGGTGCTCCGGGGCTGGGTCCAGAGGACCATTTGTTTTCTGGGCAACGCTAATGCGGCCCTGGCGGCTGAGAGGCGTAAGGCTATCTTACTTAAGATCGATCCAAAATTAACGGACATGGCTGTCTCTGAGCCTGGCCCTTCCGCTCAGGGGCAACTTTTTGGGGATTCCTTTATTAAGGACCTCAGTCAGTTTGTGGCATCTTTCACTGCGTTGGATAGGGCCCAGGCCTCGCTGAAGCGTGTGTTTCAACCCAAGGTTTTTGGACGGGCCGGACGTGGTAAGGGTCGCTCGTCCGGCCGTATGTATGCTGCTCAGCAGAGATACCAGACCCGGGCCCCTATGTTTCGGGGCCCGCAATATCAGCAGTTCCAGCAGTTCCAGACATCCAGGTCCGATGGCCCCTTTTTCCCGCCACGAGGCAGACCGTGGCGTTCTAGACCCGGCAGAGGGGGTTTCAAGCCCAGATCTTATGCAG
>CM074722.1:504343612-504454020 GCA_037306005.1 Rhinophrynus dorsalis | reverse complement strand
CACCACACAGTCTGATCTCCTAAACACAGGGACACCAGGGTGATACACTTCTATACACACCACACAGTCTGATCTCCTAAACACAGGGACACCAGGGTGATACACTTATATACACACCACACAGTCTGATCTCCTAAACACAGGGACACCAGGGTGATACACATATACACACCACACAGTCTGATCTCCTAAACACAGGGACACCAGGGTGATACACTTATATACACACCACACAGTCTGATCTCATAAACACAGGGACACCAGGGTGATACACTTATATACACACCACACAGTCTGGTCTCTTAAACACATGGACACCAGGGTGATACACTTACATACACACCATACAGTCTGATCTCCTAAACACAGGGACACCAGGGTTGGAAACAGGGACAGATGAATTTGGGTCTCAAAGAGGGACTGTCCCTCCTAAAAAAGGGATGCTTGGGAGGCACAGATCCCTAATATCGCCTAAAGAGGGAGAAGTGGGGGAAATATCTCCTAAAGAGGGACACCTGTGACTATGGAGCCTAATATCTCCTAAAGAGGAGCACTTGGGAGGTATGGATCCCTAATTCTGCATATAGTGTGAATGTGTGTGTGGATGTATATATATATATGTATATGTATGCGTGTGTGTTTATGTGTATGTATGTGTATGTTTAAATGTGTTTGTGTCTGTATGTTTATGTGCGTTTATATATGTGTATGTGTGTGTATATGTGTGCATGTATATATGAGGGTGGGTGTATTTGTATGTGTGTATATATATATATATATGTGTGCGTGTGTATATGTAAAAGGATTTTAGTCTTAACTGCTAAATCATTTTCTCCTAATCCATATAGGTTACTGGTAACTTTGGGTAGGCGACAGACCCTTTAAGTAGGCAGGAATAACTCTTGAAGAGAATGCTGGGTGTAGCCTACCGTCTCTCTTTAGCTGGTCCCCAGCCAATCCCCATCCAGTAAGATTTGAAAACTCACTATGTTAGTAAGAAGGGAAAAGAAGACTCCTGTGAGCATAAACCCGAAAGGCCACAGGAGAGCCAAGCATGGCCCCTTGACAGGGTGGGAGACCAGTAACCTGTATGGACTAAGATAAAAGGATATAACAGGTAAGACTAAAATCCTCTTTTCTCTGTCGTCCAATACAGGTTACTGGTAATTCTTCCTCAATTCGTAAGCCTTACAATTAGTGGACTTAATCCAGGACACTATGGTCACCTTGGATGCTGGTCTCCCTGCCCTGGGACCCTCAGGAATGACGAAAAGTGTGTCAGACTGACGAATGGACTCATTGCGGTGCACATAGAACTTAAGGCATCTCACCACATCCAACAAGTGAAGATCCCTCTCCTTGTCAGATGTAGGGTCAGGACAGAAAGAGGGCATCACAATTTCCTGATTAATGTGGAGCTCAGAGACCACCTTCGGGAGAAACCCCTGTGAAGTGTGAAGAACCGCCTTGTCTTTGTGAAACATCAGAAGGGTGGTTTACAAGACAGGGCATGCAATTCTCGGCGAACAGACACTATCGCCAAGAGAAAAGCCATCTTCCAAGTAAGCAAATGCAGAGAAATAGTAGTCAAGGACTCAAATGGAGGGCGCTGAAGGACACCCAAAAGCATGTTAAGATCCAACTGAGGAGCAGGGTTGTTGAAGGCAGGACTAGCATGAGCATTGCCCTGAAAGAAAACCTTGACATCTGGAAGGATAGCGATGTGCCTCTGAAAGAAAACAGAGAGCGCAGAAGTCTGAACCTTCAGGGAACGCAAGCTGAGGCCCTTATCCACTCCGTACTGTAGAAAGGACAGGACAGTCAGAAGATCAAATTCCTGGGAAAGATCCCTATCAGCGCACCAGGAGAGAAAAGTGGACCAGACTCTGTAGTACACCTTAGAAGAAACAGGCTTGCGGGCACTAAGCATAGTGGCCACCACACCCGAAGAGAAACACTTCTTCTTAAGAATTGAGGATTAAATTTCCATGCCGTCAAACCCAGACGGTGTATGTCTCCTTCCACAGGTACCCCTGTACAAGACGATCCGGATGGTGGGGAAGCCACGGAGAGACTGTCACGGTAGCTAGACAAAGAAAGACTCTAACAGGTACAGTTAATATCAACACCACTTTATTGAAAGATATAATACAATGAATAGTAAATAAGCACTTCCCCATCCTTCTTCTGGGTCAGGACAGTGCTACAGTCCACTACCCAGGAGCTGACACTGAACTTAGCCTGAAGTACTAGAAACAGGAACATGGCAAGGAACCTAGCCTACGGTTCTGGGTACTACTTAAGATGGAGAGGGTGGTAAGCAGCCAATCTCTACCCTAGAATGCTAGGGTCAGCAGAGGCACGATACCCTAGAACACTAGGGACCAAAGAGACACAATACCCTAGAATGCTAGGGCCCACAGCAGTCAGACACCACACCCTAGAACGCTAGGGTTCAGGCAAGATACTCGGTAAGACCAGAGTGATACAAGGCCTATAGGTATAGACAAAACCCGGAGCAGTACGATGGCAGAGACCAGGCCTAGGGACCTGCACGGTGAGGGAGCCAGGCCCAAGGTATAGAGCAAGCGGAGTCATACAAACCCAAGGTCATACACGAAGAAACCCAACCCCTGATCCGGATCGGGAACTGGCTCCAGAACCTCCTTGTCCAAAAGGGTCCACTATCCGCAAGGTCAGTATTGAGTTACCGTGATGACAAGCAACTCAATAAACCGCGTGTTTTCTATTCTCTTACGGGACTCCCCAGTTGTCAGAGTGGGAGATTCAGGATTTGGATTCAATCAACTTCCCCAGACCTAGATCTAACATCTCCTACTAATAAACCCCCAGTAAGTCCTTGTGTTAGACAGAGTAATTTTACAAATGTACCTGACTGCTGTGTGATGGACTCCTAAATAGGTAACTGCTTCTGTTACACACAGTAATTATATAGATATGCCTGACTGCTGTATGATGGACTCCTACTTAGGTAAGTGCTTCTGTTACACACAGTAATTATATAGATACACCTGACTGCTGTATGATGGACTCCTACCTAGGTAAGTGCTTCTGTTACACACAGTAATTATAAATACACCTGACTGCTGTATGATGGACTCCTACCTAGGTAAGTGCTTCTGATACACACAGTAATTATACAGATACACCTGACTGCTGTATGATGGACTTCTACCTAGGTAAGTCCTTCTGTTACACACAGTAATTTTATGTCATTTTCACGGAGGCTTCATATTATGCATTTAACTCTCCTTACTGCCTCCTAGCAGCAAAGACAAACTTTATTTCACATGTCAAATAAAGAGATCAAAAAACTTGCTAGTATTGTAGCCATATCCCACCAATCATAGTAAGACCCCCTTAATAAATACAGGTGTGAACACTTCCTCTTTCTTTGCTGCTTTCCTAGCAGATAAGTATTATATATTTTTCTGTCTTTAAATACATAATTCCTTTAGTTGGTACATGTATCTTCTATAGTATTTTTTATATAGGGTTATTAACCTTTCCCATACCAAGTACCTTTGATTTCCTTTGATATCTCCTTTGGATGGTTATTCCTTGTTCCTTCCGTTTAAGTTTGACTTATTGCCCCTCAGCTTAGGTGCAATATCGCTCCTCTCTCTTACAATCTCTTTCCCTTCTGACCTCCGCACTTATGCGCGGTCTCCCTCCCTGCCTTATTCCCCGTCTGTATTTTTCTCCGAGCGGCGCGGTCATTTTTTTCTAGTGCGTCGGCTCGGTTTCTTTTCTTTTCGCGCATGCGCATGTTGATGTAGGCGTCTCGTCACTCGCTGACGGCGCCATTTTTCAACTGCGCCCGAACAGAACAACACCGTTGAGCAGTGCAGCTCTACTAATTACCCAGCGTTTACTTAACGTTAATATAACTACAACTAATTATTTCCTTTTCTTCTAAGAATCATTACTGTTTTATTTTATACATTTATTTTCATTATTTTCTGTCAACTTTGTGATATATCTGTTAAGCCCTATTATTTCAATATGTCAGATTGCAGTTCTGACTATGAGAGCCCCATGTCCCCTAATTTAGATCAAGGAACTGGGGTTCCTCAAAATATTGTTCCTCAAAATATTTTTCCTGACAGGGATAATGTTACAGACCCAGGCTCTGTCTCCAATTTGCCCTCTTTTCAAACTGAAAATTTCCAGAAAATTATGGAAATGTCTTTTCAATCCACCATGCAAAAATTTTCTACTTCTTTAGCGGAATCTTTCGCTCTAGCTTTCAAATCTCATAATCCAACAACAGGGCACTTACCTACCAACGTCCCTGTAGCCCCTATGTTAAGGACTTCCACCCAATCATCTCCAACGATTTCTGGAGAAAAATCTTCACCCCAAATTGAACAATTTAAAAAGGGGGGAAAATGCCTGCATAAACGACGGCATATTTCAGACATTACTGATACTAGAGTACAAAAAATTATACCAGCCAATGATGAATCGCTCAAAGGTGGCGAGTTAGAACCGTGAGGCTCTGGCCCACAATATAGACCCTCACCTCAAGAGGAAGTACATTTGAGGAAAAGGAACCTGAGGAGGTCAAAACCTGACTCTTATTGCTCCTCCTCTAATGAGGATTCCTCTGATGAGGATTGGGAGCTTCCATCAAACGATGAGAATGATTCTGATGTGTCTATACCAAAAAAGAGTAAACTCAATGATTCAGAGTCTAAGGTTACTACCGCTACTGACTCTACCCCCATCATTTTGGATGCTATGGGAAAACCCTTATTCGACCCAGATGGTATTAGACATCCACGATCATCCGAGTGGACTCCTACTTCCCACATCTCACAATATTTGGAGTGTTGGGTACGTAAATCTATGAATCGAGCCACTCGAAATAAATTAAGAGCAGAGTGTCCACGTCCCATTATTACAAATAAGGTGTGCGAAACACCTGAACTAGATACCAAGATGGTACAGTTCTTATCAAAATCTGGCAAAGACCCCAGGAAGGGGCTAGATAGAGCTTTGAAGTCATGCCAGGATAAACTATTAGACACATTGGGACCCCTAACAAAAATTTTTGAATTGTCAGAATCTGCATTAATACAGGACAATCCCATTGACGTTCAAGTATTACGTGGCTGGATTCAAAGATCAATTTGCCTCATAGGCAATGCAAATTCTGCTCTGGCCTCTGAAAGGAGAAGGGCAGTACTATTGAGAATAGACCCTAAATTGGCAGACATGGCCAATACAGAGCCTGGCCCGTCCGCAAATGGACAATTATTTGGAGACTCTTTCATAAAAGAGCTGGGAAAATTTGTAGCATCCTTTACTGCTCTTAATAAGGCTCAGGCCTCATTAAAGAAGGTGTTTAACCCTAGGGTTTTCACCAAGGCCGGGAGAGGTAGGGGTCGCTCTCTCGGCCGTAACCGAAATACGCAACAAAGATTTCAGACCCCACCTCAACCTATGTATAGAGGGCAAAACTTCCAGGACCCTGGAATACAAGGTCCATTCTTCCCTCAGAGAGGCAGACCATGGAGACCCAGACCCGGTAGAGGCTCTTTCCGAGGCCGATCCTATACAGGTAAGAATGCCTCTCCTGACCCATTCTTTCCCGGGAAAAGTGGGGGGCAGACTCTCCCATTTTTCCCACCATTGGCGCAATATAACATCAGATCAATGGGTATTACAGACTGTAAGGGGATACCACATAGAATTTTATATTCCACCAGTCCAAGAGACTATACCTCCTCCCCTCCATTTTTCAAAAACAGACGAACGTCTAATAGACACCGAAGTAAAAGAACTCTTAAAAAAAGGGGCCATCAGACTAGTATCAGATACCTTCCCAGGTTTCATAAGCAACATCTTCTTAGTCCGCAAAAAGGATGCACGCCTGCGTCCAGTCATCAACCTCAGATCTCTGAACAAATTTGTACTTTACCGTCATTTCAAGATGGAAGGAATCCATCTCTTGAGAGATTTACTCCTCCCATCGGATTGGATGGTCAAGATAGACCTACAAGATGCGTATCTGACGGTACCGATGGCCACCTCCTCTCAAATTTATCTTCGTTTCCTTTGGCAAAACCAGATTTGGCAATTCACTTGCCTTCCTTTTGGTTTATCCTCGGCTCCTTGGTGCTTCACGAAGCTCCTAAAGCCTGTCATTGCTTACTTGAGGAGTCGGGGAGTGCGACTAATAATTTATCTGGACGACATCCTAATCATGTCACAGGATCCAGCTCTCCTTCGCACTCATGCCAATTGGTCAATCCGACTACTTACGGACCTGGGATTTCTGATAAACTGGAAGAAATCCCAGTTAACTCCATCTCAAACAATGGAATTTCTCGGCTTTATAGTGAATTCCCCAGAGGCCACCTTGAGCCTTCCGGGGACAAAAATTCGAACAATCCGCAAAGAAATTCGCTCCATTCTACGAAGGGAGACAATCTCTTTACGCTTTCTAGCTCGAATAGTGGGCCTGTTATCAGCCTCCATTCAGGCAATATTTCCGGGTCCCCTGCATTATCGAGCTCTGCAGCGACTAAAGGCGCGACATCTTCAAAGAGGCCTCGGTTACGCCGACTTCATCTCCCTTTCTTCCAACGCTCGAGAAGAGCTCGTTTGGTGGCTCAAACATCTCGAGGCGTGGAATGGCAAAGCCATTTTTGGTTTAGAACCAGATCTTGTCATCGAATCCGACGCAAGCCTCTTAGGATGGGGATCTCGGCTAGGCAACCTTTCGACAGGTGGCAAATGGTCTCCCAGAGAAACAGAATTACACATCAATTGCCTAGAACTCCTAGCGGGTTCCTTTGCACTGAAAAGCTTAGCGAAAAACAGGGTCAACTGTTGTGTTCTATTGAAAATGGACAACATCTCAGCGGTTCAATATATCAATCGTCTGGGAGGCACGAAGTCCAAACAATTGGCGGAATTGGCCAAAGAATTTTGGCACTTTTGTCTAGACCGCAATGTGACCGTCCTCGCCCAACACCTACCTGGACTTTCCAACGCGGTGGCGGATTGGAATTCCAGATACCTTTCCGATCGCAGCGATTGGATGTTACACAACGAGATGTTCTCCCGTCTACATCAACTATGGGGCCTTTTTCAGATCGACCTATTTGCTTCTCGCCTGAATCGGCAAATTCCTCGATTTTTCAGTTGGAGACCGGATCCGGAAGCATTAGCTACGGATGCGTTCCTGCAATCTTGGGTTCCAGGAACGAATTATGCTTTTCCTCCGTTCGCAATGATCCCACGGACAATCTTATCTATTCGGCGACAACAAGCAACGGTGGTCCTGGTCACCCCCTTCTGGCCGATGCAGCCGTGGTTCCCTCCTCTTCTGGAACTGTGCACCGACTTCCCTCGTCTAATTCCTTCCTTCCTATATCTCTTGACAAATCCCTCCGGCGATCCACACGATCTTCTAGCGTCAGGGGACCTTCAACTCCTGGCCTGGCGTTTATCGGGGAATCAAATCACGTTGGAAAATTTCCACAATCAGCTAGTTTGCTTCTGGCGGAATCTTGGGCTCCGGGTACCCGGACCATGTATAAATCCGCCTGGTCATCATGGAGTAGTTGGTGCCTGGAACGGAGTTTGGATCCCGTTTCGGCATCTTTAATTGAAGTAGTTAATTTTCTCTCCCATCTCTTTGATCTAGGTAAAGCGTATCGCACTATTAATACCTATCGTTCAGCTATTTCGGCAGGTCATATTCCTTTAGATGGCATTCCGGTTGGTCAATCGGTTGTCGTCTGCCGTCTTATGCGAGGGATCCGTTTTTCTAGACCTCCTCAATCAAAATACCATTCTTTGTGGAACGTGAATGACGTTTTACTTTTCCTAGAAAACTGGCCTTCAAATGACAATTTATCTTTGAAGCAATTATCTGCAAAATTGACTATGCTTCTTTGCTTAGTGTCCTTCAAAAGAGTCTCAGATGTTAGAGCGCTAGACCTACATTCTAGATCTTTTACACCCCTAGGGGTCCAATTTAGGATATCTCGTCGCACCAAAACAGCGATCCGTGTAGTTTCCTACCCTTCTTTCCCTTCTCAACCTCAACTATGCGTTGTTCGATGCTTACAGGAATATGAGAAACGAACTGCTTCTCTTCGCAATCCAATCTGGTCCCAACTTTTAATTTCCTTTCGCAAACCTTTTCTCCCAGTATCGTCAGCCACCTTATCCCGTTGGGTTAGGTGGATTATGGAACAGGCTGGCATTAATGTCGCCTTATTCGGAGCACACTCTTCTAGAGGTGCTATGGCATCTATGGCGTTTCAGTCGGGGGGAAGATTGGAGGATATTCTTAGGGCTGCAGACTGGTCTAGGGAATCTACCTTCAAAAACTTTTATTGTAAACCCATTGATCATATAGCTAATAATGTGTTAAATAATCTATAATACCTTAATTATTTAGCTTTAAACTTGCATAATATGAAGCCTCCGTGAAAATGACATAAAATTCGTGGATTTTCCTAACAATTGTGAAGGAAAGTCAGAATTTTATTAATGACACGGAGGCGAATATTATCCCTCCCTTATTACCCCCCCCACTTATGAATCTATATGTTTTTTCTGTTTTATCTACAGGTTAAATTGGCTATACTTATGAATTTTGATTCTTTATCAAGATTTCAAGTTGAATGCTGGCTGTATCTTGGGACGTTCATTCCACTATCAGAATACCAGTTGGACTAGTTAACTGAATATGTTCAATGTTTTTCTTTGGATTTTTCTGGTTCAACATATGTTTAAAGTTGTTTATAATACTAAAAACCCTTATCGAAGAAGATCGACACGCAAGAAAGAGGAAGAGGAAGTGTTCACACCTGTATTTATTAAGGGGGTCTTACTATGATTGGTGGGATATGGCTACAATACTAGCAAGTTTTTTGATCTCTTTATTTGACATGTGAAATAAAGTTTGTCTTTGCTGCTAGGAGGCAGTAAGGAGAGTTAAATGCATAATATTCGCCTCCGTGTCATTAATAAAATTCTGACTTTCCTTCACAATTGTTAGGAAAATCCACGAATTTTATTGCATTCCACGGAGACTTCATATTATGCTATAATCTTTCCCGCTACTCCAAATAGCAGCAGAGGAAACTGTTTATTCACACAGACAATCAAAAAAAAACAGCTGTAGGGCATCTTCCTCCCTTTTAGGCACTCAAATCCTATAAAAGGTGATGTCTTCTGTGACTCCTCCTCTTTCTCTGCTGCTCCCAAACAGATGAGTATTGTTTCTTGTTGGAACTATGCCTTGTGTGTATATATGTTTGCCAATGTGTTGCTAGATGTTGTTTTCTAGGGTTCCCAACCTACTGGGGTTTCATTGCTCCTGTTGTGGTTATACACTGTTTAACACTGTATCTTGACCCACTGTGTTGGTTTACTCTGTGGTGCTTCAGGGCATACATCCTTTTCTGTTTCCTTTCATGCCTGTATTCATACTGCAGTTGGAGCCTGGCATGGTTGTTACACTAGGGGTGGTTTTCTGGGTTCTCGGCGCCTTACGCCGTTTATTCGCTCCACTTTTGTCCTCTCCCTGGTGATCTAGTGCTTCTCTCTACCTCTTACCGGCTCCCGGTTGCTTCTTCCGGGTTTCGGCTGGTTCGTGGTGTTGCGCATGCGCATCGCGATCACGCATGCGCATTAGCGATTCTCGGGCACTTCCGGGTTTCTCCTTGTTGCGATGCGCAGGCGCGAGGTGGCAGCCATCTTGGTACTCTCACCTCGCGTCTGGTATCTCGGCGGCGCGGCGTTTAAGCCCCTCTGAGTGGCTTTGTTCTTCCAAGCAGTACCAGCGCTTTCAGGGTTGGTTTGGGTCTCTCCCACGTGTCAGCCTCAGTTGGTTCTTAGAGTATCTGCCTTGCCAGCGTCTCTGCAGTTTGTGCACCAGGTTTGTGTACTGAGTTGTGTTACCTTTGCCTTATACTTCCAAGTTGCCATCATGGCTTCCAGTGATGAGGACAGTTGCCTTAGTGCTCATTCCTCTATTCCTCACAATGCTCAGGCAGCATCTTTGGAATCAAAGGGGTCTGGTGTTTCTGGGGAGTCTTCCGCTTCCTTTAGTGCCTTGACTCCTCTCCCTGGTCATTTTAAAGAGCTGCTGGATACCATGATGAAGCAGATGTCCAACAATCTATTACAGTCCATGCTGGCTACCATGTCCGCTCAGACCACTACTGTGGCAAATTCTCTTGAGGTCCCAGCAGCAGCTGCGGCCTCACCAGTGGCTCTAGGGCCAGTGGCTATGACCCTTCCAAGGAAGGTGGATAAAGTTCAGACTGTTGGGAAATGTACCCATAAACTTAAACATCTACAGGATTGTGATGGGGAAATTGGGCTTAGTCCCGCGTCTGTCTCGGACGGCGCATATGATACGTGCGGCTCTGTCCCACGGAAACGACCCTCATCTCCTGAGGAGGTTGAAATTAGGAGAAAGTCAGCTAGGCGCACAAAGCCTGACTCTTATCGTGTTTCCTCTGATTCTGACTCTTCGGATGAAGAGTGGGTCCTTTCCTCTAGGACCAGTGATGTTTCAGAAGAGGACACTGTGACCCCTGATGAGACTCGGACTGTGTCCCCTGTGGGTGACGGTAAACCTGTTTTGGACTCTCAGGGTGTCCCTTTATTCGATCCGGAGGCCATTCGCCATCCGCGGTCTTCTGAGTGGTCTCCTTTACCTCATGTAGCCAGCTATGTGGAACAATGGGCACGTAAGCCTTTGAGTCGTAAGTCACGCAATAAGCTGCGGGCGGAATGTCCCCGTCCTAGTATTCCTAATCGGGCTTGTGAGACTCCCGAGTTAGATCCCAAGATTGTCAAGTTTATTGGGAAGGGGGGCAAAGACCCCCGCAGAGGTATGGATAGATCCCTGAGGATTTGCGAGGATAAACTCCTTGACGTGTTTGGTCCTCTTACCAGGATCTTTGAGCTTACCGAGACTTCCATTCAATCTGGAGTGCCGGTGGATGTGCAGGTGCTCCGGGGCTGGGTCCAGAGGACCATTTGTTTTCTGGGCAACGCTAATGCGGCCCTGGCGGCTGAGAGGCGTAAGGCTATCTTACTTAAGATCGATCCAAAATTAACGGACATGGCTGTCTCTGAGCCTGGCCCTTCCGCTCAGGGGCAACTTTTTGGGGATTCCTTTATTAAGGACCTCAGTCAGTTTGTGGCATCTTTCACTGCGTTGGATAGGGCCCAGGCCTCGCTGAAGCGTGTGTTTCAACCCAAGGTTTTTGGACGGGCCGGACGTGGTAAGGGTCGCTCGTCCGGCCGTATGTATGCTGCTCAGCAGAGATACCAGACCCGGGCCCCTATGTTTCGGGGCCCGCAATATCAGCAGTTCCAGCAGTTCCAGACATCCAGGTCCGATGGCCCCTTTTTCCCGCCACGAGGCAGACCGTGGCGTTCTAGACCCGGCAGAGGGGGTTTCAAGCCCAGATCTTATGCAGGTGGGTCGGCTTCGGAGTTTATTTTCTTCTCAGGGGAAGGTGGGGGGCAGACTCTCCCATTTTTCCCATCGGTGGGCCTCGATAACATCGGATCAGTGGGTTCTACAGACGGTGTCCGGTTATCACATAGAGTTTTACTCCAGTCCTGTGCAAGAGGTTCGTCCCGTTCCTTTACGGTTCGCCTCTTCGGACGCCGTTCTGGTCGACCGCGAGGTCGCCGAGCTGTGGCGCAAGGCGGCAATTCGACCGGTTCCAACAGGTTCTACCGGGTTTCTGAGCAACATCTTCCTGGTACGGAAGAAAGACTCCGGGCTTCGTCCCGTCATCAACCTCCGCGCGTTGAACTGTTTTGTCCTCTATCGCCATTTCAAAATGGAGGGGATTCATTGCCTTCGGGATCTCCTGTTGCCGTCGGATTGGATGGTAAAGATAGACCTGAAGGATGCTTACTTGACTGTTCCTATGGACCCAACATCTCAGACTTTCCTTCGGTTTTTCTGGAACGGCCGGATCTGGCAATTTACTTGCCTTCCCTTTGGTCTTTCGTCTGCTCCTTGGTGTTTTACCAAATTGCTCAAGCCGGTGGTCCAATTTTTGCGAAGTCGAGGGATTCGTCTGATCATCTACATGGACGACATGCTGATCATGTCCCAGGACAGGGAACGTCTTCGGTCCCATACGGAGTTAACCCTGGGGTTGTTAACGTCTCTGGGGTTTCTCATCAACTGGGACAAATCCGTCCTGGTTCCTTCACGGTCCATGGAGTTCCTGGGGTTCCTCATCGATTCGGTCAACGTTTCCCTCAGCCTGCCGGCGGGGAAGGTGCGGTCTATCCGCAGAGAGATCAGGGTGGTTCTGAGGAAGGGTCGCTTTTCTTTGCGAACTCTGGCACGGATTGTGGGGCTGTTGGCGGCCTCTATTCAAGCAATATTTCCAGGCCCCCTACACTATCGGGCTCTTCAGAGACTGAAAGCAAGACACCTTCAGCGTGGCCTCGGTTATTCCGATGTCATAGATCTGTCGTCCGACGCCCGCGAAGAGCTGGTTTGGTGGCTCAAGCATTTAGATGCCTGGAATGGCAGGGCTATCTTTGGTGTCGCGCCAGATATCGTGATAGAATCCGACGCCAGTCTCGTCGGTTGGGGCGCTTGTCGCGGTTTGGCGTCGACCGGCGGAAGGTGGTCTTTGGAAGAAAGGGATCTACACATCAATTGCTTGGAACTTTTGGCCGGATCCTTCGCTCTCAAGAGTCTGGCGGGGGATCGGGTCAATTGTTGTGTCCTTCTTCGGATGGACAACGTGTCCGCAGTGCGCTATATCAATCGCCTGGGGGGCACGAAATCGAAGCCCTTGGCGGAACTTGCCCGCGATTTTTGGCATTTCTGTCTGGATGGCCAGGTATTTTCTGTCCTGGAGGATTTGTGGGGTCCTCTTCACGTGGATCTTTTTGCTTCTCGTTTGAACCGTCGGTTGCCCCGTTTTTTCAGTTGGCGTCCGGATCCGGAGGCGTTGGCTGTGGACGCTTTCCTTCAACCCTGGTTTCCGGATCGCAACTACGCGTTTCCTCCTTTTGCACTGATTGCCCGGACGGTTTTGTCAGTCCGGCGTCAGGGGGCGACGGTGGTTTTGATCACCCCTTTTTGGCCATCCCAGCCTTGGTTTCCCCAGCTGCTGGAGCTGTAGGTGGACATCCCACGTCTTCTGCCGTTGTTCCCTCATATTCTGGTGGACCCGTTGGGATTGCCTCACGATTTGGTCCTGGACGGGTCACTTCCTTTGATGGCTTGGCTGATTTCGGGGGACGTGAGTCTTCCCAGTCTCTTTCGCAGTCAGCTCGGTTCCTTCTGGCGGAATCATGGGCACCGGGTACCAGAGCCATGTACCAGTCGGCTTGGTCAGCTTGGCATCGCTGGTGCATGGCACGGGATTTGGATCCCGTTTCAGCGGCTCCAGTGGCAGTAGTTAATTTTCTGTCTTCCTTGTTTGATCAGGGTAGGGCACATCGGACCATCAACACGTACCGGTCGGCCATCTCGGCTGGTCACATGCCGGTTGATGGAGCACCGGTGGGTCAGTGCCCTATGGTCTGTCGGCTTTTACGGGGCATTCGGTTTTCAAGACCTCCTCAGTCCCGTTACCGGTCCTTGTAGGATGTTAATCTAGTTTTGGATTTCTTGGAGGCTTGGCCTTCCAATGAGGATCTCTCCTTGAAACAGCTCTCAGCTAAGCTAACTATGTTGTTGTGCCTTATTTCGTTTCGGCGGGTGGCTGATGTCCATGCTTTGGATCTCCACAGGCGGTCTTTTGTACCTGAGGGGGTCCGTTTTGTAATATGTCGACGAACTAAGACTAATTCGTGTTCGGTCCTCTATCCCGCTTTTCCGCTTAGGCCTCAGCTTTGTGTGGTTCGCTGTTTACAGGAGTATGAGCTTCGGACAGTTAACTTGCGGTGCTCAAACTGGCCGCAGTTGTTGATCTCTATCCGCAAACCTCATTTTCCCGTGTCCACGGCATCCTTGGCCCGTTGGGTACGTTGGGTTATGCGCTTGGCGGGCATTGATGTCACGCTGTTTGGAGCTCATTCCTCCAGGGGCGCCATGGCGTCCGGAGCCTTTCAAGCGGGGGGGCGCTTGGAGGATATTTTGAGAGCTGCTGATTGGTCTCGGGAATCTACATTTAGGGAGTTCTATTTTAAACCTGTGTCTCATGTATCTAATGATGTTGTTATGCAGCTTTAAACTAGCATAATATGAAGTCTCCGTGGAATGCAATAAAATTCGTGGATTTTCCTAACAATGTGTGACGGAAAGTCGGAATTTTATTAAAGACACGGAGACGAATATTATCCCTCCCTGGGATCCCTCCCTGTTCATTGTTTTTCTTCTGTTCTGTTTCAGGGTGATTTGCTGCGAGGCCGTGTATTATTCACTTTATGGCGGAATAAGGTGGACGCTGTCCTGAGTTTGTTGGTTCCGGTTTGGAGTTTGGTTTAGTTTCCCCGGCGGAGTTGTTCCGGTTCTGTTTGGTCGCTGGTTGTTCGAAAGAGGAGGAGTCACAGAAGACATCACCTTTTATAGGATTTGGGGGAGTGCCTAAAAGGGAGGAAGATGCCCTACAGCTGTTTCTTTTTGATTGTCTGTGTGAATAAACAGTTTCCTCTGCTGCTATTTGGAGTAGTGGGAAAGATTATAGCATAATATTCGTCTCCGTGTCTTTAATAAAATTCCGACTTTCCGTCACACATTGTTAGGAAAATCCACGAATTATACAGATACACCTGACTGCTGTATGATGGACTACTACCTAGGTAAGTCTTTCTGTTACACACAATAATTATATAGGTACACCTGACTGCTGTACGATGGACTCCTACCTAGGTAAGTCTTTCTGTTACACACAATAATTATATAGATACACCTGACTGCTGTGTGATGGACTTCTACCTAGGTAAGTGCTTCTGTTACATACAGTAATTATATAGATATACCTGACTGCTGTGTGATGGACTCCTACCTAGGTAAGTGCTTCTGTTACACACAGTAATTATATAGATACACTTGACTGCTGTGTGATGGACTCCTACCTAGGTAAGTGCTTCTGTTACACACAGTAATTATATAGATACACCTGACTGCTGTATGATGGACTCCTACCTAGGTAAGTACTTCTGTTACACACAGTAATTATATAGATACACCTGACTGCTGTGTGATGGACTCCTACCTAGGTAAGTGCTTCTGTTACACACAGTAATTATATAGATACGCCTGACTGCTGTATGATGGACTCCTACCTAGGTAAGTCCTTTTGTTACACACAGTAATTATACAGATACACCTGACTGCTGTGTGATGGACTCCTACCTAGGTAAGTGCTTCTGTTACACACAGTAATTATATAGATACGCCTGACTGCTGTATGATGGACTCCTACCTAGGTAAGTACTTCTGTTACACACAGTAATTATATAGATACACCTGACTGCTGTGTGATGGACTCCTACCTAGGTAAGTGCTTCTGTTACACACAGTAATTATATAGATATACACCTGACTGCTGTGTGATGGACTCCTACCTAGGTAAGTGCTTCTGTTACACACAGTAATTATATAGATACACCTGACTGCTGTATGATGGACTCCTACATAGGTAAGTGCTTCTATTACACACAATAATTATATAGATACACCTGATTGCTGTATGATGGGCTCCTACCTAGGAAAGTGCTTCTATTACACACAGGAATTATACAGATACACCTGACTGCTGTATGATGGAGCCCTACCTAGGTAAGTGCTTCTGTTACACACAGTAATTATATAGATACACCTGACTGCTGTATGATGGACTCCTACCTAGGTAAGTACTTCTGTTACACACAGTAATTACATAGATACACCTGACTGCTGTATGATGGACTCCTACCTAGGTAAGTACTTCTGTTACACACAGTAATTACATAGATACACCTGACTGCTGTATGATGGACTCCTACCTAGGTAAGTCCTTCTGTTACACACAGTAATTATATAGATACACCTGACTGCTGTATGATGGACTCCTACATAGGTAAGTGTTTCTATTACACACAATAATTATATAGATACACCTGATTGCTGTATGATGGGCTCCTACATAGGTAAGTGCTTCAATTACACACAGTAATTATACAGATACACCTGACTGCTGTATGATGGACTCCTACCTAGGTAAGTGTTTCTATTACACAAAGTAATTACATAGATACACCTGACTGCTGTATGATGGACTCCTACCTAGGTAAGTGCTTCTGCTACACACAGTAATTCTATAGATACGCCTGACTGCTGTGTGATGGACTTCTACCTAGGTAAGTGCTTCTGTTACACACAGTAATTATATAGATACGCCTGAGTGCTGTGTGATGGACTCCTACCTAGGTAAGTGCTTCTGTTACACACATTAATTAAATAGATACACCTGACTGTTGTATGACGGACTCATATCTAGGTAAGTCCTTCTGTTACACACATTAATTAAATAGATACACCTGACTGCTATATGATGGACTCCTACCTAGGTAAGTGCTTCTATTACACACAGTAATTATATGGATACACCTGACTGCTGTATGATGGACTCCTACCTAGGTAAGTGCTTCTGTTACACACAGTAATTATATAGATATATACCTGACTGCTGTATGATGGACTCCTACCTAGGTAAGTGCTTCTGTTACACACAGTAATTATATAGATATATACCTGACTGCTGTATGATGGACTCCTACCTAGGTAAGTGCTTCTGTTACACACAGTAATTATATAGATACACCTGACTGCTGTGTGATGGACTCCTACCTAGGTAAGTGCTTCTGTCACACACAGTAATTATACAGATACACCTGACTGCTGTATGATGGACTCCTACCTAGGTAAGTGCTTCTGTCACACACAGTAATTATATACATACACCTGACTGCTGTATGATGGACTCCTACCTAGGTAAGTGCTTCTGTCACACACAGTAATTATATAGATACACCTGACTGCTGTATGATGGACTCCTACCTAGGTAAGTGCTTCTGTTACACACAGTAATTATATAGATACACCTGACTGCTGTGCGATGGACTCCTACCTAGGTAAGTGCTTCTGTTACACACAGTAATTATATAGATACACCTGACTGCTGTGCGATGGACTCCTACCTAGGTAAGTGCTTCTGTTACACACAGTAATTATATAGATACACCTGACTGCTGTGCGATGGACTCCTACCTAGGTAAGTGCTTCTGTTACACACAGTAATTATATAGATACACCTGACTGCTGTGCGATGGACTCCTACCTAGGTAAGTGCTTCTGTTACACACAGTAATTATATAGATACACCTGACTGCTGTGCGATGGACTCCTACCTAGGTAAGTGCTTCTGTTACACACAGTAATTATATAGATACACCTGACTGCTGTGCGATGGACTCCTACCTAGGTAAGTGCTTCTGTTACACACAGTAATTATATAGATACACCTGACTGCTGTATGATGGACTCCTACCTAGGTAAGTCCTTCTGTTACACACAGTAATTATATAGATACACCTGACTGCTGTATGATGGACTCCTACATAGGTAAGTGTTTCTATTACACACAATAATTATATAGATACACCTGATTGCTGTATGATGGGCTCCTACATAGGTAAGTGCTTCAATTACACACAGGAATTATACAGATACACCTGACTGCTGTATGATGGACTCCTACCTAGGTAAGTGTTTCTATTACACACAGTAATTACATAGATACACCTGACTGCTGTATGATGGACTCCTACCTAGGTAAGTGCTTCTGTTACACACAGTAATTCTATAGATACGCCTGACTGCTGTGTGATGGACTTCTACCTAGGTAAGTGCTTCTGTTACACACAGTAATTATATAGATACGCCTGAGTGCTGTGTGATGGACTCCTACCTAGGTAAGTGCTTCTGTTACACACATTAATTAAATAGATACACCTGACTGTTGTATGACGGACTCATATCTAGGTAAGTCCTTCTGTTACACACATTAATTAAATAGATACACCTGACTGCTATATGATGGACTCCTACCTAGGTAAGTGCTTCTATTACACACAGTAATTATATGGATACACCTGACTGCTGTATGATGGACTCCTACCTAGGTAAGTGCTTCTGTTACACACAGTAATTATATAGATATATACCTGACTGCTGTATGATGGACTCCTACCTAGGTAAGTGCTTCTGTTACACACAGTAATTATATAGATATATACCTGACTGCTGTATGATGGACTCCTACCTAGGTAAGTGCTTCTGTTACACACAGTAATTATATAGATACACCTGACTGCTGTGTGATGGACTCCTACCTAGGTAAGTGCTTCTGTCACACACAGTAATTATACAGATACACCTGACTGCTGTATGATGGACTCCTACCTAGGTAAGTGCTTCTGTCACACACAGTAATTATATACATACACCTGACTGCTGTATGATGGACTCCTACCTAGGTAAGTGCTTCTGTCACACACAGTAATTATATAGATACACCTGACTGCTGTATGATGGACTCCTACCTAGGTAAGTGCTTCTGTCACACACAGTAATTATATAGATACACCTGACTGCTGTGCGATGGACTCCTACCTAGGTAAGTGCTTCTGTTACACACAGTAATTATATAGATACACCTGACTGCTGTGCGATGGACTCCTACCTAGGCAAGTGCTTCTGTTACACACAGTAATTATATAGATACACCTGACTGCTGTGCGATGGACTCCTACCTAGGTAAGTGCTTCTGTTACACACAGTAATTATATAGATACACCTGACTGCTGTGCGATGGACTCCTACCTAGGTAAGTGCTTCTGTTACACACAGTAATTATATAGATACACCTGACTGCTGTGCGATGGACTCCTACCTAGGTAAGTGCTTCTGTTACACACAGTAATTATATAGATACACCTGACTGCTGTGCGATGGACTCCTACCTAGGTAAGTGCTTCTGTTACACACAGTAATTATATAGATACACCTGACTGCTGTGCGATGGACTCCTACCTAGGTAAGTGCTTCTGTTACACACAGTAATTATATAGATACACCTGACTGCTGTGCGATGGACTCCTACCTAGGTAAGTGCTTCTGTTACACACAGTAATTACATAGATACACCTGACTGCTGTGCGATGGACTCCTACCTAGGTAAGTGCTTCTGTTACACACAGTAATTACATAGATACACCTGACTGCTGTATGATGGACTCCTACCTAGGTAAGTGCTTCTGTTACACACAGTAATTATATAGATACACCTGACTGCTGTATGATGGACTCCTACCTAGGTAAGTGCTTCTGTTACACACAGTAATTACATAGATACACCTGACTGCTGTATGATGGACTCCTACCTAGGTAAGTGTTTCTATTACACACAGTAATTATATAGATACGCCTGACTGCTGTATGATGGACCCCTGCCTAGGTAAGTGCTTCTGTTACACACAGTAATTACATAGATACACCTGACTGCTGTGTGAGATGGACTCCTGCCTAGGTAAGTGCTTCTGTTACACACAGTAATTATACAGATACCCCTGACTGCTGTGAGATGGACTCCTGCCTAGGTAAGTGCTTCTGTTACACACAGTAATTACATAGATATACTTAACTGCTATATAATGGACAGCTGACAGCAGGAGATCCGGGTCCGGGGACCCCAGGCAGCTCTTCAGCAGAGCCGAAATAGCACAAATTAAAAAGAAATACTTCACTGGAACGGTCTACAAAGCGAGCTTGCAAACCAGGTACACTTTGTAGATCGTTCCAATTAAGTATTTCTTTTTAGATTTCGGTATATCGGCTCTGCTGAAGAGCCACCTTGAGTCAGCCGACACGAATCTCCTGCTGTCAGCTTTACACCTGACATCAGTGACGGGAGAACTTTAAAACGTTCTGTCAGACCATAAAGGTTTGAGAGATGGGACTGGGATGATTTAGTATATTTTTTTAACAGTTACAATGTTGTTATGTTTTAAAGCGGAACTAACACAGCTAACAAACGTCGTCTGTATTAATTCCCTATCTGGTGACTAGCTGCTTAGTAGCGCTAGTCGCCAGAATTATTACCTCTTCACGGAGAAATCTGAAGTGATCCTCGGCTGACAGGCAGGACAGAGAGCGGACATCTTACCCTAGTGACGTCCGCGCGCCTGCAATGTCAGTCCCTTCTGGAGCCGAATGGCTCCTAGCAACGCCTCCTACAGCCGTCTGGGACTGACAGCGCAGGCGCGCGGACGTCACTAGGGCAAGATGTCTGCGCTCCGTCCTGCCTGTCAGCCGAGGATCACTTCAAATTTCTCCATGAAGAGGTAATAATTCTGGCGACTAGCGCTACTAAGCAGCTAGTCGCCAGATAGGGAATTATTAAAGACGTTTGTTAGCGGTGTTAGTTCTGCTTTAAGAGGACATTACTATCCCTTTAAAGTTGTTCTTCTTAAATAAATAAAAAGATCTAAGTCTTTTTTTTTTTTTTTTTTTTTTTTATAATTTTATACTTTTGGAGTAAAATGTTGGTAAAGTTCCCCCCTTCCCGTCCCTTTTATTCACATCAGCGCTCTAGCTGACAAACTTGTTTTCTGGTCCGCAGACAGGATGGCTCGTCTGCAGAGCCGAAATAACATTGTATAGAAAGAGAATCTTTGTATAGAAAGAGAGAATCTTTTGTGTGTGCCTAAAAGGGATAGTAATGGTTAATTTTAAAGGGATAGTAATGTCAGAAAAAAAGTATTAACTATATGGTAGATACAATTAAAAAAGAGAACTTGCACTTATTCCTATCTCTCAGACCATTATGTTTTGAGAGATATAGGAAAAGAAAGTTCTCTGGTCCCTCCTCTTTCTGCTTGATGAGCTGTAAAGCTGTCAGAAGCAGATTCTGGTCACTTGACCAGATGTGGCTCTTCAGCAGCGCGGATATAACAATATCTAAAGATAAATACTTAATTTGGAATGGTCTACAAAGTGTGCCTGGCTTGCACTCACACTTTGTAGACCTTTCCAATTAAGTATTTATTTCTAAATAGTGTGATTTCAGCTCTGCTGAAGAGCCTCTGTCTGGTCAAATGACCGGAATCTGCAGCTGTCAGCTAGATGGCAGACTTGAGTAAAACAGCCAGGAAAAGGTAACAAGTTATATCTCTCAAACCATAAAGATTTGAGAGATAAGACTTACATTGATGTTAATCTTTTTTTAATGTCTACAATACTAAATTAACTTAAAATTAACCATTACTATCCCATTAAAAGGATAGTATTGCTTGAAAATAATTTTATTTTATATTGCAGCCCTTAAAAAACATTAAAAATGATATAAGTCTTATCTACCAAACCTTTATGGCTTGAGAGATTTTAGCAAGTAAAGTTTCCCCTGGAGTGACGTCACTGCTCAAGCCTTCAGATTTGGAATCTGTCCTGGGACCGGCCGCGGCTTTTCAGCAGTGCAGAGATCACAATCTTTAAAACGAATTTCTTCATTGGAATGGTCTACAAAGTATGCTTGCAAGCCAGGCACACTTTGTAGACAGTTCCAATTAAATAGTTCTTTTTAAAGATCATGATCTCGGCACTGCTAAAGAGCTGCCCACTGATCTGTAGACCGGATTCCAAATCTTTCCACTAGATGGCAGACTTGGCTAAAACAGTCAGGAAAATGGAAGTTTACTTAACTTTACTTGCTAATATCTCCCAAACCATAAAGGTTTTTAATGTTTTTTAAGGGCTACAGTACAAAATCAAAGCATTTTCAAGCAGTACTATCCCTTTAAGTTTATTTTATATTGTAGGCATTAAAAAAACATTAACAACAAGTCTTATCTCTCAAACCGTTATGGTTTGAGAGACATACAGAGCTAAAGTTACCACTTTGTAGGCCGTTCCAATGAAGTATTTCTTTTTCGATTTCGGTATATCGGCTCTGCTGAAGAGCTGCCTTGAGTTGGCCGTTATGGATCTCCTGCTGTCAGCTTTACAGCTGACATTAGTGACAGGGGAACTTTAGAATGCTCTATCTCTCAAACCATAAAGGTTTGAGAGGTAGAAATGGCATAGATGGATTTCTTATTTTATTCTCTACAATATTTTTATATATTTAAGACATTACTATCCCTTTAAAGGGATAGGGATACTTCATTTTATCTTTACTTTATTTTGTAGGCTTTAAAAAAACATGAAGAATGATATGTCTTATCTCTCAAACCTTTATGGTTTGAGAGATATTCACAAGCAAAGTTTCCCCTCTCGCCCCTTTTACCTAGTGTAAGCCATCTCTTCTCAGATGTGGAATCCAGTCCATAGACCAGACAGATAACAGAAGGGGACAATCTTCTTCCTATGAGAACAATGAAAGCCCTGCCCCCCTTGACAAGTTTTTCAGGTTTTTCCCTTATCTTAATTGAAGATTGTCCCTCTCTGCAGTCTACTTGGGAAACTCCCTTCTGATCTGGCTGAACAGTGTTACATCAGTAAAAGGGGCGGGAGGAGATACTTTATCATTCAATTACTCTTGTACTACAACTCTGACAGAATTGAATTAACATTCTCCAAAGTCCAAATACTATGACAATTAATTGGAGCTCCTTTTATTATGAAACATTACTATCCCTTTAAATTGGTGTAAACCATCTGCACTATATGAGACCAAAAAAATCCCCATTGAATTTAACTCATTGAATTTGAGGTCTCCGATGTATTCAAGGGGATAAAAGCCTCCTTTAAACTAAACTAATGAGTATTTGGGGGGGTTAATTGCCCCCCACGGAGCAGTTGTTTTGTTCCAGAAGTGGACATTCTTAGCCAGATCCATATGGCTCTGAGTGTCCCTGTAAAACGTGTACTCTGGGCAATAAACCTGTTAATTCTGGTAACAACATGTGACTCTTTCCCTTGACCTTCAACTATAATTTCCTGATAAAGTGGAGAGCGGATAAACCATCAAAGGTACAAGAGTAAATATATCTCCGTATTTACACAGAAAGTGACATTTAAGAGCAGAGTGTGAGAAGCCACGCGTGTGAATACATCTATATATAAGTTTAACTGTTTCTGGTTCTCTGTCATCCCTTTCCTGGGGAGGCATGGGTGTCATACTGCGACCAGAAGCAGCAAGTTGCCACGGGGCAGTGATTTTGAAAGGAGTAGACGGGGGGCAAACTTGTCAAACTTGCTGCAGCGAGACTCACCACCATGGGCGTCTGAAGGGGGAAGGGGTGTGTATAGAGGTAGGTTATGTTTACCTGTATGTGTACATACGCAGGTGGGATAAATATACGGGTTATCAGTTTATTCCGTGAATACAATCGTACATCTGCAGGGCAGGTAAGTACAGTGCACACTGGGCTGACTGCGCTGCGGATACGTATTCCAGTTTCATTCCCGCGCAGCGCGCGCCTCCATTACTGAGCGATAACATAACTACAAAGTAAAGGACTCATCAGAAAAAGCTTTTAGCAGGTGCGAAATATTGTAAGATCAGCATCTTTTTTCAGCTGTCAGAAGAACAGTATTCCTTTAGTCCAATGACCTACAGAATTTAATTATACACAAAAGCAAATAAATAATCAGTGTAAGATAAACATGGAGTTTCAACCCTTTCAGTACCACAGATGTGCCCAACGCTCTGCCAGACAATCAGCTGGGTGCCATTCTGGCATGGAAAGCGTTAAACCTCTATATGTACAAAAGTCGTAATTGAACCATAGAGAAAATAAGAGACAGCAAACGCAAGGGGAGTAATTCAAGGGGAATCATTCTCTTAAAGGGATAGTAATATCTGATTTTCCTAAAGTTGAATATTGTTCATGTAAAAAAAAGGAAATTCAACAATGCAAGTCCCATTCCTTAAAGGGATAGTAAGCCCCCCAAAAAAACTGTAAGCCAAATGATGGAATAATAAAAACATACTTAAACGCCCTCATTCCCATCTCTCAAACCATTATGATTTGAGAGATGTAAGAAAATAAAGATCTCCGCTCTCTCCCCTTTCTGCCTGGGGAGCTGTAAAGCTGTCAGAGGCAGAATCCGGTCGCCCGACTGTAGGCGGCTCTTCAGGAGCGCTGTCATCGAGATATCTAACTATAATTACTTCATCGGTATGGTCTGTGTGTGCCTGGCTTGCAAGCACACGTTGTAGACCATTCCGATGAAGTAATTATAGTTAGATATCTAGATGACAGCGCTCCTGAAGAGCCGCCGTCCGGTCCCGGAAGCAGGATCTCATGACGTCCTCTATACAGCGGACATATGAGAAGGGGGAGGGAGCGGAGGTCTTTATTTTCTTACATCTCTCAAACCATAACGGTTTGAGAGATGGGAATGAGGGCGTTAAGTATGTTTTTATTATTCCTATCATTTGGCTTACAGTTTTTTGGGGGGTTTACTATCCTTTTAAAGTTTTATAATTTTTGAGTTGTAAGTTTATAAAGTTCCTCCCCTCCCGCCCCTTTTACAGATGTCGGCGCTCTAGCTGACAGATGAAGGTTCTGGTCATTTGACCGGACGTCTCTTCAGCACAGCCACAGAAGCATTGTCTACACAGAAATACTTCATTGCATGCCTCCCAGGCACACTTTGTTGACCGTTCTAATGAAGTATTTTGGCTCTGATGAAGAGCCATACAGTCACATGACCAGAATCTAGATCTGTCAGCTACAGAGCTGACGTCTGTAAAAGGGGCGGGAGGAGGGAACTTTATAAACTTATAACTCAAAAACTATAAAATTTTAAGGAACGGAGACTTGCATCATTGAATTTTTTTATATGAACAACTAGTTGAATAGCCCGTTACACGGGCCACAGTGCCACTGCAACCCGGTCACGGGGCAATCACACGCAGTAGAGACTGCCCGCGCCACGGCTGATACAGAGCTGGATGCTCCTTCGGAGCGCCCAGCTCTATATCAGCTGTAGCGTGGGCAGTCTCTACTGCGCATGACTGCAGCACGCGCAGCAGTGTCTACTGCAAATGTCACGGTGTTACACACAATTTAGCAAATTATTATATAGGATATTCAACTATTAGTATCCCTTTAAACTGCAATATTTCTAATTGCACTATTGTAGATTAACCATCTAAGGACTACAGGGTTGTGCTCTGTGGTTCTGTTTGACAACCACAATGTTAAACAGAAACACTTACGTTAAAATAAACACGGAGAGTTTTCATTTGCTTTGCCTTGTCCCGATTTCTTATGTAATGCAGCAAATGTCACTTTCCTAGATAATATTTACATTGACCAGTTACATCCACGTCAGCTGGTTCAGCCTCTGATTTCACTCCAGCGGCTGCCCACGAGTCAGTACTGAATTACCCTGATGACGGACAACTCGGATCTCTATGTATTCTATACTGTCTCACAGACTTGGCAGTGGTCAGGAGAAAATCCAGAATTTTGATTGAATCCTGTTTCCCAGGAATAGTTAATAATTGATATTTCCTGCTCAGGGAAAACATTACAAATTAATTTGTAGTAATGTAAAGAGACACTGATACTTGGTGATACCCCTTTTTTTGGTTTGTTTTGGGGGACTAACAGTTTTAATCTTCTGAGTGCCAGAGGGGTATGCAAGGGCTAACTACAACCCACTCCCCACTATGGCCCCCCAAACGCCTAATGGCCCTTATGACATTTTCCCTTAGCTAAAGAGATAACATGGTTCATCCTGGATGTCGCTCATTGAGGCAAACATGACAGCTGATCCCAGGACCGCAGACTCTGCTCACTGCATATGGTAATCTTACCTACCTTTCTGGCACTCAAAGGGTTAATGAATTGCAAAGCACTGCGTACCCCTCTGGCACAAAAAGGGTTAAGTACAGCAACACGGTGCTAGGGTGACCACGGGTCCCGGAACGTCCGGGACTGTCCCTTATTTGAAGCCTATGTCCCGCGTCCCGGGTCATCTCCCACCGGGACCATGAAGTGTCCCGGAATGAAGCCAAGCCACCCACACAGCAGCACAAACAGTCACTCTCTCAGTGGCGTCGCCGGGGGGGGGGGCAGAGGGGGCCAGTGCCCCCCCCAATTTTCTTCACCTCCCAGTGTTTGTTCTGTTTTTTTTTTTTAATTATGTCGCCCTGGATGTCAGCCTGCAAGCGGTGTGTCACATCATGGACGCCGCGAGGGAGCACTTGGTAGCATAAATCAGCGCTCCCTCATGGCGTCCATGATGTGACACACCGTTTGCAGGCTGACATCCAGGGCAGCAATCCAGCTGATCTCCTGTAGGCAAGCGCTCTAGTAATACAGAGCGCTGGGAGATGACATCATCTCCCAGCGCTCTGCATTACTGAGCACAGCGCGCGGGAGCTTCAGCTCTGTGCCGGAGGAGGCACAGAGCACTTTCCACACCGCTAGACCACCAGGGACTCAAGGTAGGGCATCAAGGGGCAATGTGGAGATGAAGAGGCTTTATGGTAGGGTGACCACATGTCCCGGAATGGCAGAACGGAAATGTGGTCACCCTACACGGTGCACACTCCTCTAGTCTTAGTAATACATAGTAACACTTAATATGTATTAAATGTATATATAGTAAGGCTTATCTAGATGTAAACAAGTTAGCCCCCACTGCTAAGAGATGTTTTAATCCAAATTATTGCAGCTCAAACTTGATTTTCTTTAGGTGCAGTATATCAATGGCCTGAAAGGTTACAGTGACGCTGTTGCTACACCGTCCTATAGACAGCTCTGGTCAATTGACCATAAACTTCCAAAGGATGATTTATCAATAGCGCCACTGTAACATTTCGGGCAACTGAGATATTATGCCAAAATTTGGTTCAAGTTTGAGCTGTAATAACTTTTGAATAAAACAGCTCAGCATTGGTAGTTACTTTTTGTACTCAGGACGATAAACCCTGCAATATGTATTTTACTATATATTAAGCATTACTATCCCTTTAAGTAGGCTCAAGCATCAACCCGCTCCAGTTTGGAAAAAAATTGCCGCCAACTGTCATGTCCACCTCCATGGACCTGATACCCAGAACGAACTGAAAAGGTTATCTCTCTGGAACCCTGGAGAAAGATTCACAGGAACCATTAGAATATTCTGGCCATAGAAAGGTAAGTTGGTGGGTTATTATTAGGGGTGTTACTTCTCCTTTAACACCTTAAGGACCGTGGCATCGGGCGTGGGGCTGCCCTAGAGGACCAATGCATTATGGGATGGCAGAGTGACGTGCAGTCATGCTGCCATCCCAGAATTCAATGATGGACAGGACCGTCACCGGTCCTTAATGTGCAAACCAAAGGCCTAGCCAGGACGAGTTGAAGAAACGGAAAGTGTTTGCTGCAAAGAAGCTTGGGAGTGATGATAGAGTGCAAGGCTTCAGTCTGTAGCCAGTTACAGGTGTACCCTTACTGCAGCTAAGAGCTGGGTTGAAGACGTTGAACACAAGGCCAAAAATCTGACCCTAGATGAGCCAGTGCTGGAGATGTTAAAGGAATAGTAATGTTTCCCAAAAACAGCAGCTCCAATTAATCATAGCATTTGGGCCATGGCGAGTGTTATTTCAATACTGTCAGACTTGTAGTTCAAGAGTAATTGAATAATAAAGTATCCCCCTCCCGCCCCTTTTACTGATGTAACACTGCTCCCCTCAGAGCAGCAAGACTGTCCGGATGGATCGAAGAGAGGGAGACTCTTCAGTGATCATAAGGAAAAACCTGTCAAGGGGGCAGGGTTTTCCTTATGTTCAAAGAAAGAAGATTGTCCCCTGCTGTGATCTGTCCAGTCAAGAGACCAGATTCCACATCTGAGGGGAGGTGGCTTACACTAGGTAAAAGGGGCGGGAGGGGGATACTTTATCATTTAATTACTCTTGTACTACAACTCTGACAGTATTGAAATAACACTCTCCATGGCCCAAATACTATGAAGATTAATTGGAGCTGCTGTTTTTGTGAAACATTACTAATCCCTTTAGCCAGGAGAATGCAATGAATCTTAAAGCCAAATCATAAACCAGAAGATAAGTTAGAGACAAACCAAAAGTCAGGGTAGGGCGAGTACAGTCAGGGTTGATAAAAAGGTCCGAAGTTGAGGTAGGCTGACTTCTAGAGAAGTTAGAAGGAGAATCGAAGTTCATGACAGGCTCAGTACAAGCAGGAAAAAAGTACAAGCCGATGTCAAAATTAGGAAAACATTCAACAGGACCCAGTCTTCAACACCATGGATCCCAACTGAGCACAGAGACTAGATCTGAGGATGCTTAAATAGAAAAGATAAAAAAGAAACAGTGCACATGGTCTCTCGGGGCCATATGTTCAAAGACGTAGCAAAATAGCTTTTGTCGTTTGTACTGACTTTTCAGAGTACAGTGTCATTGGGATCGTTAATATTTTCAGAGAGTGTCGGTTGTGATTGGAAATATGTCGTTTGTCCTGACTGAAATTGTGGTATGGAACAACAAAAAAAGTCTTAACTAAAGGCAAAAAATGTCTTTAAAAATGTCTTAACTAAAGACAAAAATTCTCACATTCAGAACACATTCCCTCCACTTTTTTCTTAACGTACAAATTTTGTCTTTTGAAAGACATTTTTTTGTCGTTAGTTACGACAAATTTTCTTTTCCTCTATACGACACTGGAGAATAGTTTAGCCACGCCCCTTTGCCCGTCAATTCTGGAGTTGTGTCGTATACAACGGTCATTACTAGTTTTTTGTCTGATACTTTATAGAAAATATGTCGTTCATGCATTCAATGACTTATTTTTGTCTTTCATACGAAAATTTTTTGTCGTTATCCCTTTGAACATCCGGCCCTTAGTGTTGTATTCCTTCTGTTCTTTGAACCTTCACCAAACACCTCAGATAGTAGGAATAATACTCACATTTTTCAGAGGCATTAAAGGAGCAGTAAACTTTTTTTATGAAAACACATATTTTACAGAGCATTTCCTGCTGAATAAAACAAGGTTACTCCCATCGCTGTCAGATATTTTATTAAAAAATTATAGCACTTTAAATAACCAGGAAGTGAATTTACTGTGTTTACTTCCTGATAGTTCTGACTGACAGGAAGTGAATTTACTGTGTTTACTTCCTGATAGTTCTAACTGACAGGAAGTGAATTTACTATGTTTACTTCCTGATACTTCTGACTGACACGAAGTGAATTTACTGTGTTTATTTCCTGATACTTCTGACTGACAGGAAGTGAATTTACTATGTTTACTTCCTGATAGTTCTAACCGACAGGAAGTGAATTTACTTTGTTTACTTCCTGATAGAAGGGAATTTACTGTGTTTACTTCCTGATACTTCTGACTGACAGGAAGTGAATTTACTTTGTTTACTTCCTGATAGTTCTGACTGACAGGAAGGGAATTTACTGTGTTTACTTCCTGATACTTCTGACTGACAGGAAGTGAATTTACTGTGTTTACTTCCTGATAGTTCTAACTGACAGGAAGTGACAGGCAGTTTCTATCACATTCTATGGAGAACTGCATGTCTCTGACTATTCTAACTTTCCTCTCAATTAGAATCTAACAGGAAATCTAATTAGAATTTGACCACTAGAGGGCACTGCTAATGTAAAAAAACATGGGTTTAAACTGTAATAACTCTGGAAATACAAATCTCTCCGCAGTGGGAGTACCCTTATTTTACTCAATAGGAAAATCCCTACAATATAAATGTTTTCATAAAAAATTTTACTGCTCCTTTAAAACTGGCCTCTGCAGTATCAGAGTGAGTACTGGAACACATGCTAATGCTTGTATAACACAGGTACATTGGTTTCCATCTCCACTTTTCTTGTTCCAATTGGCTGAACTACTGCACAAACAATTGTGTATATCTAACGTCTGCACTTTTTATTTAAGTATACAATAACTTTAAAAACAATTAAAATACCACAAATAAATCATATCTCATGCCATAAATTGTATTGGCCTTGTTGTATTGATTTCAAACAAGCTCTAAGTGTTTCGTGACTAAACGTCACTTTATCAAGAGCTTTGTAATCCACATGCTGCCATCTATTTGACTATCCTCTGTGCGGGAACACATAATAGCTAAGCCACTGACTAAACTACCAATCACCAGTGGTGTCGCTAAAGTCACATGTCTACTATCCGAAAAAAAAAAAATCTCTTACAGCGATAAATCCATAACCTCTCTGTCGCTTCCCTTAATATTTGTGAGGATTCATTATTCTCTATCCTATTGCCATGAAACTTAAAGGGATAGTAATGTTTCATAATAAAAGCAGCTCTAATTAATCATCATAGTATTTGGGCTTTGGAGAGTGTTATTTCAATTCTGTCAGAGTTGTAGTACAAGAGTAATTCAATGTATCCCCCTCCCTCCCCTTTTACTGATGTGACACTGCTCAGCCAGATCAGAAGGGAGGTGCCCAGGTAGACTGCAGAGAGGGACAATCTTCAATTAAGATAAGGGAAAAACCTGAAAAACTTGTCAAGGGGGGCAGGGCTTTTATTGTTCTCACAGGAAGAAGATTGTCCCCTTCTGTTATCTGTCTGGTCTATGGACTGGATTCCACATCTGAGAAGAGATGGCTTACACTAGGTAAAAGGGGCGAGAGGGGAAACTTTGCTTGTGAATATCTCTCAAACCATAAAGGTTTGAGAGATAAGACTTATATCGTTCTTCATGTTTTTTTTAATGTCTACAAAATAAAATAAAGATAAAACAAAGTATTACTATCCCTTTACATAAAAATATCAAACCATGATCTGAAACTTTCCCATCCTCCTCCACATTAATCACTGGATTCCACATTAGCCAACAGTGGTGCACGTTACGTCAGTTGGTGAGCTCCACCACTTCCTTACTCGTCATACAACCTACCAATCAAACCACAGGCTCCCTCAACCACGGAAGCATTCCACCATACAATAATACATTCTATGATATGATTCAACAGGCCAGTCTCTATATTAATATCTCCACTATAAGTGCGTTCAACCATGGATCAGTGTGGTCCACACAAAATCCATAGTGGTGTATGGTTCACATTTAACAACTTCACGTCTTAACTAGCTTGCATCCCTCCTAAGTTAACCATAAAATGTACCTAAATCTACTCCATTCAGCCTTCAAATCAGTGGCATAACTATAGGGGTCACACCTGCGACCAGGCCCGTCACTCCAGGGGCCAGGCCGCCCCCTGCGACCCCTCCACCTGGCGCCCGCAATCTCCCTCCGGCTCTCTAGTAATACAGAGCGCTGGGAGATGACATCATCTAGTAATGTAGAGCTCTGGGAGATGACATCATCTAGTAATGCAGAGCGCTGGTAGATGACATCATCTAGTAATGCAGAGCACTGGGAGATGACATCATCTCATTACTGCATTACTAAGAGGACCGCGCGGGAGCTCCAGGGAGGTAAGAGATGGGAGCATTGTGAAGATTGAGGGGCATTGAAGAGGGGGTCAATGTGGTCGAGGGGGGGCCAATGTGGTCGAGGGGGGCCAGTGGCATTTCTTGCACCAGGGCCCGAATGCTTCTAGTTACCCCTCTGCTTCAAATGCCTCATTTTGTGGGTTTATCCCACTACTAAAGTAACCACTTTGATTTCTATTATATTTTATAACCAGCTCTATTATTGACAATAACCTCTATAATATGTACAATATATAGATAATCCAATGTGTCAAACACAGTGGGAAAAAAATGAATTAGATATACACAAAAAATATACACGTGCACCCATACATGTACGCACACCAACACGTACACATACATGTGCATATATTTGCCTTCATTGGCTCCAGAAACAACACAGTTTTGATATTGAAAAATTACTGTAAAAAATTGTAATAAAAATCCTCTTGTGAAGGAAAACAATAAATGTTTAATCACAACCAATAAAAACACAAGAGTATACACTTAAAAATACATCAGATTCAAACCTCAGGTATTAGATTCCTACAATATACATGTAACATACACTGTCACCTCCTACAGGTGTGATAATACTTTATCATAATATAAAATAACTAGTTGAACAGCCCGTTACACGGGCCACAGTGCCACTGCCACCCGGTTGCGGGGCAGTCACGCGCAGTGGAGACTGCCCGCGCCGCGGCTGATACAGAGCTGGGTGCTCCTTCAGAACGCCCAGCTCTGTATCAGCCGCGGAGCAGGCAGTCTCCACTGCGCATGACTGCAGCACGCGCAGCAGTGTGCACTCTGCATGTCTTGGAGTTACACACAATTTAGCGAATTATTATATAGGATTATTATAGTCATATATCATAACCCATGAACATGTCACATACACGGTGCATCAGTGTGAAACACACAAACACAGAACAAGTGCGTGGCCCCAATTACAGAAACAAACCTAATCTATTCACACAGGAAGAATATATACTCTGATCCACAATATAACAGTAACATGCATAAAGAACCATTTCCAGCTTTTCATTCAACCCTGTGGGGTACATAGTATTTAGAGCATAGATCCAGAAAGACTTATGCTTGCACAGCATCGTGAATCTATCTCTTATATTGGGCATGATGCACTAACTAGCGACTAACATTAAGTCTTGCTCACCTCCCCTAGCACGGACTTCCTGTCTTATCCCTACATTACCTCCCCCACTCACTGACACTGCTCAGCAATGCATTACCCACCTCCCCTAGCACTGACTTCCTGTCTTATCCCTACATTACCTCCCCCACTCACTGACACTGCTCAGCAATGCATTACCCACCTCCCCTAGCACGGACTTCCTGTCTTATCCCTACATTACCTCCCCCACTCACTGACACTGCTCAGCAATGCATTACCCACCTCCCCTAGCACTGACTTCCTGTCTTATCCCTACATTACCTCCCCCACTCACTGACACTGCTCAGCAATGCATTACCCACCTCCCCTAGCACTGGCTTCCTGTCTTATCCCTACATTACCTCCCCAATCACTGACACTACTCAGCAATGTATTACCCACCTCCCCTAGCACTGACTTCCTGTCTTATCCCTACATTACCTCCCCCACTCACTGACACTGCTCAGCAATGCATTACCCACCTCCCCTAGCACTGGCTTCCTGTCTTATCCCTACATTACCTCCATCATTCACTGACACTGCTCAACAATGCATTACCCACCTCCCAGAGCACTGACTTCCTGTCTTATCCCTACATTACCTCCCCCACTCACTGACACTGCTCAGCAATGCATTACCCACCTCCCCTAGCACTGACTTCCTGTCTTATCCCTACATTACCTCCTCACTCACTGACACTGCTCAGCAATGCATTACCCACCTCCCCTAGCACTGACTTCCTGTCTTATCCCTACATTACCTCTCCACTCACTGACACTGCTCAGCAATGCATTACCCACCTCCCCTAGCACTGGCTTCCTGTCTTATCCCTACATTACCTCCAAACTCACTGACACTGCTCAGCAATGCATTACCCAGCTCTCCTAGTACTGACTTCCTGTCTTATCCCTACATTACCTCCATCATTCACTGACACTGCTCAGCAATGCATTACCCACCTCCCCTAGCACTGGCTTCCTGTCTTATCCCTACATTACCTCCATCATTCACTGACACTGCTCAGCAATGCATTGCCCACCTCCCCTAGCACTGACTTCCTGTCTTATCCCTATATTATCTCCCCCACTCACTGACACTGCTCAGCAATGCATTACCCACCTCCCCTAGCACTGGCTTCCTGTCTTATCCCTACATTACCTCCCCAATCACTGACACTACTCAGCAATGTATTACCCACCTCCCCTAGCACTGACTTCCTGTCTTATCCCTACATTACCTCCCCCACTCACTGACACTGCTCAGCAATGCATTACCCACCTCCCCTAGCACTGGCTTCCTGTCTTATCCCTACATTACCTCCATCATTCACTGACACTGCTCAGCAATGCATTACCCACCTCCCAGAGCACTGACTTCCTGTCTTATCCCTACATTACCTCCCCCACTCACTGACACTGCTCAGCAATGCATTACCCACCTCCCCTAGCACTGACTTCCTGTCTTATCCCTACATTACCTCCTCACTCACTGACACTGCTCAGCAATGCATTACCCACCTCCCCTAGCACTGACTTCCTGTCTTATCCCTACATTACCTCTCCACTCACTGACACTGCTCAGCAATGCATTACCCACCTCCCCTAGCACTGGCTTCCTGTCTTATCCCTACATTACCTCCAAACTCACTGACACTGCTCAGCAATGCATTACCCAGCTCTCCTAGTACTGACTTCCTGTCTTATCCCTACATTACCTCCATCATTCACTGACACTGCTCAGCAATGCATTACCCACCTCCCCTAGCACTGGCTTCCTGTCTTATCCCTACATTACCTCCATCATTCACTGACACTGCTCAGCAATGCATTGCCCACCTCCCCTAGCACTGACTTCCTGTCTTATCCCTATATTATCTCCCCCACTCACTGACACTGCTCAGCAATGCATTACCCACCTCCCCCTAGCACTGACTTCCTGTCTTATCCCTACATTACCTCCCCCACTCACTGACACTGCTCAGCAATGCATTACCCACCTCCCCTAGCACTGGCTTCCTGTCTTATCCCTACATTACCTCCCCAATCACTGACACTGCTCAGCAATGTATTACCCACCTCCCCTAGCACTGACTTCCTGTCTTATCCCTACATTACCTCCCCCACTCACTGACACTGCTCAGCAATGCATTACCCACCTCCCCTAGCACTGGCTTCCTGTCTTATCCCTACATTACCTCCATCATTCACTGACACTGCTCAGCAATGCATTACCCACCTCCCAGAGCACTGACTTCCTGTCTTATCCCTACATTACCTCCCCCACTCACTGACACTGCTCAGCAATGCATTACCCACTTCCTCTAGCACTGACTTCCTGTCTTATCCCTACATTACCTCCTCACTCACTGACACTGCTCAGCAATGCATTACCCACCTCCCCTAGCACTGACTTCCTGTCTTATCCCTACATTACCTCTCCACTCACTGACACTGCTCAGCAATGCATTACCCACCTCCCCTAGCACTGGCTTCCTGTCTTATCCCTACATTACCTCCAAACTCACTGACACTGCTCAGCAATGCATTACCCAGCTCTCCTAGTACTGACTTCCTGTCTTATCCCTACATTACCTCCATCATTCACTGACACTGCTCAGCAATGCATTACCCACCTCCCCTAGCACTGGCTTCCTGTCTTATCCCTACATTACCTCCATCATTCACTGACACTGCTCAGCAATGCATTGCCCACCTCCCCTAGCACTGACTTCCTGTCTTATCCCTATATTATCTCCCCCACTCACTGACACTGCTCAGCAATGCATTACCCACCTCCCCCTAGCACTGACTTCCTGTCTTATCCCTACATTACCTCCCCCACTCACTGACACTGCTCAGCAATGCATTACCCACCTCCCCTAGCACTGGCTTCCTGTCTTATCCCTACATTACCTCCCCAATCACTGACACTGCTCAGCAATGCATTACCCAGCTCTCCTAGTACTGACTTCCTGTCTTATCCCTACATTACCTCCAGCATTCACTGACACTGCTCAGCAATGCATTACCCACCTCCCCTAGCACTGGCTTCCTGTCTTATCCCTACATTACCTCCATCATTCACTGACACTGCTCAGCAATGCATTGCCCACCTCCCCTAGCACTGACTTCCTGTCTTATCCCTATATTATCTCCCCCACTCACTGACACTGCTCAGCAATGCATTACCCACCTCCCCCTAGCACTGACTTCCTGTCTTATCCCTACATTACCTCTCCTCACTCGCTGACACTGCTCAGCAATGTATTACCCACCTCCCCTAGCACTGACTTCCTGTCTTATCCCTACATTACCTCCCCACTCACTGACACTGCTCAGTAATGTATTACCCACCTCCCCTAGCACTAACTTCCTGTCTTATCACTACATTACCTCCCCACTCACTGACACTGCTCAGTAATGCATTACCCACCTCCCCTAGCACTGACTTCCTGTCTTATTCCTACATTACCTCCCCACTCACTGACACTGCTCAGTAATGCATTACCCACCTCCCCTAGCACCGACTTCCTGTCTTATCCCTACATTATTTCCCCACTCACTGACACTGCTCAGCAATGCATTACCCACCTCCCCTAGCACTGACTTCCTGTCTTATCCCTACATTACCTCCCCACTCACTGACACTGCTCAGCAATGCATTACCCACCTCCCCTAGCACTGACTTCCTGTCTTATCCCTACATTATTTCCCCACTCACTGACACTGCTCAGCAATGCATTACCCACCTCCCCTAGCACTGACTTCCTGTCTTATCCCTACATTACCTCCCCACTCACTGACACTGCTCAGCAATGCATTACCCACCTCCCCTAGCACTGACTTCCTGTCTTATCCCTACATTACCTCCCACTCACTGACACTGCTCAGAAATGCATTACCCACCTCCCCTAGCACTGACCTCCTGTCTTATCCCTACATTACCTCCCCCCACTCACTGACACTGCTCAGCAATGCATTACCCTCCTCCCCTAGTACTGACTTCCTATCTTATCCCTACATTACCTCCTCACTCACTGACACTGCTCAGTAATGCATTACCCACCTCCCCTAGCACTGACTTCCTGTCTTATCCCTACATTACCTCCCCACTCACTGACACTGTTCAGTAATGCATTACCCACCTCCCCTAACACTGACTTCCTATCTTATCCCTACATTACCTCCCCACTCACTGACACTGCTCAGCAATGTATTACCCACCTCTCCTAGCACTGACCTCCTGTATTACACCTACATTACCTCCCCACTCACTGACACTGCTCAGCAATGTATTACCCACCTCCCCTAGCACTGACTTCCTGTCTTATACCTACATCACCTCCCCACTCACTGACACTGCTCAGCAATGCATTACCCACCTCCCCTAGCACTGACTTCCTGTCTTATCCCTACATTATTTCCCCCACTCACTGACACTGCTCAGCAATACATTACCCACCTCCCCTAGTACTGACTTCCTGTCTTATCCCTACATTACGTTCCCACTCACTGACACTGCTCAGCAATGCATTACCCACCTCCCCTAGCACTGACTTCCTGTCTTATCTCTACATTACCTCCCCCACTCACTGACACTGCTCAGCAATGCATTACCCACCTCCCCTAGTACTGACTTCCTGTCTTATCCCTACATTACCTCCCCACTCACTAACATTGCTCAGCAATGCATTACCCACCTCCCCTAGTACTGACTTCCTGTCTTATCCCTACATTACCTCCTCCACTCACTGACACTGCTCAGCAATGCATTACCCACCTCCCCTAACACTGACTTCCTGTTTTATCTCTACATTACCTACCGTTACCTTTAAAGAGGGATAGTAATGTTTCTATTAAAGTGCAGCTCTGAGACTTCTTTATGTTTTTTTTGCAATACATATATATATGTATATATATATATATATTTAATTACTTACAGATTTATAGTTCAAGCGCTATTCAAGCTGAAAGGATCCCCCTCCCACCCCTTCTGGCCGCCTCCCCTTAGATCTGGAATCCGGTTGTGGGACCGGACGGATGCAGCGAGGGACAATCTACACTCAGTAAGTATAAGGAAATCCCGCTCCCCTCGATGAAGGAGGATTTATCTTTGCTCAGTGAGGATTGTCCCTCGCAGCAATCCACCCAAACCAGACAGAGGCAGAGTGACGTGGGGGAAAGGGGCTGGAGGGGGATCCTTTCTGGTTCAAGAGCGATTGAACTACAAATCTGTAGGTAATGAAATATAGCAGAGGAAAGAATAGAAAGCTCAGCAATCTGAGAGAAACCTCTTAGTATCTAATCAAAATGTGATACAAAGTTGCACTTACATTCACTTTTCTTGCAAGATCACCTGGAGTGAAACAATGAGTGGTGTTCTTTGGACAGTATGTATCGCGTGTCTTCTGTTTATGATATACTACCCCTGATGAAGTGAGAGGCTGTTTGTCTCACAAAACGCGTAGCGAATATTAACTAATACATATATTTTTTTCATCCTATTACCGCGTGTGATCCTAAGGCTCATTCATTCTCCATACACACAGACATCTATCAAGCGACATCCGGTGAGTGCGCACGGTGTGTGGCTGATAGTGGGTGCACTGGTATACAGTTTACCCTTAGATGCTCCCCAGTCTCTCTTTATACATTGGACTCATTACACCTAATGGAGAAGGACTGGGCTGATATCCGCGGGCAGAACAAGCTACAGTAACTTGGCGGTGAAGTCTGGCTGTGTTCCAGAAGACACGCGACACATAGGATCCAAAGAACACCACTCATTGTTACATTCACTTTTCTTGTAAGATCACTGGAATGAAAGTGCAACTTTGTATCACATTTTGATTAGATACGAAGAGGTTACTCTCAGACTGCTGAGCTTTCTCTTCTCTCCTCTCCTATATGTATGCTGCTGCTTTATACGAAGCCGCCGGCTGGTGACACCATAAAAAGAAGCTGCACATCGGACACCTCTATAAATATAAAGACTGTATCAATTAAGGCTACAGATTGGACTTTACTCTTTAAAGGGATAGTAATACTTGAAAATAATTGTATTTCTTATTGTAGCCCTTAAAAAAAAACATTAAAACTTATATAAGTCTTATCTCCCAAACCTTTATGGTGAAAGCTACCTTTATGGTTTGGGAGATATTCACAAGCAAAGTTTCCCCCTGAGTGACATCACCGTTCTAGCTGTCAGATTTGGAATCCGATCCTGGGATCGGCTGCGGCTCTTCAGCAGTGCCGAGATCACGATCTTTAAAAATAATTTCTGCATTGGAATGGTCTACAAAGGGTGCTTGCAAGCCAGGCACACTTTGTACACAATTCCAATGAAGTAGTTCTTTTTAAAGATCGTGATCTCGGCACTGCTAAAGAGCTGCCGGTTGATCTGTGGACCGGATTCCAAATCTGTCCACTAGATGGCAGACTTGGCTGAAACAGCCAGGAAAAGGGATCTTTATTTTACTTGTGAATATCTACCAAACTATAAAGGTGTGGGAGATGAGACTTATATCATTTTTAATGTTTTTTTAAGGGCTACAATATCAAATAAAATTATTTTCAAGTATTTCTATCCCTTTAGGGTAGTGACTGGAGCACTACTGAATGAAATATAGAGCTACTAGTGAAAAAGCACGTGTACATGGGCCAAGGTCCGGGTAATGTTAAGCAGCCACTACCTCACTGCTCCACGCAATGCAGTCTTGCGCAGTAGAGAATGCCTGAACCCGCGCAGTCTCTACCGCACATGACAGCTTCTGACAAACATCGCTAGCGTTTTATTAAATAGGATGTGTTACAAAAAAAAGTAAAGAAGACTCGGACATCAACTTTAACAGAGGTATTAGTATCCCTTTAACCATTTGAGTGCCAAGGAGGTATGCAATGCTTTGGATTCCTCCCTGGCACTCAATGGGTCCACCAAACAGCATTAAGAGAAGACATAATCAGGCCCCCAGCAGAGCCCCCTCCAGTGATATTCTTAGAGGCAGGAAGATGGAGCATTAATCACTCAGAGCTCTGGGGGTCTGACACGTGGAAACTCCAGGGAGAGGCAGTCGGAGGCCGTTTTTGTAACTAAAACAAACCAGAAGATTGTCATCGTACGGAGTCAAGTAGGGGTCGCATGGCTGGCTGGCGCTGGGGGCAATGGCATGGGAAAACAGGAGAGGTTTTTTTCTGCTCTTGTATAAAACATTTCACATTAGTCTGCCCACATTTTCTTTTTACTTATGCAAAACTGGTACAGCACTACAGACTCCCGGAAGTAAATATTAACCCTCTGGCATGTAAAGGGTTAACCAAACATCACTTAAGCCGTACTTAAAGTCCCCCTATTCCCTAAAAACAACTTTGGTAGCTTGGAAAGTGTTTTGAAAATCACCTCTATGGTGCATTAGGGTTCACTTTTAAAAGGTTGCACTGAAAAGTGCGTGATATGAAAGGTTCAGCAAGTCGCATTGTTTAAAAGGGTGACATGAGAATCTCGCCACTCGTAAATAGATCGAGATTCTCATGTCACCTCCTTATATGTCGCTGTATGTATCAGGAGGCGGATATCACTGACCATGATAATTTCCTGGGTATCACAACAGGACGGGTTAAAAGTAAATGAATAGGAAGGCTGGGTTTATGTCAATGGAATGTCTAATTCTGCCCAAAGCAGTCTGTCTCACTGTAATAAGCGACACTGATGTGACAGAAGCAGTGATTTGCGGAGCTTCACTCTGTCAGTGTGATTTATATATATATATATATTTTAACCCTTTCAGCGTCAGAGAGATATCGTGTTGAACTCTGCCACCGTTACTGGATTTGTTAGAGTTCACAGTGAGATTCTCATGTTGTCCTTTTAAACAATGCAACATGCTGAATGCATCTTTTCGTATCACTTTCAGTGTGACCTTTTAACCCCTTAAGGACCAGCAGTCCTGGGACGTTTCAGTCCCTTAAAGGGATAGTAATACTTCGTTTTAACTTTATTTTATTTTGTAGGCATTAAAAAAAACATGAAGAACGATATAAGTCTTATCTCTCAAACCTTTATGGTTTGAGAGATATTCACAAGCAAAGTATCCCCCCCCCCCCCGGTCAGCCAGATCAGAAGGGAGGTGCCCAGGTAGACTGCAGAGAGGGACAATCTTCAATTAAGATAAGGGAAAAACCTGAAAAACTTGTCAAGGGGGGCAGGGCTTTCATTGTTCTCATAGGAAGAAGATTGTCCCCTTCTGTTATCTGTCTGGTATATGGACTGCATTCCACATCTGAGAAGAGATGGCTTACACTAGGTAAAAGGGGAGGGAGGGGAACTTTGCTTGTGAATATCTCTCAAACCATAAAGGTTTGAGAGATAAGACTTATATCGTTCTTCATGTTTTTTTAATGCCTACAAAATAAAATAAAGTTAAAATGAAGTATTACTATCCCTTTAAGGACTGCTTTGATACTTGCAGACACGCCAGTACACATGACCTGTTGCGTGTAACGGCGCGTAGCTTTGGGGCCTGAAAGAGATCGCTTCAGTCTTGAAACAGTCAATTTTAGGCCTCGTTTTTACTTACAGCGCCCCCGGTGGATCTACGTGATAGTTCAATTTTTAAAGGGAGGCCATCACCTCAATATTGCCAGAAATCGCGGCTTCTGGGAGGAAACCAGCGAGTGTAGTCAGAGCTGCGTTGTGAGACCCAGAGGATTCGCGCAGGGGCAGAATGGGTCTGAAAAGTTTTTCGTTTCTGGAGCAAACCAACTGCACCAAACGCCTTGTGACTCAATGTGTTGTACACATCTCTTATCCCTTAAAGGGATAGTAATACTTAAAATGTAAAAAAATATATGTTGTAGGGTTTATCCCCCTGAGTAAAACAAGAGTACTCCCACTGCTGAAAGGTGTTTCATTCAAAAGTTATTAATTTTCAAAGTTTAATTTTTTAGGTGCAATATAACAGTGGCCTGAAATTGTACAGTGGCGCTGTTGCTACACCAACCTATGGAGATTTATGGTCCCGGGACCAGAGCTGTCCATAGGATCGTGTAGCAACAGCGCCACTGTACAATTTCAGGCCACTGTGATATTGCACCTAAAAAAATTCAACTTTGAAAATTAATAACTTTTGAATGAAACACCTCTCAGCAGTGGGAGTACTCTTGTTTTACTCAGGGGCATAAACCCTGCAACATATATTTTTTTTACATTTTAAGTATTACTATCCCTTTAAGGGTTAAATTAACCTTTATGTGTCCATGCGGTTATACGACTTTTGACCATTGCTATTCCTTATTAACACACAGTCCCATCAGTTAAAAGTAAATAGTAATAAGAACTAAAAACCAAGTCGGAATGAATAATGTCCCTTTCTCCACTAATCCGAGAGGACTGGAGCATTTGCACTGTTATGAATGTGTCTCGTGGGAGATTCGAGTCACTTTCCCCTCCTGTCTGGGGAGCCGCAGTGAGTTTTCCAGGCCGGATTCTAATACAATGATTAAATCGTGAGTGAGGTAATGGAGGGTGAGCCACACACTAAACTACATTACTAAGAGCCTTCTACAGGATTTGCTTTGTCTTTAAAGGAACAGTATTGTCAAAAATATAATTACCGTAAAGGCTCCCATATAATATGCACAAGTTTGCCCCCCTTCATCTTATGTGAAGTGGGGGGGGGGGGGTGTATTATACACGAGGGGAAACATTAAAAAAAAAATGCCACTGCCGCACTGCTTCCCTCCCTCCCTTCTTTCCATGGCCTCCTTTCCCCCTCCGTAGTGCAATTTCGTTATCCTGACAGGGCCCCAGCGGGCGGCATGCTTGTATCTGCTGCCCGTTTCCAGCATTGCCCTGTCAGGACCTCTTCTGCCTCGCAAATGGTAATATCTTACTAGGACTGCATGGTCCTTCAATACCACAGATCCAGTGCACAAAGCTATGCCAACTGGATCTATGTTATTGCTCTATGAGACAGCAAGGTCCTCGCATTACCACTGGCGAGGCAAAAGAGGTCCTGACAGGGCAATGCTGGAAACGGGCGGCAGGTGCAAGCAAACCGCCTGCAGTGCGGCAGTGGCATTTCTTTTTGTTTATGGCAGGGGAAAGACAAAGGTTCGTATTATACATCACTTCTTATACACTATAACATTCTACAGTTCTGATAATCACTTCTTATACACTATAATATGATACAGTTCTGTGATATCACTTCTTATACACTATAACATTCTACAGTTCTGTGATATCACTTCTTATACACTATAACATGATACAGTTCTGTGATATCACTTCTTATACACTATAACATTCTACAGTTCTGTGATATCACTTCTTATACACTATAACATTCTACAGATCTGTGATATCACTTCTTATACACTATAACATGATACAGTTCTGTGATATCGCTTCTTATACACTATAACATGATACAGTTCTGTGATATCGCTTCTTATACACTATAACATGATACAGTTCTGATATATCACTTCTTATACACTATAACATTCTACAGTTCTGTGATATCACTTCTTATACACTATAACATTCTACAGTTCTGATATATCACTTCTTATACACTATAACATTCTACAGTTCTGTGATATCACTTCTTATACACTATAACATTCTACAGTTCTAATATCACTTCTTATACACTATAACATTCTACAGTTCTGATATCACTTCTTATACACTATACCATTCTACAGTTCTGATATATCACTTCTTATACACTATAACATTCTACAGTTCTGATATATCACTTCTTATACACTATAACATTCTACAGATCTGATATATAACTTCTTATACACTGTAAAATTCTACAGTTCTGATATATAACTTCTTATACACTATAACATGATACAGTTCTGATATATCACTTCTTATACACTATAACATTCTACAGTTCTGATATCACTTCTTATCCATTATAACATTCTACAGATCTGTGATATCACTTCTTATATACTATAACATTCTACAGTTCTGTGATATCACTTCTTATACACTATAACATTCTACAGTTCTGATATATCACTTCTTATACACTATAACATTCTACAGTTCTGATATATCACTTCTTATACACTATAACATTCTACAGATCTGTGATATCACTTCTTATAGCACTATAACATTCTACAGATCTGTGATATCACTTCTTATACACTATAACATTCTACAGTTCTGATATATCACTTCTTATACACTATAACATTATACAGTTCTGTGATATCACTTCTTATACACTATAACATTCTACAGATCTGATATATCACTTCTTATACACTATAACATTCTACAGTTCTGTGCTATCACTTCTTATACACTATAACATTCTACAGATCTGATATATCACTTCTTATACACTATAACATTCTACAGTTCTGTGCTATCACTTCTTATACACTACTAGCAGTTTGGGACGGCGTTGCCCGTCATGTTATGCAGGAAATGTTTCTTTTTTTTAAAATAAATGTTATGATAGTGAATTATAGCGTAGGGTGTACGTGTCAGAAAGGTACACACAGTGATAGACAGAGACACATGCAACACACACATATACACACACATGCACTGACAACACAAACAGTGACCACAAGCTGCAAATCAGAACATACATACATACAGTGTGAGCAGTGTAAGTAACATACCTCCCAACATTTCATATGGCCAAAGAGGGACACTTGTGTTTTCGGTGGTGTGTTACTGGGGGCGTGGCTGGTGGTGTATTTTAAGAGAATTTTTAACCCTTTGAGTGCCAGGGGGTAAGCAATGCATTGCATCCCCTCTGGCATTGAAATGGTTAAGTTACTCTTTCTGTAAGTGAATGATTTAGAAGACGATGAAAGTATTTTTTTTTACACAGACTAATTTAACAGATATATACAGAAGTTTATTCCCACATTACTGTGGGTTTTATTGATGTGGAGCAATCTGATACACTGGTATATACATCACACAGTGTGATCTCCTAAATAGAGGAGCAGAGGGATTTGGGTGTCAAACAGGGACTGTCCCTCCTATACTGTATAGTGCCAGTCCTTATACACAGACACATGCAGACTGTATACTATACAGCAGAGGTTCTCAGCCCATGCCCTCAGTGGCCACTAACAGGCCAGGACTTAGGAATTTCACTGCTAGAACACAAGTGTGTTGATCAGAGGCTCAGTCATATTGATTAACTCACCTGTGCTCTTAAAAGGAAATTCTAAAATCCTGGCCTGTTAATAGCCACTGAGGGCACAGATTTGAGAACCACTGCTATACAGTGCCAGACCATTGTACGAGAATTTTTAACCCTTTGAGTGCCAGGGGGTAAGCAATGCATTGCATCTCCTCTGGCACTGAAATGGTTAAGTTACTCTTTCTGTAAGTGAATGATTTAGAAGAAGATGAAAGTATTTTTTTACACAGACTAATTTAACAGATATATACAGAAGTTTATACCCACATTACCGTGGGTTTTACTGATGTGAAGCAATCTGATACACTTGTACATTAGGCTGACCAGACCTCACCTTTAACCAGTGACACATATGAAAAATGCATACTGCAGGGCTGCTTTGATTTTGGTGCACTCCTGAAATATGCTTATTTCCTATGTGTCCCGGTTAAAGGTGAGGTCTGGTCAGCCTACTGTATATACACCACACCGTGTGATCTCCTAAATAGAGGAGCAGAGGATTTGGGTGTCAAACAGGGACTGTCCCTCCTATACTGTATAGTGCCAGTCCTTATACACAGACTGTATACTATACAATGCCAGACCATATATAAATAGTTTGTCATACATGCTATACAGTGAGCTATGTACAGCATGGAGATGATTGCAGGAACTGGCACCTCTACTTACAGACAGACTGACAAACAACCTGCTCTCTTTCTCTCTCTTTGTGCAATATATAAATACAGTCACATCCATGTCTCTGCCATTTACCAGCTCAGTTGAAGCCTTGCTCTGCACTGCCTGATCACCTCTCTGCCGTTGTTTCCACTTTCTCAGCAAGCCAGTATCCTCCTGCTGATTGTTTAGAAATCAGCTCACTTGTAGTAATTAGCAGAGCTGTGTAGGCTCAAAGACAGGGAATGAAGAAGCTGCATAATACAGATTGGACCATGGCCTTCCAGCTGTAGCTTGAACATTGTTCCCATCATCCTCAGCGTGCGTGTGTGTATATGTGTGTATGTGTCTGCTAGTGTGTGTGTGGGAGGGCATGTGCATGTGTCTGTGGTGTAGGAGTGTGTGGCAGCCATTTTTTTTTCAGCCTTAGATAGTGGTGGGCGGGCTGGATAGTGGGGGCAGGCCAAAAATCACACTCCCACAGAATCACCCAATGGCAGCAGTAATCCTTTTTACTGCCGCCCCTGGGTGTGTTTTGCCAGGCACAAAGTCTTCTTTTATATATATAGATAACATTCTACAGATCTGATATATCACTTCTTATACACTATAACATGATACAGTTCTGTGATATCACTTCTTATACACTATAACATTCTACAGATCTGATATATCACTTCTTATACACTATAACATTCTAAAGTTCTGTGCTATCACTTCTTATACACTATAACATTCTACAGTTCTGATATATCACTTCTTATACACTATAACATTATACAGTTCTGATATATCACTTCATATACACTATAACATTCTACAGTTCTGTGATATCACTTCTTATACACTATAAGATTCTACAGATCTGATATATCACTTCTTATACACTATAACATTCTACAGTTCTGATATATCACTTCTTATACACTATAACATTCTACAGTTCTGATATCACTTCTTATACACTATAACATTCTACAGATCTGATATATCACTTCTTATACACTATAACATTCTACAGTTCTGATATCACTTCTTATACACTATAACATTCTACAGATCTGATATATCACTTCTTATACACTATAACATTCTACAGATCTGATATATCACTTCTTATACACTATAACATTCTACAGTTCTGTGATATCACTTCTTATACACTATAACATTCTACAGTTCTGATATCACTTCTTATACACTATAACATGATACAGTTCTTTGATATAATTTCTTATACACACACAACACCAGAAGGACTTCTCCATCTGCCTTTCTGGTAGAATTGTCACTAATACAGAGAATAGGTCCTTAAAGGGATAATAATACTTAATTATTACTAATCCCTATATTAAAGTAATATTAAAAATAAATGAATTGCCCCCAGTGTCATCTCTCAAACCGTTATGGTTTGTGAGATGATCGCTCCTAAAGTTGCCCTCTCCCTCCCCCAAAGTCAGCGTTGTAGCTGACTGAAGGGAAATCTGGCCTTACGATCATCAGGCATCTCTGCAGCAGAGCACCGATCACGTTAATAAAAAAAATATATTTCACTAACACGGTCTTCTAGTGTGCTTGCAAAACAAGCACATGTAGAAGACTATTTTAGTGAAAGATTTATTTTTTTATTAACGCAATCTTGGCTGTGCTGCAGAGCCGCCTGAAAGTCGTACGACAGGCTTCCCTGCAGTCAGCTACAATGCTGACTATGGGGAAGGGGGAGGGAGAGGGCAACTTTAGGATCAATTATCTCTCAAACCATAAAGGTTTGAGAGATGACACTGGGGGCAATACATTTATTTTTAATATTACTTTAATATAGGGATTAGTAATAATTAAGTATTACTATCCCTTTAAGGGGTTTAAATCAATGGGAGTCTGTATTTCTGCCTTATAATGCAGTTAGTTTCACCCAGAATTGCCCCTAGTTTCTTTGTAAATGTGACCCAATTGCTACCTTCCACACACAGCCTAAAACAGTTCAATTAAAAAGGAATTGAGATGCTACAGTCCTGCAGTGAGTGGGAACGTGAGTGAGATTGTGACAGGTCAGCGACCAACAGCTGAAGAATAGCTGCAGCGGGCAACAGCTGTGTCCGATATTTAGATCCAACCACAAACACAGCAATGGCGTCATACAAGACTTCAGCCTGGAATTTGCTGGCCTGTAACACAGCTCATCTAAAAAGTATCAAGGGGGAACTATTTTCAAGGAAGAAGTCACTCAATGTGTTTAACACACTGATTTCCCTAGGTAGGTGTCCATGCTATAGCAGTCATGTATAGCTATCTATGAATTACATGTATTATATCTATATGGTCCTATATATAGAGTTCTCTACTGAAATCCTCCTCTAGGTCACACCTCCTCACAGCACCGTTTTAAAGGAGATCTATCACCCCTATACACGTTTGTCTTAATAGTTATGTTATACAGAGTATATGTTGAATAGTGAATTCATTTCTTTTTTTAAATCACTATTTGGCCGATATTCAAGGAATAAATACTGCCCTGCACCTACTTCTGGACAGACTGTAGTTACCAGCTCTGTACCCCAGTCTGCCACTGTGTCTCTGCTCCCCTACCTTGATCCAGCCTCCTCCGAAGGTCCAATACCAAGCGGGTAGTCAGACAAGCCACAACACTGGACACAGGAGAAACTGATAGACAAGCCAAGGATCATACACAGAGACATGCTAAACAGAACTGCACTAGAACACCATGAAAGGGCCACTGTTGTGGTGTCCAGGCAGTTTATATACTCATTCCTCCACACCTGGGAGGTGGAGCACTAAATGGTCTGTCCCTTTAAGAGCCGGACGCGACGTCACTAGAGGGAATCCCAATGACACGAGCCTGACTCTGATGGCCAGCAGAGGGAGCCAAACAGACTAGGCAGGAGCCGCATGAGACAGAAGGGAGAGACCAGCTCCAGACTAGACCAAGGCGTCCAGCTCTCCCCAGACACAGGATGCGGCACGGCCGTGAAAATACACGCAGAGGGGACCAGCCTCCTCTCTGAGCACCGGAGAGCCCAGCTCCCCTCAAAGGTAAGCGCGAGCGCTTACACCTATGGAGATTTATGGCCAACTGACCAGATCTGTCCATACGATGGTGTAGCAACAGTGCCACTTGACAATTTCAGCCCACTGTGATATTGCACCTAAAAAATTCAGCTTTGAACTGAAATAACTTTTGAATGAAATACCTTTAAACAGTGGGAATACCCTTTTTTTACTCGGGGGATAAACTCTACAATACATATATATTTTTTACATATTAAAGTATTACTAACCCTTTAACCTCTTCGCGACCATTGACGTGCCAGAACCGTCACGGTGGTCCGGCAATTAAGAACCAATGACAGTCCTGGCACATCATGGAGTTCAGGGCTCCCGGAGCGGCTGCACACTGCTCCGGGAGCCCTGAACCGGAAGTACTGGAAAAAAAAAAAAAAAAAAAAGCCACATGGTCGTCAAGTGCTGGCCACGTGTGCGCGCGTCGGTCCTTAAGGGGTTAATGACAATAGTGTGTGCTTGGTCATGTTTAGTAAAGAAACCGTATGCTCTGGTGCATGCCCTGAAATGGAGGCCAACGTCACAGCACTTCATTGGAACGGTGTACAAAGTGTATCTGGTTTGCAAGCACACTTCTTAGACTGTTCCAATTAAGTAATTCCTTTTAAATAACGCAATTGCGGCTCTGCTGAAGAGCCTCCTCGTGTCGGCCGACACGGATCTCCTGCTGTCAGTTGACAGAAGGAAACGGCAAACTTTCAATGTGAATATCTCTCAAACCATATCGGTTTGAGAGATAGGATTTGTTGCATATATTTGAACATTTTAACCCCTTGGCATCTGCAGTCCTGGGAAGTAACCTTCCCTTAAGGACTGCTTTGAAGATTCTGACATGCCGGCACACATGACCTGTGATGCATACCGGCGTGCCGCACTGGGGACTGAGAGAGACCACTCCAGTCTTGGAGCGGTCAATCTCACTCCCCGTTTTAACTTACAGCGCTCCCGGAGGACCGCTGTAAGTAAAATGTACGTGACGTGCTATGACCGTCAGCGGTCCTTAATGCAAAAAACGTGTGACGGTCATAGCACGGCACGCGGTCGTTAAGGGGTTAAGCACTACAAAATGATAAATATTTTTTCTGGGACATTACTAACACTTTAAAAAAAATTAATAATGTAGCTACTGAAAAATGAAACTAAATGTCCCCAGTCCTGTCTCTCAGACCTTTATGGTTTGAGAGGTGTTTGCAGGTGAAGTTCCCCCCCCTCCCATTTCCCAGACATCAGCGCTCTATCTGACTGCAGGGGAATCTGGTCCCGGGACTGGCGGAGGCTCTTCAGCAGAGCTGAGATCGCTATATTGAAAAATAACTAGTTCATTGGAACGGTCTACAAAGTGTGCTTGTTTTTATGGGTTTTTTTTTTTACTATGCATGCTTTGCCAAAATTTGAAGTTTTAAAAAGGAGCCGGGGCTTTACTTCCAGACAGACTGCTGTCACAGTTATGAACCGCAGCCTGTCAATATTCATCTGTTCCCTCCCCAAGTATTGTCGCGTTCCAACCTCTTCCGATGACGGAGGATTTCTCCATGTAAGCGGGAGTGTTCTCTTACCAATTAGAGTGCTCCAGCGAACATGGAGAAATCCTCCGTCATCGGAAGAGGTTGGAACGTGACAATACTTGGGGAGAGAACAGATGAATATTGACAGGCTGAGGTTCATAACTGTGACAGCAGTCTGTTAGGAAGTAACGCCCCGGCTGCATTTTGAAACTTTAAATTCCAGCAAACCATGCATTGTTAAAAAAAAAAAAAGCACACACATTTTTCAATAGCTACAATATTCATTTTTTTTTTAAAGTGTTAGTAATGTCCCAGAAAAAATATTTATCATTTTGTAGTGCTTAAAAAGTTCAAATCTATGCAACAAATCCTATTGGCATTGAAAGTTTGCCGTTTCCTTCTGTCAGCTTTACAGCCGTGTCAGCCGACATGAGAAGGTTCTTCAACAGAGCCGCAATCGCCTTATTTAAAACTAATTACTTAATTGGAATGGTCTACAAAGTGTGCTTGCAAACCAGGTACACTTTGTAGACCTTTCCAGTGAAGTGCTGTGACGTTGGACTCCTTTTCAAGGCATGCACCAGAGCATATGGTTTCTTTACTGAACATGACCGAGCACACACTGTTTTATGAATTGTATTTAAAAAAAAAAAAAAAAAACACACTTTGTAGACCGTTCCAATGAAGTAGTTATTTTTCAATATCGCGATATTAACAAAATAAAACAACCATTACAGCTTATCGATCACACTGAGCCAAACTTGCATAGGGGTGATAGTTCCCCTTTAACCCTTTGAGTGCAAGAAGGGTACACAACACATTATCCAGAAAGCCTTCTAGTAAACGCAAACATTTCTACAGCGTGTGAGAATGACGGGCATTTACCTGTACACTGCAATGTGTTTCACTACCTAGGCTAAATATGATCAAAGTCCAGGTCACGGCCCAGGTCCACCCAGAGGGCCAATTTTATCTGGACGCCTCTAAAAATACAGCAGAGCTACAATTCAGACAAAATATCATTTATGGCTTTCCCTGCAAATAAACAATTATGTATTTATTACAAAGCACAATTCGATACAAATGTATCAATCTAACAGTGCACAGAGAGAGAGAGACAGAGAGAGAAGCTGAACTGATACAGTGTCTTTGTAATAGAAGAGGGGTCCACAACGCATTGCAAAGGTTCTCAAATGGTTAACAACTGCTGCTACTACAAAGACAAACCCTACTCAGAAGCATAAGAAACAGTCACATAACCTTTCACCTTTCAGATGAGAAGTGGGGTTGGTTACTAAAGATGTAAGCTCTCACGAGCAGGGCCCTCTGATCCTCCTGTTCTACACATCTGATTGTACTATTTAATACCACTGTATGTTTATTCCCCAATTGTACAGCGCTGCGGAATTAGTTGGCGCTATATAAATAAAGAATAATAATAATAATAATAATAATGTAATGTTTCACAATAACAGCAGCTCCAATTAATCTTCATAGTATCTGGGCCATGGAGAGTGTTATTTCATTACTGTCAGCTGTAGTACAAGAGTAATTGAATGATAAAGTAACCCCCTCCTGCCCCCTTTACCTAGTGTAAGCTATCTCCCCTCAGATGTGGAATCTGGTCTCTTGACCGGACAGGTCACAGCAAGGGACAATCTTCTTACTGTGATCATAAGGAAAACCCTGACCCCCCCCAACAGGTTTTTCCTTATAATCACTGAAGATTGTCCCTCTCTGAGATCCATCCGGACAGTCTTGCTGCTCTGAGGTGAGCAGTGTTACATCAGTAAAAGGGGAGGGAGGGGGATACTTTATCATTCAATTACTCTTGTACTACAACTCTGACAGTATTGAAATAACACTCTCCAAAGTCCAAATACTATGAAGATTAATTGGAGCTGCTTTTATTATGAAACATTATTATCCCTTTAAAGAGATAGTATTACTTCATTTATGGATGATATAATATTGTATGTATTAAATAAATAAACCAAAGCATCTATGAAGTTTTGCCATAACTTATATAGTTTAAGAGTAATCACAATCTAAAGTTTACCTCTCCCGCCCCTAGGTCAGCGCTCTAACTATCAGACTTGGATACTGGTCTGAGGACCGGATGGAGCATCTGGAGAGCCGAAATAGCAGGGGATACAAACGAAATCTTCATGACGATGGTCTACAAAGTGGGCATGGTCTCAGCAGTAGACCGTCGTCATGAAGAAAAGAAATCTCATGGCAAAACACAGCTTAGTAAACATGGGCTGCGATAAATAAAGGTACAGTCTTATGTAACATTGGCTGGTGTTGCAATAAATAAGTCAGTAAACTTCCCATTAATGTTAATATTGGTTTCACAAGCTAAGGGGAAGCTGCTTCCCATCAAACACATTTCTTTGTCTATCTCCTGATTGCTGAAAGCAAAGAAATCACCAAGAAAGTTCCTATCAGCTTCTTCAGTATCCATCAAAGGCCTACTTCACCCAGGTCATAAATCTATCAACCATCTATCTTCACTCACCTCCCTCCTCCTGTGTGCCACCACTGGTATGAATGTAGGGGAGGCCTGGCTGATGGCAGCCAGTATGACTGAGTGGTCCTCACATGGGTCTGACATTTATTGGAGGATGTGATCAGCAACTCAGCCTCCACCGGCACTAGTAAAAAAAAGTCTGCAGACAGCCCTATAGGCCTCTGTACAGACCTTACTGTAACTTTACTGTGTTCCTGAGGGAATACAGTAATAATACAGCCCCATAGGCCTCTGTACAGACCTTACTGTAACTTTACTGTGTTCCTGAGGGAAAACAGTAATAATACAGCCTCATAGGCCTCTGTACAGACCTTACTGTAACTTTACTGTGATCCTGAGAGAATACAGTAATAATACAGCCCCATAGGCTTCTGTACAGGCCTTCCTTACTGTAACTTTACTGTGTTCCTGAGGGAATACAGTAATAATACAGCCCATAGGCCTCTGTACAGACCTTACTGTAACTTTACTGCGTTCCTGAGGGAATACAGTAATAATACAGTCCCATAGGCCTCTGTACAGACCTTACTGTAACTTTACTGTGTTCCTGAGGGAATACAGTAATAATACAGCCCATAGGCCTCTGTACAGACCTTACTGTAACTTTACTGTGTTCCTGAGGGAATACAGTAATAATACAGCCCCATAGGCCTCTGTACAGACCATTACTGTAACTTTACTGCGTTCCTGAGGGAATACAGTAATAATACAGCCCCATAGGCCTCTGTACAGACCTTACTGTAACTTTACTGCGTTCCTGAGGGAATACAGTAATAATACAGTCCCACAGGCCTCTGTACAAACCTTACTGTAACTTTACATACAAGCATATAGGTACTTAGAAAACTGGCAAATGACCGCAAAAAACAGGTATCGGTAATTGGTATCGGTGAGTACTTGAAAAAAGTATCGGTACTCGGTCTTAAAAAATCGGTATCGGTGCATCTCTAATCCTTCCTTTAAAGGGATAGTAATACTTCATTTTATCTTTATTTTATTTTGTAGGCATTAAAAAAACATGAAGAATGATATATGTCTTATCTCTCAAACCTTTATGGTTTGAGAGGTATTCACAAGCAAAGTTTCCCCTCCCGCCTCTTTTACCTAGTGTAAGCCATCTCTTCTCAGATGTGGAATCCAGTCCATAGACCAGACAGATAACAGCAGGGGACAATCTTCTTCCTATGAGAACAATGAAAGCCCTGCCCCCCTTGACAAGTTTTTCAGGTTTTTCCCTTATCTTAATTGAAGATTGTCCTTCTCTGCAGTCTACCTGGACACCTCCCTTCTGATCTGGCTGAGCAGTGTTACATCAATAAAAGGGGCGGGAGGGGGATACTTTGTCATTGAATTACTCTTGAACTACAACTCTGACAGAACTGAAATAACACTCTCCAAAGTCCTAATACTATGATGATTAATTAGAGCTGTTTTTATTATGAAACATTACTATCCCTTTAACCCTCTGAGTGCCAGAGCGATACACAACACATTGCAAAGCAATGCACTGTGTACACCTTGGCACCCTGGGATATACAACGTACTGCTTTGCAATGCCTACGTATTCTTCTGGTGCTTAATGTGTTAAGTATACTCATGCACTCTTCCGGCATTGGCTGGAAAAACTGCTGTGAACCATCATGTCCGCCCCCTGGACCAAGGCACAATGGCAAAATGTATAGGGGTCATTAGGATTTCAGGCTATAGTAAGGTAATTGGGCAGTTATTTATGTGGATGTGTAACTTCTCCTTTAACAGTTTCCACAAAATGCTCCTTTAAGTTACTTAGTTGAGATAATTCCTGTAATTACATTGTGCAAGTGATGTATTTAGAAAGTTTGTCTTAACAAATACAGTGCTGAATATTGCCTTTTCTGCTAAAGGTTGTTTGGTGCTAAACCAGTTATATGCCCCAAAAATGCTAGATCCAGCCAAAGGCTTGTACTGCTTTTAAGGGACAGTAATGTTTCATAATAAAATCAGCTCTAATTAATCATCATAGTATTAGGACTTTGGAGAGTGTTATTTCAGTTCTGTCAGAGTTGTAGTACAAGAGTAATTCAATGATAAAGTATCCCCCTTCCGCCCCTTTTACTGATGTAACACTGCTCAGCCAGATCAGAAGGGAGGTGCCCAGGTAGACTGCAGAGAGGGACAATCTTCAATTAAGATAAGGGAAAAACCTGAAAAACTTGTCAAGGAGGGCAGGGCTTTCATTGTTCTCATAGGAAGAAGATTGTCCCCTGCTGTTATCTGTCTGGTCTATAGACTGGATTCCACATCTGAGAAGAGATGGCTTACACTAGGTAAAAGGGGCGGGAGGGGAAACTTTGCTTGTGAATATCTCTCAAACCATAAAGGTTTGCGAGATAAGACTTATATCGTTCTTCATGTTTTTTTTAATGCCTACAAAATAAAATAAAGATAAAACAAAGTATTACTATCCCTTTAAAATATCTGTGAGTCAAACACACAATATTCAGATCCCTTCTGGAAATGTGTCAGACACAGATATGGTCAACAACCACAGGAACACACGTACAGTATATGCACACACAATATACCACACTGACACCAGTGCATTGTACATGGATTATACAATGAGGGGTTAATGTAATTACAGTAAGAGAAAACAGATGATATAGTGCACTGTAACAGATGTGACAATGAGGTAACGCAAGAGAACACCCTGTATTTACAGTAACAGACGTATCTGATATAATACAGTAACAGATGGGCATTTGATCGAACACAAGGTAACATATGCACAAAGTCAACAGTGGAACAATTCTGAGGCAAAACGATGGAACCGTTGAGAACAAATAGACATTCCTGCTTATTTTGATGGGGATTTTAAAAAGGAGCCACAACAATTTCTCATGGATTTAAAGTGGAACTACCAACTTTAAGAAAGATGTCCCCAAATAATTCCTCATTTGGCGACTAGCTGATCAGTAGCGCTATTCACCAGAATTATTACCTCCTTAATGAGAATTATCCACTGCTCCGGGACTGACAGGCAGGACGGAGTGCAGACGTCTTTCCACAGTGACGTCTACACACCTGCGTTGTCGGTAGGCTGGGACTGACAAGCTCAGGCATGCAGACGTCACTATGGAAAGATGTCTGCGCTCTGTCCTGCCTGTCAGCACAACAAGAATTGATAATCTGTTACAGCTTACCTTGACTTCAGCATCATTACAGGCGCGAGGCTTCAAGCATGCTGCAGGCCTCTCTTTTATCTGATTGCTTCCTGTAGTTTCCTCCTACCAACTTCCTGTTTCCTTCCTCTGAGCTGCTCCTCCTACTTCCTGTGGAGGGGTTTAAAGGGCAGACTGAGGCCTGACTCATTTGCCCTTGCGTTGTTGTTCATAGCAGTTCTGTTACCTTGGGCTCTGTGTATGACCTGGCTAGTCTTCCATCAATTACAGTGCTGACCTGTGGCTCTGTCTGACTATTCTTTTGCCTAACCCCTAACAATGGACATCCTATATGGTGCAGACTTGTGGCTCTGGATGACTACCTGAACTGTGTATGACCCGGCTTGTCTGACTACCCCCTCTGGTGCTGACTAGTGGCTCTGTCTGACTATTCTTTTGTCTTTTCCACTGGTGTTCAGACACCCAATATAGTGCGGGCCTGGGGCTCTAGTAGACTTGCATAGCTGACTGCAGGCTGAGTCAGACCCTATTCCTCTTCAGATCAAGATCCTGGGTTCCTGCTCCAGTTCCTGTTCCAGGATCCAGCTGAGACTTCCAGTGGCTAAGGCCTAGTCTCCAGCACAGTGGTTTAGCATTGCAACCTATTATTTCTGATAGCAGGCTTGCTGGCTATTACTCTGTGCTTATTCTTATTGTATATATTGTATATACCTGCTGTATGTCATTTGTTAATAAACTGCATTAACTAAACCGTACTGACTCCTGAACTTCTCTGGGTAACCGTGACATAATCCTCTTTAACAAGGTAATAATTCTGGTGACCAAGAATACTGATCAGCTAGTCGCCAGATGAGGAATTATTTGGGGTAGTAGTTCTGCCTTAAATGGGGCTTTTTAAAGGGGAACCTTCACGCCCAATCAAGTTCATCTTATTCAACGCCTACTGTAACATCGAGATGGATTTTTCTATTTAATTATCTTTTTCATTTTCAATATTGTGTAAGAGATAGCCTTTAAAAAAAGATTACCGTGTGAAGGTCTGTGCAGTACAAGCTGCATCGCACAGCTCTGCAAGGACCTACCATCCCACCTACCTCTCCCTAAGACTGCCTTCTTGACTTCAGTATGGCTGAAGACACCGCTACTGGAGTTGGGGCTAGATTCTTTTACAGGTGCAATTTTATCCCTGCTTTTATCTCCAGTTTTCCCCATAGACTTCAGTAGGAACATGTTTGATAAAACGGGTGTTAACATTTAGCACCTGCAATAGAATCTAGTCCTTAGTGCCTGTGACTTCACTTGCCTTCTTCCCACTGGTCGGTCATGAACCTCAACGTACATCACCTCCCGCCAACTGCCAGCCTGTCAGACCACACAGAATTACCTTCTGCTCCCCTCGCGCAAGGCAGCACATGAATGGGACATACAAATGGCACGGGTTAGACACGGATAACGCAAGCACCTTCTCTGTGTCTAACCCACGCCATTTGTATGTCCCATTCATGTGCTGCATTGTGAGATGGGAGAAAAAGAGGATTCTGTAAGAGTTGCTGGCAATAGGCGGGAGGTGATGTACTCTGAAGTTTGTGAGCGACATGGGGGGGAAGGCAAGTGGAAGCGCTCCTCTGTCTTGTGGGCAGGCTTAGTGTACGGCGGGGGAGAGAGCGATACCAATCACAGTAAACGTAATCAAGATGGCAACTCCCTCTCTCACAAAGAGAGATAAGGTTAGATTATTTATGATGGAGGAAAATCACAGAGGTTTCCTGGCCATTTTTACGATTTTTTGGGGGGTCTGCACCAATATGGGGGGCATAGTCGGAATGTGACAGTTCCACTTTTAAACAGGCAGGTGGTGGGGAAAAAAACATGTTCCTAAAATGTTGCTTCTGTCTCCTAACGTTAAAGGGGTATTTTGGATACATCTCCATTTGTTAAAATATACAGCGAGCGCATACAAAAATGTGAGAGGCTTCCAAGGACGAACAACAGCACAATGGCCTGTTCCGTGGCTAGTCACCACTCAGAAACAACACAATTTAGCTCTCTAGTCCATTACAGAGGATGAATTTCCTCATAATTATTAGACTAATCCCGCCCAAAAGGGCGGGCCAGTTCCAAAATGACAGGCAAGTCCCCACTGCACAGGAACACCAGCTAGCCTCCGACATACATTTTGGCCTTGTTGGGCCTCATCAGAGAGGCGCAGGTGGATTCACTAGGCACTGAGAGCAAGGGGTCCACTTCTGAATTACCCTTCCCTCTTAGAGAGACCCCCTAAGAGTATTTCAAATATGCTTATAATATACAGTGTTATCATATACGCCCCCACTTTATCGGTTCCTAAAACTCATATTTGGCTCCTAAAAAATCTACCTAGTTTCTATGGAAGAAATGTATAAAAACCACACTTAGTGTAAGTTTATCAACTGTCATTAAAAATCACAATGTCAGGTCATATTTCTAAAGAAGTTTACACATATGTCTTTATGGGAATATTCTGAGAAAATTCCCAGAAAATCTGCAACTGAGAATATTTTTTGTATACAAAGCTGTCACTATATACTTCTATTAAAGGGATAGCAATGTCGCTTTAAAAGTTACTCAACGAGTCTTCTGTATGTTAAAAGTAACCTGTTGCTCTGTGTCTAATACCTTACTTGATTGTAGTTCAAAGTTTATGAACCACCGGCTGCCCCTTTCTAGCACGTCACTCTGAAGATGCAGGTTGGTCAGGACGGCAGCAGGGAGGGACAAACTTCAGTATGCAAAGGGAAATCCTACCCTCCTTCATCAAGGGGAACAGGATTTTCCTTATCCTAACTGAAGTTTGTCCCTCGCTGCAACAGTCGAGTTGCACGACCCAATTACAGGTTTGGTGGGAGGTGGCTAGAAAGCAGTGGCAGGGTCAATAAACTGTCCCAGGATACCACTACACTCTACAGTATCATAATCACCCTTATCCCTCCCGCTAGACGAAGGGGCGCACAACAGGTAGGGTGAGATGTCTCAGCAGATCACTAAATGGTTTTACTGGTAGACAGCGAGAAGATCACGCCGAGTCGTGTTTCCCAAATCCTTACAACGCTGAAGGACCCAGTATGGTCACAGTCATGTCGTTTAAAACTTGCACTATGAGAGACAGCTAAAAATGCCCATTAATTTAAATTGTGCCTTTAACCCCTTGAATGCGAGAGAGACGTGAACTCAAGGGGTTAAAAACTCAATTTAACTCAAGTTGTAATTTCACCCTATGGTCCACTTTTGTTTTAGGAATACAGCCCAAAGGGAAAATGTTACTAACATCAAAATATTCCAGTAACTGTAACCGTTTGAGTACACACATTAACCCTTTGAGTGCCAGAGGGGTACGGTACGGATCGAATTGCTTTCCAATACGTTTTGTACCACCTCTGGTACTCAAAGGGTTTAAGTAACTATTATGGATGGGTTACAGTCTAAAATATCCAGATGTTATCCTTCTGAGTGCCAGACAGTTGTGCAATGCATTGCGAAACAATGTCTTGCACACCTCCCTGGCAATCAAAGGGGTTAATGGTATAAGTGATGTCAGTGCCATACAAATTATTAACTTTATATTAGGTGCTAGAGAGGTGATGCGCTTAATGGGTTAAATCACTAGCTATAAACATTTCTGATAGGCATCTTGGCTTTAACTAGCTTTTCCCACAAGTTAAATGGCTGGAAGACTCAGAGATAACAGGGAAAATTACTTCTTAAAAAAACAGTGCTACACACATGGAACAGGCTGCCAGTGGATGTGGTAGCAGCTAACAGTAAAGGAATTGAAGATGTGGGCAATACATTTGAATAGATAAAAGGTTATACTGCACATTAACCCCTGAGTGTCATGGTAGTCTGGCACTTTGCCATCCTAGAACTCAGCAAGACAAAAAAAAAGGAAAAAAAAAGTGCATGGTCATTAATGGTGCCCACGTGCCGGAATGGCCAGTCCTTAAGGAGTAAAATAAAAATGGTCCTGCTGTCATATCCACCACCATGGACCTGGGATGCAAGACTGAGTGAAAATGTTAACTCTTGAACACTGAGACAAAGCAAAATTGATAGTACGTTAAGTGCGGGGTTATTATTAGGTGTTAGTTCCCCTTTAAGTAAACAGCTGGACTAATGACTTGTTATATGTCATCTACGTTTTTATTTACAGTATACTGATATTACACACAAAGAACACACGATTATCTCTATCTGGGGCAGAGAACTAGGGAGATCTACTGAAAACAAAACAGATAACAACATTATAGTTTCACAGGCACAGAAAAAAGGGGAGTATTATAGGACAAACCAACTTAAAGGGATAGTAATGTTTCAAAATAAGAGCAGCTTCAATTAATCTTCATAGTATTTGGCCCATGGAGAGTGTTATTTCAATACTGTCAGAGTTGTAGTCCAAGAGTAATTGAATGATAAAGTATCCCCCTCCCGTCCCTTTTACCTAGTGTAAGCCACCTCCCCTCAGATGTAGAATCTGGTCTCTTGACCGGACAGGTCACAGCAAGGGACAATCTTCTTACTGTGATCATAAGGAAAACCCTGCCCCCTTGACAGGTTTTTCCTTATGATCTCTGAAGATTGTCCCTCTCTGTGATACATCCGGACAGTCTTGCTGCTCTGAGGTGAGCAGTGTTACATCAGTAAAAGGGGCGGGAGGGGGATACATTATCATTCAATTACTCCTGTACTACAACTCTGACAGTATTGAAATAACACTATGATAATACTAACTATATACACTGTGCAACACGTTTTGTTGTATATTTAATAACATGTACATTGTGTCAAGTACAATATGTGGGTAAAACCACAAGAAGTCTATGAGAGCGTATTAGAGAGCATTTGAGCAATATAAAATGTGGTGATTAAGGACTGGAGTGGCTTCCCACTTTTGTACTGTACATAATGCAGAATTACAAGGCTTTCCAGTACAGGCCTTGGAAAGAAGAGCCTGTCCAGTTACGGAAGGTGATATGTCCAGTAGACTTTCCTGTCGGGAGGTCTACTGGATATTAACCCTGTCCACCAGGACACCAAGAGGATTAAATAAAGAATATGATGTTACTCATTGTGTTTGAGTCACTAATAAAGTTTGATGGTATGATTTACATGTTGGTGAAATGTTTTGAACGTTTAGTTTCTAAAACACGTTGTACATCATAGCTCATAATACATTATAACACCCTGGGATTGGGGACATCTCTGGGAGTTTCCACTGTGGTGTTGGGAGCCGGCACATTTGGTTCCTCAGACTAGGACTGATCTTTGGATCGGGTTTTGGGGAGCTTGGTGTGCTGGCCTCGACATCCTTGAGATGGGGGAGCTCCTTAGAGAGGCTGTTTATATACCCCTGAGTAGATAATACATTGGTGAATATTATTCTCATATACCGTGGATGGGTATGTTTTTACACTTATCTATAAATGAAATTGGATTTTGGACTTTTGTTCTTTTGTGAGATGGTGATGTTTAGTATTTTATATTTGACTAGCAGTTTGGGACGGCGTTGCCCGTCATGTTATGCAGGAAATGTTTCTTTTTTTTAAAATAAATGTTATGATAGTGAATTATAGCGTAGGGTGTACGTGTCAGAAAGGTACACACAGTGATAGACAGAGACACATGCAACACACACATATACACACACATGCACTGACAACACAAACAGTGACACACAGCTGCAAATCAGAACATAAATACATACAGTGTGAGCAGTGTAAGTAACATACCTCCCAACATTTCATATGGCCAAAGAGGGACACTTGTGTTTTCGGTGGTGTTACTGGGGGCGTGGCTGGTGGTGTATTTTAGAGAATTTTTAACCCTTTGAGTGCCAGGGGGTAAGCAATGCATTGCATCCCCTCTGGCATTGAAATGGTTAAGTTACTCTTTCTGTAAGTGAATGATTTAGAAGAAGATGAAAGTATTTTTTTTACACAGACTAATTTAACAGATATATACAGAAGTTTATTCCCACATTACTGTGGGTTTTATTGATGTGGAGCAATCTGATACACTGGTATATACATCACACAGTGTGATCTCCTAAATAGAGGAGCAGAGGGATTTGGGTGTCAAACAGGGACTGTCCCTCCTATACTGTATAGTGCCAGTCCTTATACACAGACACATGCAGACTGTATACTATACAGCAGAGGTTCTCAGCCCATGCCCTCAGTGGCCACTAACAGGCCAGGACTTAGGAATTTCACTGCTAGAACACAAGTGTGTTGATCAGAGGCTCAGTCATATTGATTAACTCACCTGTGCTCTTAAAAGGAAATTCTAAAATCCTGGCCTGTTAATAGCCACTGAGGGCACAGATTGAGAACCACTGCTATACAGTGCCAGACCATTGTAGAGAATTTTTAACCCTTTGAGTGCCAGGGGGTAAGCAATGCATTGCATCTCCTCTGGCACTGAAATGGTTAAGTTACTCTTTCTGTAAGTGAATGATTTAGAAGAAGATGAAAGTATTTTTTACACAGACTAATTTAACAGATATATACAGAAGTTTATACCCACATTACCGTGGGTTTTACTGATGTGAAGCAATCTGATACACTTGTACATTAGGCTGACCAGACCTCACCTTTAACCAGTGACACATATGAAAAATGCATACTGCAGGGCTGCTTTGATTTTGGTGCACTCCTGAAATATGCTTATTTCCTATGTGTCCCCGGTTAAAGGTGAGGTCTGGTCAGCCTACTGTATATACACCACACCGTGTGATCTCCTAAATAGAGGAGCAGAGGGATTTGGGTGTCAAACAGGGACTGTCCCTCCTATACTGTATAGTGCCAGTCCATATACACAGACTGTATACTATACAATGCCAGACCATATATAAATAGTTTGTCATACATGCTATACAGTGAGCTATGTACAGCATGGAGATGATTGCAGGAACTGGCACCTCTACTTACAGACAGACTGACAAACAACCTGCTCTCTTTCTCTCTCTTTGTGCAATATATAAATACAGTCACATCCATGTCTCTGCCATTTACCAGCTCAGCTGAAGCCTTGCTCTGCACTGCCTGATCACCTCTCTGCCGTTGTTTCCACTTTCTCAGCAAGCCAGTATCCTCCTGCTGATTGTTTAGAAATCAGCTCACTTGTAGTAATTAGCAGAGCTGTGTAGGCTCAAAGACAGGGAATGAAGAAGCTGCATAATACAGATTGGACCATGGCCTTCCAGCTGTAGCTTGAACATTGTTCCCATCATCCTCAGCGTGCGTGTGTGTATATGTGTGTATGTGTCTGCTAGTGTGTGTGTGGGAGGGCATGTGCATGTGTCTGTGGTGTAGGAGTGTGTGGCAGCCATTTTTTTTTTTCAGCCTTAGATAGTGGTGGGCGGGCTGGATAGTGGGGGCAGGCCAAAAATCACACTCCCACAGAATCACCCAATGGCAGCAGTAATCCTTTTTACTGCCGCCCCTGGGTGTGTTTTGCCAGGCACAAAGTCTTCTTTTATATATATAGATAACATTCTACAGATCTGATATATCACTTCTTATACACTACTAGCAGTTTGGGACGGCGTTGCCCGTCATGTTATGCAGGAAATGTTTCTTTTTTTTTAAATAAATGTTATGATAGTGAATTATAGCGTAGGGTGTACGTGTCAGAAAGGTACACACAGTGATAGACAGAGACACATGCAACACACACATATACACACACATGCACTGACAACACAAACAGTGACACACAGCTGCAAATCAGAACATAAATACATACAGTGTGAGCAGTGTAAGTAACATACCTCCCAACATTTCATATGGCCAAAGAGGGACACTTGTGTTTTCGGTGGTGTTACTGGGGGCGTGGCTGGTGGTGTATTTTGGAGAATTTTTAACCCTTTGAGTGCCAGGGGGTAAGCAATGCATTGCATCCCCTCTGGCATTGAAATGGTTAAGTTACTCTTTCTGTAAGTGAATGATTTAGAAGAAGATGAAAGTATTTTTTTTACACAGACTAATTTAACAGATATATACAGAAGTTTATTCCCACATTACTGTGGGTTTTATTGATGTGGAGCAATCTGATACACTGGTATATACACCACACAATGTGATCTCCTAAATAGAGGAGCAGAGGGATTTGGGTGTCAAACAGGGACTGTCCCTCCTATACTGTATAGTGCCAGTCCTTATACACAGACACATGCAGACTGTATACTATACAGCGGAGGTTCTCAGCCCATGCCCTCAGTGGCCACTAACAGGCCAGGACTTAGGAATTTCACTGCTAGAACACAAGTGTGTTGATCAGAGGCTCAGTCATATTGATTAACTCACCTGTGCTCTTAAAAGGAAATTCTAAAATCCTGGCCTGTTAATAGCCACTGAGGGCACAGATTGAGAACCACTGCTATACAGTGCCAGACCATTGTAGAGAATTTTTAACCCTTTGAGTGCCAGGGGGTAAGCAATGCATTGCATCTCCTCTGGCACTGAAATGGTTAAGTTACTCTTTCTGTAAGTGAATGATTTAGAAGAAGATGAAAGTATTTTTTTACACAGACTAATTTAACAGATATATACAGAAGTTTATACCCACATTACCGTGGGTTTTACTGATGTGGAGCAATCTGATACACTTGTATATTAGGCTGACCAGACCTCACCTTTAACCAGTGACACATATGAAAAATGCATACTGCAGGGCTGCTTTGATTTTGGTGCACTCCTGAAATATGCTTATTTCCTATGTGCCCCCGGTTAAAGGTGAGGTCTGGTCAGCCTACTGTATATACACCACACCGTGTGATCTCCTAAATAGAGGAGCAGAGGGATTTGGGTGTCAAACAGGGACTGTCCCTCCTATACTGTATAGTGCCAGTCCTTATACACAGACTGTATACTATACAATGCCAGACCATATATAAATAGTTTGTCATACATGCTATACAGTGAGCTATGTACAGCATGGAGATGATTGCAGGAACTGGCACCTCTACTTACAGACAGACTGACAAACAACCTGCTCTCTTTCTCTCTCTTTGTGCAATATATAAATACAGTCACATCCATGTCTCTGCCATTTACCAGCTCAGCTGAAGCCTTGCTCTGCACTGCCTGATCACCTCTCTGCCGTTGTTTCCACTTTCTCAGCAAGCCAGTATCCTCCTGCTGATTGTTTAGAAATCAGCTCACTTGTAGTAATTAGCAGAGCTGTGTAGGCTCAAAGACAGGGAATGAAGAAGCTGCATAATACAGATTGGACCATGGCCTTCCAGCTGTAGCTTGAACATTGTTCCCATCATCCTCAGCGTGCGTGTGTGTATATGTGTGTATGTGTCTGCTAGTGTGTGTGTGGGAGGGCATGTGTCTGTGGTGTAGGAGTGAGTGGCAGCCATTTTTTTTTTCAGCCTTAGATAGTGGTGGGCGGGCTGGATAGTGGGGGCAGGCCAAAAATCACACTCCCACAGAATCACCCAATGGCAGCAGTAATCCTTTTTACTGCCGCCCCTGGGTGTGTTTTGCCAGGCACAAAGTCTTCTTTTATATATATAGATATTTAATGTTTAATATCTAATGCTAATTATTGCATGATATGAATGTAGTAGGGTTATTCCATAGGTCCATATATATTCCATCTTGAGGTGTTGCGTTGAATTGCTTTGGCGATCTGTAGTCTCATATATTTCCTATTTTGGTATTGTGGTGTATTGCTTTAAAGGGACAGTAATACTTAAAATGTAAAAAAATATATGTTGTAGAGTTTATCCCCCTGAGTAAAACAAGGGTACTACCACTGCTGAGAGATATTTTATTAAAAAATTATAACAGCTCAAACGTGAATTTGTTAGGTGCAATATCACAGTGGCCTGAGAATCCACAGTGACGCTATTGCTACACCATCCTATGGAGATTTATGGTCTACGGACCAGAGCTGTCCATAGGATGGTGTAGCAACAGCGCCACTGTAAATTTTCAGGCCACTGTGATATTGCACCTAACAAATTCAAGTTTGAGCTGTTATAATTTTTTAATAAAATATCTCTCAGCAGTGGGGGTACCCTTGTTTTACTCATGGGGATAAACCCTACAACATATATTTTTTTACATTTTAACCCCTTAGCGACAGCTGCATCCACACTCGGCTGTCACCTTAAAGCCTATCATACAAAAAAAAAATTGCCAAATGATTCTGGAGTCCCCGAACGGCGTGCAGCCGCACGGGGACCCGGACTTCCGGTACTACTTCTGTGACTTACCAGGTACGTCCTCTGTCACTAAGTGACAGTTTTTGCGGGACGTACCTGGTAAGTCTGTTGTCAGGAAGGGGTTAAGTATTACTATCCCTTTAATCTTCACAGTATTTGGGCCATGGAGTGTGTTATTTAAAGCCAAAAGAAAAAGTGGCACTATGTTTAAACCCTGCAACCTATATTTTTTTACACTTTAAGTATTACTATCCCTTTAATTGGAGCTGCTTTTTTTTTAAACATTACTTTGCTGAATTAGGCACAGTTGCTAATCCTCTCACAAAACGGTGAATATTTTAGCCACGCCCACCCACTTTTTTAAACTCAGTCGCTAAAAAAATACACAAACATTCTCAATTTAGAATTCTGGTGCTTAACCCCTTAAAGGGATAGTAATACTTAAAATGTAAAAAATATATATGTTGTAGGGTTTATCCCCCTGAGTAAAATAAGAGTACTCCCACTGCTGAAAGGTGTTTCATTCAAAAGTTATTAATTTTCAAAGTTGAATTTTTTAGGTGCAATATCACAGTGGCCTGAAATTGTACAGTGGCGCTGTTGCTACACCATCCTATGGACAGCTCTGGTCCCGGGACCATAAATCTCCATAGGATGGTGTAGCAACAGCGCCACTGTACAATTTCAGGCCACTGTGATATTGCACCTAAAAAATTCAACTTTGAAAATTAATCATTTTTGAATGAAACACCTTTCAGCAGTGGGAGTACTCTTGTTTTACTCAGGGGGATAAACCCTACAACATATATTTTTTTACATTTTAAGTATTACTATCCCTTTAAGTATCAGCGGTCCAGGGAAGTTACCTTCCCTTAAGGACCGCTTTGATCCTTGTCGACGTGCCGGTACACGTGACCTGTTACGCGTACTGGCGTGCCGCTTTGAGGCCTAAGAGAGATCGTGCCAGTCTTGGAGCGGTCAATTTTACGCACCGTTTTTACTTACAGTGCTCCCGGTAGAGAGTTGTAAGTAAAAAGTACATAACGTGCTATGACCGTCACTGGTCCTTAAAGGGATAGTAATACTTCATTTTAACTTTATTTTATTTTGTAGGCATTTAAAAAACATGAAGAATGATATGTCTTATCTCTCAAACCTTTATGGTTTAGGAGATATTCACAAACAAAGTATCCCCCCCCTGTTCAACCAGATCAGAAGGGAGATGCCCAGGTAGACTGCAGAGAGGGACAATCTTCAATTAAGATAAGGGAAAAAGCTGAAAAACTTGTCAAGGGGGAAGGGCTTTCATTGTTCTCATAGGAAGAAGATTGTCCCCTTCTGTTATCTGTCCTGTCATACAACCAGACTCACATCTGAGAAGAGATGTCTTACACTAGGAAAAAGGGGCGGGGAGGGGAACTTTGCTTGTGAATATCTCATAAACCATAAAGGTTTGAGAGATAAGACTTATATCATTCTTCATGTTTTTTTAATGCCTACAAAATAAAATAAAGTTAACCCTTTGAGTGCCAGAGGGGTACGCAAATCATTGCTTTGCAATGCGTTGCGTACCCCTCTGGCACTCAAAGGGTTAAAACGAAGTATTACTATCCCTTTAAGGGTATAAGGACTGTGACGTCATAGCATGTCACGTAGTCCTTAAGGGGTTAAAAGTGCATTGTAAATAGGGATTTAGCTGGTAGGTTTCTAGCATTCCGCCCTTACACTCTGGGAGAGCTGAGGGTCTGGGTCCTAAAAAAAAAATAAAGCTATGACTGGGGGATGGGGGGGTCTTAACCCCCTTAAGAACCAGAGAAGTGTGTAACGCATGGTTCTTAAAGGGATAACTAGAGGTAAAAGATAATAAACACATCACTATTTTCCACAACAAAGTGATGAAAGACAGTTAAAGGGATAGTAATATTTAAAATGTAAAAAAAAAATGTTTGTACGGTATATCCCCCTGAGGAAAACAAGAGTACACCCACTGCTGAAAGGTGTTTTATTCAAAGGTTATTACAGCTCAAAGTTGAATTTGTTAGGTGCAATATCACAGTGGCCTGAAATTGTACAGTGGTGCTGTTGCTACACCATTCTATGGAGATTTATGGTCTGCAGATCAGAGCTGTCCATAGGATCGTGTAGCAACAGCACCACTGTACAGTTTCAGGCCACTGTGATACTGCACCTTGAGCTGTAAAAACTTTTGAATAAAACACCTTTCAGCAGTGAGATTACCCTTTTTTCACTCAGGGGGATAAACACTACAATATATCTTTTTTTTTACATATTAAGTATTACTATCCCTTTAAGATAAAGCAAATCTAACAATTCAGAACAGATTTGCAGCATTTATAACACTAACCCTTTGAGTGCCAGAGAGGTGGGCAATGTGAGCAAGGTGTCAACTGCATTGCAAAGCCAACTGACTGGCAAAAGCAGCAAGGGTGCAAAACATGTGGCTGCTGCAGAACTTCTTTGAGCCCAGAGCTGCCCATCACTTTTCAGCTTCTTGAAGGACAGTGGTGGAGTAGAGTTCTGCACTGCAAGATGTTCTGCAGCAGCTGAAAACAGCAGAGATTCTTGAACAAACCAACTGCATCACAGGGGATTAATCAAAATTCCCACCGATTTGGGATTTCTAGCACCTTGACTGCCAGAGGCCGCCAAAGCATTGCTCTCTAGTATTAACCCTTTGAGTGCCAGAGGGGTACGCAACGCATTGCAGAGCAATGCATTGCGTACCCCTCTGGCACTCAAAGGGTGAAAGGGGAATTATGACCAAAGAATAAGCGGTTCTTAATTTGTTTAGCAGAACGACGGAACACAAACATGTCACTTATTTCTATACACTATTTTTTTGCATGTATCTCAGATTTAGTCTCCTGTTGGCTGTTTCAGTTTCAGTCTTTTAACCTGATAACAGCTGATGTCCCTTAAGAGTCATTTAGTTCTATTGATACCCACAGTTTGCTTAAAGGGTTAAAGAAACAATGCTGGTGCAGCTGATGTGCCCCAACTTGTGTGCCTTAATTCAATGCCCACAATACACCCTCTCAAATCAGAGGAGTAAGTACCAGAAAGGGAACACACCCCCATCCCACAAACTTGTGACTGTCCAGCCACAGCAACCTGTGTGCCTGCAGCTGGCAGACCCGGTAATCTGTAACACTGGCACTAAAGGACATCTCCAGAATTATCTCCTCCAGCACCCCATAATTACCCCAAAAAACAGGCTCAATACAAACCTGGGCAGTAGCACCCATGCTGTGCCCAAGCACTCAGCACCTACAACCTATGCTGTGCCAGGATAGACAGCAGCCCCTATGTACCAATTATGTGCCAAGATGGAGAGATAACCCATGACTAACCTATGGCAGGACTGACAGTAACACCTAGCACCCATTGTGTGCCAGAATAGACAGCAACAATTAGCATCCATTACGTGACTAATTCAGGATAGACAGCAACAATTAGTATCCATTCTGTGTCTGGATAGACAGCAATTCTAATGCCAATTTTCAGCCACGAAAGCAACACCTAGTGCCCATTATGTGCAAGGAAAGCAACACCTAGTGCCCATTATGTGCTGGGATAGCAGCACTTAGTGCCCATTATGTGCCAGGATAGACAGTAAATCACATATCCAATTCAGTGACTAATAACTCTATACTAAAACAGACAATTTCACCCTCAGTATGCCAACCAGCATCCACACCTTGACCAGGGACAAGAAGCATCCACTACCTATCCAGTGCCCAGGAGCCAATATTACCCATTACCCACCCAATGCCCAGGAGCCAACTGCACCCATTACCCCCTATTTGCCTAATAACCAGCAGCACCCACTACACAACCCATGCTCTGGAACCAGCAGCACCCATTACCCTCCCCGTGCCCCGGAGATAACAGACTCAATACCCAGCGAGTACCGTACAGCCAGCTGCCTACATTACCCACCCTGTGCCCTCAGAAACCAGTAAGCTTTACCCAGCCCGTTCTCTGAAGCCAGGGGCACTCATTACCCACCCTGTTCCTAGGAACCAGTGGACTCATTAACCACCCTGTGCCTAGGAACCAGTGGACTTATTACCCACCCTGTGCCTAGGAACCAGTGGACTTATTACCCACCCTGTGCCTAGGAACCAGTGGACTTATTACCCACCCTGTGCCTAGGAACCAGTGGACTTATTACCCAGCCGGTGCCCTAGAGCATGCTGCACCCATTACACACCCTGTGCCCAGAATCCAGTACACCCTGTGCCCAGGGGCCAACAGCACCCACTACCTACCAGTACCAATCAACACCCCTTACCCACACCGTACCCAGCAGCGCCCGTTACACACCCCGTGCCAGGCAGCACCCACCCCGTGCCAAGGCAAACACTGTGTAACCCGGAGCCAACAGCACCCACCTGGATGAACTGGATGGTGAGCGCTGACTTGCCGACCCCTCCGCCTCCCACCACCACCAGCCGGTACTTGTCCTGCCCCGAGCCGTCCTTCCAGCCGGCCATCCCAGGGAGAGCTGTCGGACTGCGCCGCGCTGTGACCGGGAGAGGAAACGGCTCCTCCCTCCGCAACTGCAAATGGCCGCGCACCGAGAGGCAGCCAGCCGGAACACAAGCACTCAATATTCATGAGCTGGGGCGTGTTAAGCAAGACGATCTTCCGCAACACTGAATAAACATAAGCTGGGGGCGGGACAAGACGCTGCGATCACACACAACCCAGATGTGGGCGGAGCAAGAGAGCGAATCAGATGTGTGAGCTGTGACAGGATGGGACGGGAACTGTACTTGGGTGGAGCCGCAACAGCAAGCCAACAGGTAGTGCATATTCATGAGCTTGGGGCGTACCCTTATGTAATATTCTAATGAGGTAGTCATATACTGAGGAACGGAGGGGCGTGCCGCAATGTAATATTAAAATGAGACACTCATGTATAGAGAAGCGTAGCGGGAGTGTCTTTCTCTGTACCAGGGCAAACCAGGCACTGCCATGGGTACTGATTGTGCTGGCAGATTAGGGCGTCCTAGTGCCAGCCATGTTTCCCAAGTGTAGAAAAACAAGAAAAAGGAACAGCAGGGGGCAGCCCTGTGCAAAAAAGCACTACTACATTGAAATACCACCACCAGCCCCTATAGGGTTTATGTTAACAAAAGTTTTTGTTGGGAAATACTGTACATAAATCCCAACTACATCTCATCTGGGGAAATCACCAGCACTCCCAGTTGCAGGATCCAAATCTCACTGTGGACACTATATGGCCCCCTTGCTATTCGCTCTCCCAAGTGCTGTGGACATGCAACAAAAAAACAAATCGAGAGCGCCCAATAGAGTAACACCGTAATGCCCAATGTCCTTAGACTCATGAACATACCTCCCAACATTTCAAATTACTAAAGAGGGACACTCGTGTCTTAGAGGGTGTTGCGGTGGGCATGGATGGTGGGCAGGGCATTACCGATAATTTTTAGGCTATATCATGCTCTATTGACTCTTTCTTGTGTAACCTAATAAAGGACTTATAACAAGACTAAAGTATTTTATTTACTCAGACTATTTTTATAAACACATATACTGATGTTTAACCCCTTAACGACCAGACGATCGGCACGTTGCGGTCACTTAAGGACCGCGGAGCATTTTTTTTTTTTTTAATTCCAGTTCCGGACTCCCCAAACAGCGTGCAGCCGTGTGTGGGGGGGGGGGGGGCGGAATCCCATGATGCTCATAGTACGGCATGGGTCGTTAACTCAGATCTATCCATGATGTACTATGACCGTCAAGGGTCGTTAAGGGGTTAAACAAACCTTAATGTGGGTTTTATTGCTGTAGAGCAGTATGATACACTTATATACACACCACACAGTCTGATCTCCTAAACACAGGGACACCAGGGTGATACACTTATATACACACCACACAGTCTGATCTCCTAAACACAGGGACACCAGGGTGATACACTTATATACACACCTCACAGTCTGATCTCCTAAACACAGGGACACCAGGGTGATACACTTCTATACACACCACACAGTCTGATCTCCTAAACACATGGACACCAGGGTGATACACTTCTATACACACCACACAGTCTGATCTCCTAAACACAGGGACACCGGGGTGATACACTTAAATATACACCACACAGTCTGATCTCCTAAACACAGGGACATCAGGGTGATACACTTATATACACACCACACAGTCTGATCTCCTAAACACAGGGACACCAGGGGTGATACACTTCTATACACACCACACAGTCTGATCTCCTAAACACAGGGACACCAGGGTGATACACTTATATACACACCACACAGTCTGATCTCCTAAACACAAGGACACCAGGGTGATACACTTCTATACACACCACACAGTCTGATCTCCTAAACACAGGGACACCAGGGTGATACACTTATATACACACCACACAGTCTGATCTCCTAAACACAGTGACACCAGGGTGATACACTTATATATACACCACACAGTCTGATCTCCTAAACACAGTGACACCGGGGTGATACACTTATATATACACCACACAGTCTGATCTCCTAAACACAGGGACATCAGGGTGATACACTTATATACACACCACACAGTCTGATCTCCTAAACACAGGGACACCAGGGGTGATACACTTCTATACACACCACACAGTCTGATCTCCTAAACACAGGGACACCAGGGTGATACACTTATATACACACCACACAGTCTTATCTCCTAAACACAGGGACACCAGGGTGATACACTTATATATACACCACACAGTCTGATCTACTAAACACAGGGACACCGGGGTGATACACTTATATACACACCACACAGTCTTATCTCCTAAACACAGGGACACCAGGGTGATGCACTTATATACACACCACACAGTCTGATCTCCTAAACACAGGGACACCAGGGTGATACACTTCTATACACACACCACACAGTCTGATCTCCTAAACACAGGGACACCAGGGTGATACACTTATATACACACCACACAGTCTGATCTCCTAAACACAGGGACACCAGGGTGATACACTTCTATACACACCACTCAGTCTGATCTCCTAAACACAGGGACACCAGGGTGATACACTTATATACACACCACACAGTCTTATCTCCTAAACACAGGGACACCAGGGTGATACACTTATATATACACCACACAGTCTGATCTCCTAAACACAGGGACACCGGGGTGATACACTTATATACACACCACACAGTCTTATCTCCTAAACACAGGGACACCAGGGTGATGCACTTCTATACACACCACACAGTCTGATCTCCTAAACACAGGGACACCGGGGTGATACACTTATATATACACCACACAGTCTGATCTCCTAAACACAGGGACATCAGGGTGATACACTTATATACACACCACACAGTCTGATCTCCTAAACACAGGGACACCAGGGGTGATACACTTCTATACACACCACACAGTCTGATCTCCTAAACACAGGGACACCAGGGTGATACACTTATATACACACCACACAGTCTGATCTCCTAAACACAAGGACACCAGGGTGATACACTTCTATACACACCACACAGTCTGATCTCCTAAACACAGGGACACCGGGGTGATACACTTATATATACACCACACAGTCTGATCTCCTAAACACAGGGACATCAGGGTGATACACTTATATACACACCACACAGTCTGATCTCCTAAACACAGGGACACCAGGGGTGATACATTTCTATACACACCACACAGTCTGATCTCCTAAACACAGGGACACCAGGGTGATACACTTATATACACACCACACAGTCTTATCTCCTAAACACAGGGACACCAGGGTGATACACTTATATATACACCACACAGTCTGATCTACTAAACACAGGGACACCGGGGTGATACACTTATATACACACCACACAGTCTTATCTCCTAAACACAGGGACACCAGGGTGATACACTTATATATACACCACACAGTCTGATCTACTAAACACAGGGACACCGGGGTGATACACTTATATACACACCACACAGTCTTATCTCCTAAACACAGGGACACCAGGGTGATGCACTTATATACACACCACACAGTCTGATCTCCTAAACACAGGGACACCAGGGTGATACACTTCTATACACACACCACACAGTCTGATCTCCTAAACACAGGGACACCAGGGTGATACACTTATATACACACCACACAGTCTGATCTCCTAAACACAGGGACACCAGGGTGATACACTTCTATACACACCACTCAGTCTGATCTCCTAAACACAGGGACACCAGGGTGATACACTTATATACACACCACACAGTCTGATCTCCTAAACACAGGGACACCAGGGTGATACACTTATATATACACCACACAGTCTGATCTACTAAACACAGGGACACCGGGGTGATACACTTATATACACACCACACAGTCTTATCTCCTAAACACAGGGACACCAGGGTGATACACTTATATATACACCACACAGTCTGATCTACTAAACACAGGGACACCGGGGTGATACACTTATATACACACCACACAGTCTTATCTCCTAAACACAGGGACACCAGGGTGATGCACTTATATACACACCACACAGTCTGATCTCCTAAACACAGGGACACCAGGGTGATACACTTCTATACACACACCACACAGTCTGATCTCCTAAACACAGGGACACCAGGGTGATACACTTATATACACACCACACAGTCTGATCTCCTAAACACAGGGACACCAGGGTGATACACTTCTATACACACCACTCAGTCTGATCTCCTAAACACAGGGACACCAGGGTGATACACTTATATACACACCACACAGTCTGATCTCCTAAACACAGGGACACCAGGGTGATACACTTATATATACACCACACAGTCTGATCTACTAAACACAGGGACATCAGGGTGATACACTTATATACACACCACACAGTCTGATCTCCTAAACACAGGGACACCAGGGGTGATACACTTCTATACACACCACACAGTCTGATCTCCTAAACACAGGGACACCAGGGTGATACACTTATATACACACCACACAGTCTGATCTCCTAAACACAAGGACACCAGGGTGATACACTTCTATACACACCACACAGTCTGATCTCCTAAACACAGGGACACCGGGGTGATACACTTATATATACACCACACAGTCTGATCTCCTAAACACAGGGACATCAGGGTGATACACTTATATACACACCACACAGTCTGATCTCCTAAACACAGGGACACCAGGGGTGATACATTTCTATACACACCACACAGTCTGATCTCCTAAACACAGGGACACCAGGGTGATACACTTATATACACACCACACAGTCTTATCTCCTAAACACAGGGACACCAGGGTGATACACTTATATATACACCACACAGTCTGATCTACTAAACACAGGGACACCGGGGTGATACACTTATATACACACCACACAGTCTTATCTCCTAAACACAGGGACACCAGGGTGATGCACTTATATACACACCACACAGTCTGATCTCCTAAACACAGGGACACCAGGGTGATACACTTCTATACACACACCACACAGTCTGATCTCCTAAACACAGGGACACCAGGGTGATACACTTATATACACACCACACAGTCTGATCTCCTAAACACAGGGACACCAGGGTGATACACTTCTATACACACCACTCAGTCTGATCTCCTAAACACAGGGACACCAGGGTGATACACTTATATACACACCACACAGTCTTATCTCCTAAACACAGGGACACCAGGGTGATACACTTATATATACACCACACAGTCTGATCTACTAAACACAGGGACACCGGGGTGATACACTTATATACACACCACACAGTCTTATCTCCTAAACACAGGGACACCAGGGTGATGCACTTATATACACACCACACAGTCTGATCTCCTAAACACAGGGACACCAGGGTGATACACTTCTATACACACACCACACAGTCTGATCTCCTAAACACAGGGACACCAGGGTGATACACTTCTATACACACACCACACAGTCTGATCTCCTAAACACAGGGACACCAGGGTGATACACTTCTATACACACACCACACAGTCTGATCTCCTAAACACAGGGACACCAGGGTGATACACTTATATACACACCACACAGTCTGATCTCCTAAACACAGGGACTCCAGGGTGATACACTTATATACACACCACACAGTCTGATCTCCTACACACAGGGACACCAGGGTGATGCACTTATATACACACCACACAGTCTGATCTCCTACACACAGGGACACCAGGGTGATACACTTATATACACACCACACAGTCTGATCTCCTAAACACAGGGACACCAGGGTGATACACTTCTATACACACCACACAGTCTGATCTCCTAAACACAGGGACACCAGGGTGATACACTTATATACACACCACACAGTCTGATCTCCTAAACACAGGGACACCAGGGTGATACACTTCTATACACACCACACAATCTGATCTCCTAAACACAGGGACACCAGGGTGATACACTTATATACACACACCACACAATCTGATCTCCTAAACACAGGGACACCAGAGTGATACACTTCTATACACACCACACAGTCTGATCTCCTAAACACAGGGACACCAGGGTGATACGGTTATATACACACCACACAATCTCATCTCCTAGACACAGGGACACCAGGGTGATACACTTATATACACACCACACTGTCTGATCTCCTAAACACAGGGACACCAGGGGGATACACTTCTATACACACCACACAGTGTGATCTCCTAAACACAGGGACACCAGGGTGATACACTTCTATATACACCACACAGTCTGATCTCCTAAACACAGGGACACAAGGGTGATACACGTCTATACACACCACACAGTCTGCTCTCCTAAACACAGGGACACCAGGGTGATACACTTCTATACACACCACACAGTCTGATCTCCTAAACACAGGGACACCAGGGTGATACACTTCTATACACACCACACAGTCTGATCTCCTAAACACAGGGACATCAGGGTGATACACTTATATACACACCACACAGTCTGATCTCCTAAAAAGAGGGAACTCAGTGTGGAAAAGAGGGACAGAGGGATTTGGAGCTAAAAGACGTACACTTGGGAGGCATGCATGAATCAGTGTTCAGACCAGTGGTACCAAAGAGTCTGACATACAGGTATTACACACAGTGATAATGAGAAGCAATTCTGTGGCAAACTGACTGCATTATATGGAAAAAATAAAATTACTTTTGATCTAAATGGTGCTTTTTTTAACCACATGAATGCTGTAGAGATCTCCAACTGATTGCGTAGCAATATATCTGGATTCATCCATTTCAGGGAGTTTTTTTTTCTTTTTAAAAGTCGTTAGAGTTCAACATGATTTTTAATTATTATTATTAAACTATTAACAACAACACCACCTGGTGTCTAGATAGCAAATTATTGCTGTCTATGGAGGAACAGATCCTTACAATGTGAAACTAACAGCTCCAGATTATTGTGACAGTTTGAAATGCAATAACCTTTAACTGATGCATCTCCTGAGCAGGGAGCATACCCTTCTTTTATCATATAGGAAAAACCCTACAGTGTATATTTTTTAATAATAAAATGTTACAGCTCTTTTTAAAGGGGCGAAATATAGTTACAATAGAATCTGTTCATTGTCTCTACAGAAAACCTCAATTCAAACACTTCTTAAAGTGACAGAAACATTTTCTGACGTACATATTGTGCAGATACATAATTTGTAAAGTCAGGTTGTTTAGCGTATTTATTCATTTTTGTACACTTGTGTGATAGTGTGAAGGGATTGTAAAAGCAGATATGGGATACAGTGTATAAAAGATACAATGTAAAAAGACAATGATACAATGTAGATAAGCCATCTCTATAGCATACAGAGCACTCAGTGCTGTAGGGATAGTGTTACATTGTTTCACTGTCTTCCTTTGAATGTCAACTGAAAAGTAAACTGTCTGGAAACAGTCATCCAGGGATCAGTTACAATGAAATAAAAAAAAATTATATATATATATCAGGGCTCAAAATTTCCACTCACCACTAGCCAATGGCGAGTAGAAATTCAGCCCTGGTGGGTATGTTATGTATTGCAGTGGTGAGTAAATTTTGAGGTCTGGCTAGTAGCAAAGGACTTAAAATTATAAGCCCTGTATATATATGTATATATATATATATATATATATATATATATATATATATATATAATAAGTGAAGATGAAAAAAAAAATAAAAGTACAGATGGCTTTACATTCAAGCCACTGGCAGTATACATTATGTCACAATAAAAGCTTATTATCACCCTTTACACACAGAAAGAAGTAACACTGAATAAAATACTCACATATATACACATACACTCATATACATATATACACACACCACAAATGTATACACACACATACACATATGCACACACATGTATACACATACACATGTACATTATAAATACATATACACACCACACACATGCGTTCAAGCACCATATACACACATAGAAATGCACACATGTATATACACAACACAAACATATACAATCATACACCTATACTCTTTAGAGTAGCTAGATCGTCCCTTTAAACTCCACACATATCCATATATATATACTACACACACACACCACATACACACACACATACACACACATATACACACACACATACAAACACATCCATGCATATACCCAACACACACACACACAAACACCCACCAAATACACACACACACACATATAGTCTTTAGAGTAGCTAGATCGTCCCTTTAAACTGCACATATATACATATATATATATATATATATATATATATATATACCACACACACACATACAAACACATTCATGCATATACCCAACACACACACACACACACACATATACTCTAGGTCGTCTCTTTAAACTGCACACATATACATACATATACACACACACACATATATATACACACACACATATACACACACACACACACACACACATATATACTCTAGGTCGTCTCTTTAAACTGCACACATATATATACACACACACACATATATATATACACACACACACACACACACACATATATATATACTCTAGATCGTCCCTTTAAACTGCGCACATATGGGAGAGTCACAGAACATTTATTTTCCAAAACTTTAAAAGCATCAGGGCCTCACAGATGTAATCACAGTCATTATTTGCTATTTTTGGGCAGGTGTTTAATGCTCAGTTTGACTGATAATCATGATTAATATCCCATTGCAGAAAGACAAAAAAGCTAATCCCAAAATCCCATTGGGGCATATTGTGAGAATCAATTACAGATCTCCATTAGCATGCACTGCTCCCCTCTCACTGGGTGACTCCACGTTCCTGCTATTCTGTGAGTCATACTGTGTGAGCAACGGCCCACAGCCCGTGATTGGACTCATTGTCAGGAAAAGCTGTGTGATACAGAGGCACCGGCACCTTCAATTATCCCATCAGGAGAATGAGTCTCAGGGATGATGGAGCGATCACATCTGTACTCCAGATGTGTGACTTTAGGAAAGTGGAAAACCTCATCGTCATCCAGATGTATCAACACTATCAGGTTTAGCAGTAAATCAGCACATTGTCCCATACGTATAAAGTAACGAGGAACAATTCTGGGGTAAACAAGACCGCACCACAGGTGGCAAATAAAACTTCCCATTGATTAAATGGGGCTTTTAACGCATGGAGCGCTAGAGAGGTCGTCAAGGCATTGCAAAGCAATTAGAAACACAGAGACATAGAATTTGACTGCAGATAAGAGCCATTCGGCCCATCTAGTCACCCATTTTCCTACTGCAAAAGCATCAAAACTTATTTGGTCCTTGGTCTTTTCTTATGGTCAGGACAGCCTTATGCCTATCCCATGCATGCTTACATTCCCTCACTGTTTAAACCTCTGCCACTTCTGCTGGTAGGCTATTCCACTTATCTACCACTTCTGCTGGTAGGCTATTCCACTTATCTACTACCATCTCCATCAAGTAAAACTTTCTTACTTTACATCTAAACCTGTGTCCCTCTAGTTTTAGACTATGACCTCTCGTCCTAACATATTTACTCCTGTGAAATGTACTTCCCTCCTGCACTTTGTTGAATCCCTTCATGTATGTGAATGTGTCTGTCATATCCCCTCTCTCTCTTCTCTCCTCCAAGCGATACATGTTCAGATCCTTTAGTCTATCCTGATATTTCTTTTCCTGTAAACCAGTCACCATTTTAGTAGCCCTTCTCTGAATTCTCTCTATAGTATCTATATCCTTCTGGAGATGGGGTCTCCAGTACTGTACACAATACTCTAGGGTATCTATATCCATCTGGAGATGGGGTCTCCTGTACTGTACACAACACTCTAGAGCATCTATATCCTTCTGGAGATGGGGTCACCGGTACTGTACACAATACCCTAGAGTATCCATATCCTTCTGGAGATGGGGTCTCCGGTACTGTACACAATACTCTAGAGTATCTATATCCTTCTGGAGATGGGGTCTCCGGTACTCTAGGGTATCTATATCCTTCTGGAGATGGGGTCTCCAGTACTGTACACAATACTCTAGGTGAGGTCTAACTAGAGATCTGTAGAGAGGCATGACCACTTCCCTTTTTCTGCTACTAATGCCCCTAGCTATACAACCCAACACTCTGCTTGCATTCCCCACTGCTTTATTACATTGCCTGCCTACCTCTAAGTCATTAGAAATAATTACTCCCAAATCCCTTTCCTCTGTTGTCTCTGACAGTACAGTACCCTTAATAGTATAATTTTCCTTTGGATTTTTATGTCCAAGTGCATTATGTTATCAACATTAAACTGCATCTGCCACACTCTTGTCCATGCTTCTAATTTACCTAAATCATTTGTCATTTGGCTTATTCCCCCTGGAATTTCTACCCTATTGCAGCTCTTTGAAGACCTTTTGCAATATCACAAATAAAAATATTAAAAAGAATGGGCCCCAGTACAGATCCCTGAAGAGACCTCTCTAACATCCACAGAACTCCCCCTGTATGGAAGAGGAGGTGCATAATAATATATTTATTATCCAACACTGTTCTCACTACTCTGGTCAAAGTAGATTTGACGCGTTTCACATGCTTATCCCACATTTAGTCATAGATATATGGAGTCGCCTCTGAAATAGACTTTAGGGCAAACCCCACTGACACTCAGTAATTCAGATCCACTTATCAAAAGATGGACTGTAGGGAATGTGTAAAACTATAGTATACGGTAATAGGGAAAGTGGGGTAAAGAAACGCAATAGGTTACCATACGTTTATATACATAGTCTCATGGATTCAGCACTCACCATGAACCATAATAAGTAGGAAAAAAAACAAACAAAAAGAGGGGCGCCAATAGTGCCTTATCTAAGGCTACGTGTACAACATCTATTAATACAATCAATGCACTCACATTTGGAGTATGTTGTGTTGTACCATACAGTATACACCGCTAAAATGCATACAGAGAATTTCCTACCGTCTCTGCTCGGTATTCTGTATTTGAAGTCTCTCCTTCTCTCAGCACAGTAAGAAACCACCCCACAAACACACCATTTATCAAAAATATTAAAATTTTAATAAAATATAAAATAAAATATATATTTAAGTATCCAAACATTGCTATTAGCCTTAACTTCAACGCGTTTCATAGCACTACACGCTACTTTATCAAGAACAGAAAAGGCATATAACCATAATAAGGAGTGAAATAGTAAATAGTATGCCATACAGTATGCCTGAATCTGTGTATGTCCAATGCATGAGCACGTCCACCTTGCAGCATGCTGCGCTCCAGTGAGTTCTGCGACTGGGAAATTGCCCATGTGATCGGCACCATTGCAGGCAAGCTGTTATACATAAGTGCATTTAATTGCATCACTGAGCTAAAGGCACCTATGTGAACACATCCTTATACATACGGCTTACTGGGCATCCTATATAATAATTTGCTAAATGTATGTTTGTCAGAAGTTATCATGTGCAGTACAGACTGCCCGTGCCGCGGCTGATAACGGAGCGGCGCGTTCCAAATTCAGACCGTAGTCCTCTCTGCACAACCTCGGTGCGCAGAGAGGACAACGGTCTGAATTCGGAGCGCAGGCAGTCTCTACTGGTCATGACTGCACCATGGCCGTTCCTGGGTGGCACCGTGGCCCGTGTACACGGGCTTTTCAACTGGTTATGTATAAAAGCAAAGCAGAGTAGTTCTGAAGCAGACCAAATGAACTATGGGGTGAATTGAACCTTTTCATTGATTTAAATTGAGCTTTAAATGCCTTGAATGCTGTATGATGTATTTTGCTTTATTTATTTGTGAGTTAATATAAATCTGCCCGACACACCAGCCAAGTACTAACATTCCACATAGCTGTGCATTACCAACTGCCACTTCATGCTGACCAGATACTAACATTCCACACTGCTCTGTATTACCAACTGCCTCTTCCTGCCAGCCAGATACTAACATTCCACACTGCTCTACATTACCAACTGCCACTTTCTGCTGGCCAGATACTAACATTCCACACTGCTCTACACTGCCAACTGCCACTTTCTGCTGGCCAGATACTAACATTCCACACTGCTCTACACTGCCAACTGCCACTTCCTGCTGGCCAGATACTAACATTCCACATTGCTCTACATTATCAGCTGCTACTTCATGTCAACCAGATACTAACATCGCAGACTGCTGTACATTACCAACTGCTACTTCATGCTAACCAGATACTAACATTGCATACTGCTCTACATTACCAAATGCCACTTCCTGCTGGCCAGATACTAACATTCCACACTTCTCCACATTAACAACTGCCTCTTCCTGCCAGACAGATGCTAACATTCCACACTGCTCTACATTACCAACTGCCTCTTCCTGCCAGCCAGATACTAACATTCCACACTGCTCTGTATTACCAACTGCCTCTTCCTGCCAGCCAGATACTAACATTCCACACTGCTCTACACTGCCAACTGCCTCTTCCTGCCAGCCAGATACTAACATTCCACACTGCTCTACATTACCAACTGCCACTTCCTGCCAGACAGATACTAACATTCCACACTGCTCTACACTGCCAACTGCCACTTCCTGCTGGCCAGATACTAACATTCCACATTGCTCTACATTATCAACTGCTACTTCATGTCAACCAGATACTAACATCGCAGACTGCTCTACATTACCAACTGCCACTTCCTGCCAGACAGAAACTAACATTCCACACTATTCTACATTACCAACTGCCACTTGCTGCCTGCCAGATATTAGCATTCCACACTGTTCTACATAACCATATGATACTTCCTATCCTAAAGTACTAGGTCTGTTGCATAAATTGTCAACTAAATAAATCTAAATATCTTGAAAATAAAAGATGGTTACCATAACTAGAGTTGATTTTGAAAGCTCTTTCACAATCATCTATTTGTTACAAAGTGACAGTTCTACAAGTTGTGTATATTGCTAGTATTAGGAGGCGTCAGTTTCCCTTTAAGGAGGAATGTAATCTAGCACTTTCAGATGATGAGTGACCAGCCCCTTATTGTGTTTATATAGTGAGTCAGCGGCTTTGAGTTGGCATTAAGCCTCCATCCTGATCACCCCATCCAGTGCAAGAATACGAGACATTGTGTGATGTGATCAGAGAGTAGAAACACCACTTCACATTCTTAACCCTTTCAGTGCCAGAGAGGTATCCAACGCATTGCAACGCAATGCTTTGGATACCTCTCTGGCACTGAAAGGGTTTAAAGGATAGTACTGTCAGAATTTAATAAAACCAAATCTTGTAGCTATTAAAAAACTAATCTAAATGCCCCCAGTTCTACCTCTCAAACCAAAACCAAATAAAGACAGATTTTTTTTTCAATACAGTTGTAATCAGGGGCGGACTGACCATTCGGGCATTCGGTCACGGACAGAGGGCCCACAACCGAGGGGTGCCGGCCGCTGCTGCCACCAGCCATGTTATAAACTGCCACCTGTCCGCTTGCCTGCACTGCCTGCTGTTTATGGGCCAGTCTGCGCCTATTTAATCAGCCGCCGCACTGCGCTCCGTGAGGCACTGACGCCTCACATGGTATACTGCCTATGAACCCAGTGAGGTTGGGGGGCCCGGCCACGGTGGACCAGGGGGATAAATTAGGTGAAAACTCAATATGCACTTAGAAAATTTGGACTATGCAGTAAACAAGTGCGGGGGTGATATCAGCTTGCGGTCATGTGACCACTGACCACTGTGGAGCCGACAGACTGCTGCTGATGCTTCCCACCCGCCTGGACATACAATAGCACTGCAGGTAATTAAATGTGTCTCCAAAGGTTTCTTGTTGCCAGAGTAGTGTGTTTGCAGCAGTTTTTGTGTATCTGTTAACCCTTTGAGTGTCTGAGGAGTACGCAACACATTGCTTTGTAATGCTTTGCGTACCCCTTTGGCACTCAAAAGGTTAATGTTTTTTTTTAAAACATTAAAATAAAATACAGGAACCAAAATGTACGAGATGTAATGTAAGTTGATGCATTTTTGTGTATGATCAATAAAAGTCAGATTTTAGGACTCTCCTCCTTTTCAGTATACTGGTTATTGGAGTTATCCTGTATCTGAGTGCTATTTTTTCAAAGTTGTCTTTTCTCATACATTTTTGGGGCATGGTTACATACACAAAAGGGCATTAAAAGTCCCATGTTCATAAAAAAAGAAATACTGCTTATATCGTGGCTTCTTGGTAATTTTTCCCAGCAGTATCTTAACAATTATATTATTATTATGGACTCGCACTGGGGCTGATATACTAGGTTCATTTTGTACAGTTCAGGAGCAAATCAAATGCCCCACAGGGAAAGAGAAAATTGGGCTAAAATGGAGCTTGCAACTGTATGAATGCTAGATTGCTCTCCAGAAACATCTCTAGCATTCAAAGGGTTAAAAGTCCAATTTAAAGGGGAACTACCACCCCGCAAAAACTGTATGTTAATTAAGTCTTCATCTGGCGACTAGCTGTTTAGTAGTGCTAGTCGCCAGAAATATTACCTGGTTTCAAAGATTTTCTACTTATTCGGAGGCTGACAGTAGCAGGAAGCACGGACATCTTGCCATAAAGGTCTGAGAGATAAGACTTATATCGTTCTTCATGTTTTTTTAATGCCTACAAAATAAAATAAAGATAAAACGAAGGATTACTATCCCTTTAAATAAGTGATCAGGTCAAGCATATGAAAATATTGAGTACAAGTCTAACGAATGTGAAAGTTCCCCTTTAATTATAGTTCTCCGGATTAAACAACATTCTCTTTTTTGCTTTTCTTTCATGATTTCCAAGTCAATGAACCGAATCATCTCTTGTTAATTTATGGAATACAAAGTCACCGGATTCAGTATTGCAAATAAGCTTGAAGGGCTGAGACTTTCACTTTAACCCCTTAAGGACCAGCGCAATCCCATGCGCCCGGCACTTGCGGACCACGGGGCATTTTTTTTGTAATAGCGCTTCCGGTTCAGGATTTCCGGAGCGGCGTGCAGCCGCGACGGGAGCCCTGAACTCCATGCTGTGCCAGGACCATCATTGGTCCTTAAGTGCCGGACCCCCGTTACGGTCCTGGCACGGCAATGGTCCTTAAGGGGTTAAAGAAGAAGCAACACCTCTTACTAATATCCCCCCTATTTACCTTAAAGGACCAGTAAACTTTTTTTTATGAAAAAATATATATTGTAGGGTGTTTCCTTATGAGTGCAATCAGGGTACTCCCACTGCTGAGAGAAGCATATTTCCAAAACTGCACTCACAGGTCTTTTAAGATGAATACAAAGTGCTGATTTATTGTATCAACGTTTCAGCCCGAACAGGGGCCTTTCTTGAGAAAGGCTCCTATTTGGGCCGAAACGTCGATACAATAAATACTTTGTATTCACCTTAAAAGACATGTGAGTGCAGTTTTTCCACTGGATATCTGCACAGCTCAGAGACTGGCACCCAGGCACATTTTCCATATATTTCTAGTGGGTGCTCCAGCGTATTATATATATATTTATAGTAGTGTTGACACATCTCTGGCACTCAAAGGTTTAACCGGGTACACATATGTAAAAAGCACATAGCAGGACTGTCTTGATTTCAGTGCATATTTCTTATGTGTCTCCAGGTAAAGGTGAGGTCTGGTCAGATTTTTAACCCCTTAAGGACCGGGAAAATCTGAGGTCGTTTTCTCTTAAGGACCGGAGCAATTCTGACCTTTTTGACTATGCCTTTGTTCAGCAGTGTTTCCCTCTTAGGCTTTTATTCCACCCCCATAAATTATATACTGTTTTTTTAGCACAAATAGTACTTTCATTTGATTCCCCACTTATATGGATAAACTACCATTCACTTTATTAAAATTAAAAAAAGGTAAAAAAAATAAAAAAATAAAAACATTTTTGATTTTTCTCTTGGGATCAATTGGCCACAAAGGGTTACATTTTTATGGAGACTGCATGAAAGGTATGACCGGTCAATCATACTTACAAAATGTGCAGTTTAAAGTGGCCACTGTCCCCCCTGGGTGAAAATCCCCATGTCCCTTTTTCCCAGCCTATTTTGACATTTTTTTTTCCCTGGCATTTGGTGGTGTATATAAGTGTATTACATGGCTCCACAACAATCACACTTGCAATATTGTTTAATTATATATATATTTTTTTTTAAATAAAAAAAATTTTTTGTAAAAAAAAAAAATGTTTTGTGTGTTTTTTGTTTTTTTTTAAGTGTATAATTGCAGGTCAAAAATTGGCCTGCATTTAGCCAGCCTCCTGCACCATCAGTGAAGGGGTTAATACCCCCAGCTGCTGTATTTTTTTTAACCACTAGGTGTCTCCAGTCTACTTCTGTCTCCCTTACTTTGATAGCAAGGGAGACAGAGGCAGACGAGACAGGCACAGACAGCATGCTTCGCATGCTGCCTCTGTCTGTCACTATGCCGGTACATGTGATCGCTGCTACGGCGATCACATGAACTGGCACAAGCAGGAAGAGCTGAGACTGAACGCCCCGGTCTCGGAGCGCTCAGTCTCAACCTGGAATTAATGATAGCAGTGTGCACGGAGGCACACTATCATTTAAGCCATGACGGTCCTGCCCCGTCAAGGGTCGTTAAGGGTATAACAACCCATGATGGTGCAGGACCGTCATGGGTACTTAAGGGGTTAAAGGAATAGTAATACTTTGTTTTATCTTTATTTTATTTTATAGGCATTAAAAAAAACATGAAGAACGATATAAGTCTTATCTCTCAAACATTTATGGTTTGAGAGATATTCACAAGCAAAGTTTCCCCTCCCGCCCCTTTTACCTAGTGTAAGCCATCTCTTCTCAGATGTGGAATGCAGTCCATAGAACAGACAGATAACAGAAGGGGACAATCTTCTTCCTATGAGAACAATGAAAGCCCTGCCCCCCTTGACAAGGTTTTCAGTTTTTTCCCTTATCTTAATTGAAGATTGTCCCTCTCTGCAATCTACCTGGGCACCTCCCTTCTGATCTGGCTGAGCAGTGTTACATCAGTAAAAGGGGCGAGAGGGGGATACTTTGTCATTGAATTACTCTTGAACTACAACTCTGACAGAATTGAAATAACACTCCCCAAGGTACAAATACTATGATGATTAATTAGAGCTGCTTTTATTTATGAAACATTACTATCCCTTTAAGAAGAACAACAACACTTTGCTTGGAAATGCATTCAGAATCTTTACTATTCTTAAAGGGATAATAATAGTTAAAATGTAAACAATAGATATATTGTAGTCTTCATCCTTCTGAGTAAAACAAGGTTCTTCCACTGATCAGAGGTGTTTTACTCAAAAATTATTGCAGCTAAAACATGAATTTTTTAGATGCAATATCTCAATAACCTGAAATGTTATAGTGGCGCTGTTGCTCTACCATCCCATGGAGGTTTATGGTCAACTGACCAGAGCTGTCCATAGGATGGTGTAGCATTAGCGCCACTGTACGATTTCAGGCCACTGAGATACTGCACCTAAAAAAAATTCAAGATTGAGCTTCATTAACTTTTGAATAGAACACCTTTCAACCATGGGTGTACACTTGTTTAATTTAGGAGGATAAACCCTACAATATATATATATATTATTTTACATTTTAACTATTACTTAGGAAAGGTTCCAAAAGCATTTTGAATCAAAGTGTTGCATAGCACTTTCTTCTTAAAAATCTGACCAGAACTCACCTTTACCTGGAGACACATAAGAAATATGCACTGAAATCAAAACAGTCCTGCTATGTGCTATTTACGTATGTGTACCCGGTTAAACCTTCGAGTGCCAGGGGAGTGTCATTGAACACCCATCTGGCACACAAAGAATTAATGGTAAGGTCCCTCTTTAGGAGATATTAGGGATCTGTACCTCCCAAGTGTCCCTCTTTAGGAGATATTAGGGGTCCGAACCTCCCAAGTGTCCCTCTTTAGGAGATATTACGGCTCCATACCTCCCAAGTGTCCCTCTTTAGGAGATATTAGGGATCCATACCTCCCAAGTGTCCCTCTTTAGGAGATATTAAGGCTCCGAACCTCCCAATTGTCCCTCTTTATGAGATATTAGGGGTCTGTACCTCCCAAGTGTCCCTCTTTAAGAGATATTAGGGATCTGTACCTTCCAAGTGTCCCACTTTAGGAGATATTAGAGGTTTGTACCTCCCAAGTGTCCCTCTTTAGGAGATATTAGGGATCCATACCTCCCAAGTGTCCCTCTTTAGGAGATATTAGGGATCCATACCTCCCAAGTGTCCCTCTTTAGGAGATATTAGGGGTCTGTACCTCCCAAGTGTCCCTCTTTAGGAAATATTAGGGGTCTGTACCTCCCAAGTGTCCCTCTTTAGGAAATATTAGGGGTCTGTACCTCCCAGGTGTCCCTCTTTAGGAGATATTAGGCGTCCATACACCTCCCAAGTGTCCCTCTTTAGGAGATATTAGGGATCCATACCTCCCAAGTGTCCCTCTTTAGGAGATATTAGGGATCCATACCTCCCAAGTGTCCCTCTTTAGGAGATATTAGGGGTCTGTACCTCCCAAGTGTCCCTCTTTAAGAGATATTAGGGGTCCATACCTCCCAACTGTCCCTCTTTAGGAGACATTAGGGATCTGTACCTCCCGAGTGTCCCTCTTTAGGAGATATTAGGGGTCTGTACCTCCCAAGTAACATATTAATATAGTTGACAAGGCTGAAAAAAGACATGAGTCCATCAAGTCTGGCCCATGCCAAAAACACCCCTGTTGATCCAGAGGAAGGCAAAAAAAGTACTTACCTAGGTAGGAGTCCATCACACAGCAGTCAGGTATATCTATATAATTACTGTGTGTAATAGAAGCACTTACCTAGGTAGGAGTCCATCACACAGCAGTCAGGTGTATCTATATAATTACTGTGTGTAACAGAAGCACTTACCTAGGTAGGAATCCATCGTACAGCAGTCAGGTGTATCTGTATAATTACTGTGTGTAACAGAAGCACTTACCAAGGTAGGAGTCCATCATACAGCAGTCAGGTGTATCTATATAATTACTGTGTGTAATAGAAGCACTTACCTAGGTAGGAATCCATCGTACAGCAGTCAGGTGTATCTGTATAATTACTGTGTGTAACAGAAGCACTTACCTAGGTAGGAATCCATCGTACAGCAGTCAGGTGTATATATATATATATATATAATTACTGTGTGTAACAGAAGCACTTACCTAGGTAGGAGTCCATCGTACAGCAGTCAGGTGTATCTATATAATTACTGTGTGTAACAGAAGCACCAGTCAGGTGTATCTATATAATTACTGTGTGTAACAGAAGCACTTACCTAGGTAGGAGTCCATCACGCAGCAGTCGGGTGTATCTGTATAATTACTGTGTGTAACAGAAGCACTTACCTAGTTAGGAGTCCATCACGCAGCAGTCGGGTGCATCTGTATAATTACTGCGTGTAACAGAAGCACTTACCTAGGTAGGAGTCCATCACGCAGCAGTCGGGTGCATCTGTATAATTACTGCGTGTAACAGAAGCACTTACCTAGGTAGGAGTCCATCACACAGCAGTCAGGCGTATCTATATAATTACTGTGTGTAACAGAAGCACTTACCTAGGTAGGAGTCCATCACGCAGCAGTCGGGTGCATCTGTATAATTACTGCGTGTAACAGAAGCACTTACCTAGGTAGGAGTCCATCACGCAGCAGTCGGGTGTATCTGTATAATTACTGCGTGTAACAGAAGCACTTACCTAGGTAGGAGTCCATCACGCAGCAGTCGGGTGCATCTGTATAATTACTGCGTGTAACAGAAGCACTTACCTAGGTAGGAGTCCATCATGCAGCAGTCGGGTGGATCTGTATAATTACTGCGTGTAACAGCAGCACTTACCTAGGTAGGAGCCCATCACGCAGCAGTCGGCTGCATCTATATAATTACTGCGTGTAACAGAAGCACTTACCTAGGTAGGAGTCCATCACGCAGCAGTCGGGTGCATCTATATAATTACTGCGTGTAACAGAAGCACTTACCTAGGTAGGAGTCCATCACGCAGCAGTCGGGTGCATCTATATAATTACTGCGTGTAACAGAAGCACTTACCTAGGTAGGAGTCCATCACGCAGCAGTCGGGTGCATCTATATAATTACTGCGTGTAACAGAAGCACTTACCTAGGCAGGAGTCCATCACGCAGCAGTCGGGTGCATCTATATAATTACTGCGTGTAACAGAAGCACTTACCTAGGTAGGAGTCCATCACGCAGCAGTCGGGTGGATCTGTATAATTACTGCGTGTAACAGAAGCACTTAAAGTGAGTTCTTTATCAGATTTTTTCAGCTAACGCAGTGCATTAAATGGCAAAATTGAGCGTTTTTTTTTTCACATAGGCCAAAACACACGTTAGTATAGGGGCTGTAATACTTGATGAGCTGCCCTTAGCAGTTCATTACATGGCCCTTTGAATGGCTTCATACACGTTACAACACCCGATGGTGTTTTTTTAGCTTAACGGCTGCCTATAAATCTAGCCCTTAGTCTGATACAGTGTGTTACCGGTGAGTACAGTGTAAGTCTGATACAGTGTATTACCAGTGAGTACAGTGTTAGCCTTATACAGTGTGTTACCAGTGAGTACAGTGTTAGTCTGATACAGTGTATTACCAGAGAGTACAGTGTTTGTCTGATACAGTGTGTTACCAGTGAGTACAGTGTTTGTCTGATACAATGTATTACCAGTGAGTACAGTGTTTGTCTGATACAGTGTATTACCAGTGAGTACAGTGTAAGTCTGATACAGTGTGTTACCAGTGAGTACAGTGTAAGTCTGATACAGTGTGTTACCAGTGAGTACAGTGTAAGTCTGATACAGTGTATTACCAGAGAGTACAGTGTTTGTCTGATACAGTGTGTTACCAGTGAGTACAGTGTTTGTCTGATACAATGTATTACCAGTGAGTACAGTGTTTGTCTGATACAGTGTATTACCAGTGAGTACAGTGTAAGTCTGATACAGTGTGTTACCAGTGAGTACAGTGTAAGTCTGATACAGTGTGTTACCAGTGAGTACAGTGTAAGTCTGATACAGTGTATTACCAGTGAGTACAGTGTTAGTCTTATACAGTGTGTTACCAGTGAGTACAGTGTTTGTCTGATACAGTGTATTACCAGTGAGTACAGTGTAAGTCTGATACAGTGTGTTACCGGTGAGTACAGTGTAAGTCTGATACAGTGTATTACCAGTGAGTACAGTGTTAGTCTGATACAGGGTATTACCAGTGAGTACAGTGTTAGTCTGATACAGTGTGTTACCAGTGAGTACAGTGTTAGTCTTATACAGTGTGTTACCAGTGAGTACAGTGTTTGTCTGATACAGTGTATTACCAGTGAGTACAGTGTAAGTCTGATACAGTGTGTTACCGGTGAGTACAGTGTAAGTCTGATACAGTGTATTACCAGTGAGTACAGTGTTAGTCTTATACAGTGTGTTACCAGTGAGTACAGTGTTTGTCTGATACAGTGTATTACCAGTGAGTACAGTGTAAGTCTGATACAGTGTGTTACCAGTGAGTACAGTGTAAGTCTAATACAGTGTGTTACCAGTGAGTACAGTGTTAGTCTGATACAGGGTATTACCAGCGAGTACAGTGTAAGTCTGATACAGTGTATTACCAGTGAGTACAGTGTTAGTCTGATACAGTGTATTACCAGTGAGTACAGTGTTAGTCTGATACAGTGTATTACCAGTGAGTACACTGTAAGTCTGATACAGTGTATTACCAGTGAGTACAGTGTAAGTCTGATACAGTGTGTTACCAGTGAGTACAGTGTTAGTCTTATACAGTGTGTTACCAGTGAGTACAGTGTTAGTCTTATACAGTGTGTTACCAGTGAATACAGTGTTAGTCTGATACAGTGTATTACCAGTGAGTACAGTGTTAGTCTGATACAGTGTGTTACCAGTGAGTACAGTGTAAGTCTTATACAGTGTATTACCAGTGAGTACCGTGTTAGTCTTATACAGTGTGTCACCAGTGAGTACAGTGTAAGTCTGATACAGTGTATTACCAGTGAGTACAGTGTTAGTCTTATACAGTGTATTACCAGTGAGTACAGTGTTAGTCTTATGCAGTGTATTACCAGTGAGTACAGTGTTAGTCTTATACAGTGTGTTACCAGTGAGTACAGTGTAAGTCTGATAGTGTGTGTTACCAGTGAGTACAGTGTTAGTCTTATACAGTGTATTACCAGTGAGTACAGTGTTAGTCTGATACAGTGTATTACCAGTGAGTACAGTGTTAGTCTTATACAATGTATTACCAGTGAGTACAGTGTAAGTCTGATACAGTGTATTACCAGTGAGTACAGTGTTAGTCTTATACAGTGTATTACCAGTGAGTACAGTGTTAGTCTTATACAGTGTGTTACCAGTGAGTACAGTGTTAGTCTGATACAGTGTGTTACCGGTGAGTACAGTGTTAGTCTGCTACAGTGTGTTACCAGTGAGTACAGTGTTAGTCTGATACAGTGTATTACCAGTGAGTACAGTGTAAGTCTGATACAGTGTATTACCAGTGAGTACAGTGTAAGTCTGGTACAGTGTGTTACCAGTGAATACAGTGTTAGTCTGTTACAGTGTATTACCAGTGAGTACAGTGTAAGTCTGATACAGTGTATTACCAGTGAGTACAGTGTTAGTCTTATACAGTGTGTTACCAGTGAATACAGTGTAAGTCTGATACAATGTGTTACCAGTGAGTACAGTGTTAGTCTGATACAGTGTATTACCAGTGAGTACAGTGTTAGTCTGATACAGTGTATTACCAGTGAGTACAGTGTTAGTCTGATACAGGGTATTACCAGCGAGTACAGTGTAAGTCTGATACAGTGTATTACCAGTGAGTACAGTGTTAGTCTGATACAGTGTATTACCAGCGAGTACAGTGTTAGTCTGATACAGTGTATTACCAGTGAGTACAGTGTAAGTCTGATACAGTGTGTTACCAGTGAGTACAGTGTAAGTCTGATACAGTGTGTTACCAGTGAGTACAGTTTTAGTCTGATACAGTGTATTACCAGTGAGTACAGTGTTAGTCTGATACAGGGTATTACCAGCGAGTAAAGTGTAAGTCTGATACAGTGTATTACCAGTGAGTACAGTGTTAGTCTGATACAGTGTATTACCAGTGAGTACAGTGTTAGTCTGATACAGTGTATTACCAGTGAGTACAGTGTAAGTCTGATACAGTGTATTACCAGTGAGTACAGTGTAAGTCTGATACAGTGTGTTACCAGTGAGTACAGTGTTAGTCTGATACAGTGTGTTACCAGTGAGTACAGTGTTAGTCTTATACAGTGTATTACCAGTGAGTACAGTGTTAGTCTGATACAGTGTATTACCAGTGAGTACAGTGTTAGTCTTATACAGTGTGTTACCAGTGAGTACAGTGTAAGTCTGATACAGTGTATTACCAGTGAGTACAGTGTTAGTCTTATACAGTGTGTTACCAGTGAGTACAGTGTTAGCCTGATACAGTGTGTTACCAGTGAGTACAGTGTTAGTCTTATACAGTGTATTACCAGTGAGTACAGTGTTAGTCTGATACAGTGTATTACCAGTGAGTACAGTGTTAGTCTTATACAGTGTGTTACCAGTGAGTACAGTGTAAGTCTGATAGTGTGTGTTACCAGTGAGTACAGTGTAAGTCTGATACAGTGTGTTACCAGTGAGTACAGTGTAAGTCTGATACAGTGTATTACCAGTGAGTACAGTGTATGTCTGATACATTGTGTTACCAGTGAGTACAGTGTAAGTCTGATACAGTGTGTTACCAGTGAGTACAGTGTTAGTCTGTTACAGTGTATTACCAGTGAGTACAGTGTTAGTCTGATACAGTGTATTACCAGTGAGTACAGTGTTAGTCTGATACATTGTGTTACCGGTGAGTACAGTGTTAGTCTGATACTGGGTATTACCAGCGAGTACAGTGTAAGTCTGATACAGTGTATTACCAGTGAGTACAGTGTAAGTCTTATACAGTGTATTACCAGTGAGTACAGTGCAAGTCTGATACAATGTATTACCAGTGAGTACAGTGTTAGTCTGTTACAGTGTATTACCAGTGAGTACAGTGTTAGTCTTATACAGTGTGTTACCAGTGAGTACAGTGCAAGTCTGATACAATGTATTACCAGTGAGTACAGTGTTAGTCTGTTACAGTGTATTACCAGTGAGTACAGTGTTAGTCTTATACAGTGTGTTACCAGTGAGTACAGTGTAAGTCTGATACAGTATATTACCAGTGAGTACAGTGTAAGTCTTATACAGTGTATTACCAGTGAGTACAGTGTAAGTCTTATACAGTGTATTACCAGTGAGTACAGTGTTAGTCTTATACAGTGTATTACCAGTGAGTACAGTGTAAGTCTTATACAGTGTATTACCAGTGAGTACAGTGTAAGTCTTATACAGTATATTACCAGTGAGTACAGTGTAAGTCTTATACAGTGTATTACCAGTGAGTACAGTGTTAGTGTTATACAGTGTATTACCAATGAGTACAGTGTTAGTCTGATACAGTGTATTACCAGTGAGTACAGTGTTAGTCTGATACAGTGTATTACCAGTGAGTACAGTGTAAGTCTGATACAGTGTATGTTTAGTGAGTACAGTGTTAGTCTTATACAGTGTGTTACCAGTGAGTGTAGTGTTAGTCTTATACAGTGTGTTACCAGTGAGTACAGTGTTAGTCTGATACATTGTGTTACCAGTGAGTACAGTGTTAGTCTGATACAGTGTATTACCAGTGAGTACAGTGTAAGTCTGATACAGTGTTTTACCAGTTAGTAAAGTATTAGCCTTATACAGTGTGTTACCAGTGAGTACAGTGTTAGTCTGATACAGTGTATTACCAGTGAGTACAGTGTAAGTTTGATACAGTGTGTTACCAGTGAGTACAGTGTTAGTCTGATACAGTGTATTACCAGTGAGTACAGTGTAAGTCTGATACAGTGTGTTACCAGTGAGTACAGTGTTAGTCTGATACAGTGTATTACCAGTGAGTACAGTGTTAGTCTGATACAGTGTGTTACCAGTGAGTACAGTTTTAGTCTTATACAGTGTGTTACCAGTAAGTACAGTGTAAGTCTGATACAGTGTATTACCAGTGAGTACAGTGTAAGTCTGATACAGTGTGTTGCCAGTGAGTACAGTGTTAGTCTGTTACAGTGTATTACCAGTGAGTACAGTGTAAGTCTGATACAGTGTGTTACCAGTGAGTACAGTGTTAGTCTGATACAGTGTATTACCAGTGAGTACAGTGTATGTCTGATACAGTGTATTACCAGTGAGTACAGTTTTAGTCTTATACAGTGTGTTACCAGTGAGTACAGTGTAAGTCTGATACAGTGTGTTACCAGTGAGTACAGTGTTAGTCTGATACAGTGCATTACCAGTGAGTACAGTGTAAGTCTGATACACTGTACTCACTGGTAATACATTGTAAGTCTGATACAGTGTGTTACCAGTGAGTACAGTGTAAGTCTGATACAGTGTGTTACCAGTGAGTACAGTGTTATTCTGATACAGTGTGTCACCAGTGAGTACAGTGTAAGTCTGATACAGTGTATTACCAGTGAGTACAGTGTTAGTCTGATACAGTGTATTACCAGTGAGTACAGTGTTAGTCTTATACAGTTTGTTACCGGTGAGCACAGTGTTAGTCTTATGCAGTGTATTACCAGTGAGAACAGTGTTAGTTTGATACAGTGTATTACCAGTGAGTACAGTGTTAGTCTTATACAATGTGTTACCAGTGAGTACAGTGTTAGTCTGATACAGTGTATTACCAGTGAGTACAGTGTAAGTCTGATACAGTGTATTACAGTGAGTACAGTGTAAGTCTGATACAGTGTGTTACCAGTGAGTACAGTGTTAGTCTGATACAGTGTGTTACCAGTGAGTACAGTGTTAGTCTGTTACAGTGTATTACCAGTGAGTACAGTGTTAGTCTGATACAGTGTATTACCAGTGAGTACAGTGTTAGTCTGATACATTGTGTTACCGGTGAGTACAGTGTTAGTCTGATACAGGGTATTACCAGCGAGTACAGTGTAAGTCTGATACAGTGTATTACCAGTGAGTACAGTGTAAGTCTTATACAGTGTATTACCAGTGAGTACAGTGCAAGTCTGATACAATGTATTACCAGTGAGTACAGTGTTAGTCTGTTACAGTGTATTACCAGTGAGTACAGTGTTAGTCTTATACAGTGTGTTACCAGTGAGTACAGTGCAAGTCTGATACAATGTATTACCAGTGAGTACAGTGTTAGTCTGTTACAGTGTATTACCAGTGAGTACAGTGTTAGTCTTATACAGTGTGTTACCAGTGAGTACAGTGTAAGTCTGATACAGTATATTACCAGTGAGTACAGTGTAAGTCTTATACAGTGTATTACCAGTGAGTACAGTGTAAGTCTTATACAGTGTATTACCAGTGAGTACAGTGTTAGTCTTATACAGTGTATTACCAGTGAGTACAGTGTAAGTCTTATACAGTGTATTACCAGTGAGTACAGTGTAAGTCTTATACAGTATATTACCAGTGAGTACAGTGTAAGTCTTATACAGTGTATTACCAGTGAGTACAGTGTTAGTGTTATACAGTGTATTACCAATGAGTACAGTGTTAGTCTGATACAGTGTATTACCAGTGAGTACAGTGTTAGTCTGATACAGTGTATTACCAGTGAGTACAGTGTAAGTCTGATACAGTGTATGTTTAGTGAGTACAGTGTTAGTCTTATACAGTGTGTTACCAGTGAGTGTAGTGTTAGTCTTATACAGTGTGTTACCAGTGAGTACAGTGTTAGTCTGATACATTGTGTTACCAGTGAGTACAGTGTTAGTCTGATACAGTGTATTACCAGTGAGTACAGTGTAAGTCTGATACAGTGTTTTACCAGTGAGTAAAGTATTAGCCTTATACAGTGTGTTACCAGTGAGTACAGTGTTAGTCTGATACAGTGTATTACCAGTGAGTACAGTGTAAGTTTGATACAGTGTGTTACCAGTGAGTACAGTGTTAGTCTGATACAGTGTATTACCAGTGAGTACAGTGTAAGTCTGATACAGTGTGTTACCAGTGAGTACAGTGTTAGTCTGATACAGTGTATTACCAGTGAGTAGTGTTAGTCTGATACAGTGTGTTACCAGTGAGTACAGTTTTAGTCTTATACAGTGTGTTACCAGTAAGTACAGTGTAAGTCTGATACAGTGTATTACCAGTGAGTACAGTGTAAGTCTGATACAGTGTGTTGCCAGTGAGTACAGTGTTAGTCTGTTACAGTGTATTACCAGTGAGTACAGTGTAAGTCTGATACAGTGTGTTACCAGTGAGTACAGTGTTAGTCTGATACAGTGTATTACCAGTGAGTACAGTGTATGTCTGATACATTGTATTACCAGTGAGTACAGTTTTAGTCTTATACAGTGTGTTACCAGTGAGTACAGTGTAAGTCTGATACAGTGTGTTACCAGTGAGTACAGTGTTAGTCTGATACAGTGCATTACCAGTGAGTACAGTGTAAGTCTGATACAATGTATTACCAGTGAGTACAGTGTAAGTCTGATACAGTGTGTTACCAGTGAGTACAGTGTAAGTCTGATACAGTGTGTTACCAGTGAGTACAGTGTTATTCTGATACAGTGTGTCACCAGTGAGTACAGTGTAAGTCTGATACAGTGTATTACCAGTGAGTACAGTGTTAGTCTGATACAGTGTATTACCAGTGAGTACAGTGTTAGTCTTATACAGTTTGTTACCGGTGAGTACAGTGTTAGTCTTATGCAGTGTATTACCAGTGAGAACAGTGTTAGTTTGATACAGTGTATTACCAGTGAGTACAGTGTAAGTCTGATACAGTGTATTACAGTAAGTACAGTGTAAGTCTGATACAGTGTGTTACCAGTGAGTACAGTGTTAGTCTGATACAGTGTGTTACCAGTGAGTACAGTATTAGTCTGATACAGTGTATTACCAGTGAGTACAGTGTTAGTCTTATACAGTGTGTTACCAGTGAGTACAGTGTTAGTCTGATACAGTGTCTTACCAGTGAGTACAGTGTTAGTCTGTTACAGTGTATTACCAGTGAGTACAGTGTAAGTCTGATACAGTGTGTTACCAGTGAGTACAGTGTTAGTCTGATACAGTGTATTACCAGTGAGTACAGTGTATGTCTGATACAGTGTATTACCAGTGAGTACAGTTTTAGTCTTATACAGTGTGTTACCAGTGAGTACAGTGTAAGTCTGATACAGTGTGTTACCAGTGAGTACAGTGTTAGTCTGATACAGTGCATTACCAGTGAGTACAGTGTATGTCTGATACAATGTATTACCAGTGAGTACAGTGTAAGTCTGATACAGTGTGTTACATAGTTACATAGTTACATAGTTACATAGTAATTTAGGTTGAAAAAAGACTTGCGTCCATCCAGTTCAACCCTTTTCCTATTCCTGTTTACCATCGCTGACCCAAAAGAAGGCATCCGACTCCAAATGGCAATCAGATTTCTCCCTGGATCAACAAGCCCTAACTAAATATTAATCCCAATACTAACGTGCATAGCCCTCTATATTATGCTCTTTTAAATAAGTATCCAGGCCCCTTTTAAAAGCATCTAATGTATTTGATAGCACCACCTCCTCCGGAAGTGCATTCCATACCTTTATTGTCCTTACTGTAAAGAAACCCTTCCGCTGTTGTAGACTAAATCTCCTTTCCTCAAGTCTAAGCGGGTGGCCCCTTGTCCTGTGTACTGTTCTGTTAATGAACAGGTCTTTTGAAAGCCCTTTATATGGGCCTTGAACATATTTATATAGTGTTATCATATCCCCTCTAAGACGCCGTTTCTCTAGTGTGTACAAGTTTAACTTTTCTAGCCTTTCTTCATAACTAAAACATTCCATTCCCCTTACTAGTTTTGTAGCCCTCCTCTGCACTCTCTCTAGTTCCATAATGTCCTTCTTCAGAAAGGGCGCCCAGAATTGAACAGCATATTCTAGGTGGGGTCTTACCATGGACCTGTAAAGAGGCATAATTATATCTTCCTCCCTTGAGTCAATACCCCTTTTAATACATGTCAATATCTTATTGGCCTTTGCAGCTGCCAGCTGGCACTGCATGCTACTGCAAAGTCTATTGTCTACCATTACTCCTAAATCCTTTTCATTAGTAGATTTCCCCAGAGAAACACCATTTAAACTATATGTTGCATTTTTATTATTATACCCAAAATGCATAACTTTACACTTGTCTATATTGAATCTCATTTGCCATTTGCCTGCCCAGTTACTCAATTTGTCCAAGTCCTCTTGTAATGAAGACACATCCAGTTCAGACTTTATTGCCTTACTTAATTTTGTGTCATCGGCAAACACTGATACATGGCTTCCTATGCCCTCTGGGAGGTCATTAATAAACAAATTAAAAAGAAGAGGACCCAGGACAGATCCCTGAGGCACTCCACTTATCACGTTTATCCAACTGGAGAACTTGCCATTTACTACCACTCTTTGCATTCTATCTTTCAGCCAATTTCCAATCCACTCACAAACATTTTGCCCTAGTCCTATTTCATTCAATTTGTACAGTAACCTCTTGTGTGGAACTGTATCAAATGCCTTGGCAAAGTCTAAATAGATCACGTCAACCGCCTCTCCCTCATCTATATTATTACTTACTTTTTCATAAAATGCGATCAAGTTCGTTTGACAAGACCTATCTTTCACAAAGCCATGTTGGCTATTGCTAATGATATTCCTGTTCCAGCAGAATTCTTGAATATATTCCCTTAGCAACCTTTCAAACAGCTTCCCTACCACAGATGTCAAGCTTACGGGTCTGTAGTTTCCTGGCTGGGACTTTGATCCCTTTTTAAATATGGGCACCACATCTGCTTTACGCCAATCCATGGGCACCATACCAGAAATAAAAGAATCCCTGAAAATCAGATATATCGGTCTGGCCAGGGTCTGGCCTAGCTCCCTAAGTACCCGTGGGTGTATACCATCTGGCCCCGGAGCCTTGTCTACCTTGACACCATTCAATTGTTTTAACACTTTTTCTTGTGTTAGCCAGTCCCATGCTTGCTGTGCCTGTTCTGTAAAAGTAGTTTGCAGATTCTTGTCCAATGGGTCTTCCTTGGTAAAAACAGAAGAAAAGAAATTATTTAAAATATCTGCCTTCTCTCTGTCACCTTTGACCATCTCACCCGTTTCAGCTAACAAGGACCCAACATTATCAGACTTTAATTTTTTGCCATTAATGTATTTAAAGAATTTTTTTGGGTTGCTTTTGCTCTCCTTAGCAATATTTTTTTCATTCTCCAGTCTAGCTAATTTAATAGCCTTTTTACAGGTTTTGTTGACATTTTTGTATTCTGCAAATGCCTCTGCTGATCCCTCAGCTTTGTAATGTTTAAATGCCGCTTTCTTGTTATTTATTTCATGAATTACTTTACTGGTTAGCCACATTGGTTTCAATTTGCTTCTTTTGTATTTGTTTCCAACAGGGATAAATTTATATGTGTATTTTTGCAATATTATTTTGAAGGCATTCCACTTACCTTCTGTGTTTTTTCCTGAAAATATTTTATCCCAGTCAACGAGACCAAGGGATGAATTAAACCTGCTAAAGTTGGCCTTTTTAAAATTCAGTGTTTTGGTGGAACTCGTATCAACTTGTTTTTTTGAATTAATCTCAAACGATACCATGTTATGGTCACTATTCCCCAAGTGCTCCCTTACTTGGATGTTAGAGATAAGTTCTTCATGGTCAGTTATTACCAAATCCAGACATGCATTCCCTCTGGTTGAGGTCTGCACTAGTTGTGACAAAAAATTGTCATTCAACAAGTTCAGAAACTTGCTGCTTTTAGCAGAGTTAGCTATTCCATTTTTCCAGTCTATTTCTGGATAATTAAAATCCCCCATAATTATAGTTCTCCCTATTTGGGAAGCCTTTTCTATTTGCATTAATAGCTGTGTTTCTTCAAGGTCACCAATGTTTGGTGGTTTATAACAAATACCCACTAATATTTTCTGGGCAGTTTTATCCCCAGTGACTATTTCAACCCACAGGGATTCCACATGTTCACTACTGTCCTCACATATATCTTCCCGCAATTGAGGCAATAATGCTGGTTTGATATACAGACAGACCCCACCACCTCTTTTGCTTGACCTATCTTTTCTAAATAACATGTAGCCCTCTAAATTGATTGCCCAATCATGTGTGTCATCCCACCATGTTTCTGTTATGCCTATCAAGTCATAGTTTTCAATTTCAGCTACCAGCTCCAGTTCCCCTATTTTACCAGTTAAACTTCTGGCATTTGCAAGCATACAATTTATGCCACTGCTGTGTTCCATTTGTGATTTAATTTTGTTGTGGCTTATAGTCTTCTCCCTATCATCTGTACTAACCCCGCCCCCAGATCCTCCCACCTGGTTATTAACTACATCGCCTTCCCTTTCTATACTATCTATCCCAGTATTTATTGGCCCCTCCCCCCCCCTTCCTAGTTTAAAATCTCCTCCAACCGTCTGGTAATCCTCTCCCCAAGCACTTGAGACCCTCTTGCATTCAGGTGCAATCCATCCCTGCTATAGAGATTGTACCCCAAAGCAAAATCAGCCCAGTGCTCTAAAAACCCAAAGCCCTCCTTCTTACACCAAGACTTCAGCCATGCATTGAGCTCCCTAATCTCCCGCTGTCTCTCTGGCGTAGCGTATGGCACAGGTAGTATCTCTGAGAATACTACCTTGGAGGTCCTGTTCCTAATCTTACTGCCTAAATCCCTAAAATTACCTTTTAGGACTCTCCACCTTCCTCTAACTTTGTCATTGGTACCAATATGCACCAAGACAGCTGGATCCTCTCCAGCCCCTCCCAATAATCTGTCCACCCTGTCTGCAACATGCCGAACCCGGGCACCCGGGAGACAGCAAACCATTCGGTTGCTGCGATCAGAGCCACAGATTACCCTATCTGTTCTCCTAATAATAGAGTCCCCTACCACCACAACCTGCCTAGGCTTCACTTCCCTCTGGATCCCATCTGTGCTAGAGGAGCTGTTCTCCCGGCTGTTAGGGAGAACAGTCCTCTCCAGCAATTCCACCTCTGGGTTTGCCTTCCCAACATCTTCACTTAAATGAGCAAATTTGTTTGGATGGAAAAACTCAGGACTGGCTGCCCTCTTCCTCTTCCCTCCCCCACTGCAACCACTTCTAACTGTCACCCAGCTATGTGCCTGGTTCCCTTCTAGCTGATCTCCTCCCTCTTTGCTAGGTGACCCAGCTAGACTCTGCTCCGTTAGCAAGAGACTCCTCTCAAGGTTGTCAATGTCTCTCAATGTTGCAATATGACCCTCTAGAGCTCCAATCTGAGCTTCTAGAAGGGCCACTTGCTCACATTTGCTACAGCGGTATGGACCCTGGAACTGCTGTTCCAAGCATGCATACATATGGCATGATGTGCACTGAGTGAGATCTCCAAACTTGCTCATCTTGTATGGTGCAAGTGTGAGTTCCTAAAAATGTAAGCAATTAATTTACCTGTGTTGCACTACCTCCTCTGTTTCACTAACTGCTGTGTTTCACAAACTGTACACTTATTACAGAGCACTTAGGAAAGAGCACTTAGGAAAGAGCACACTCTATTTGTGAGCAAGCTCTGTGAGTCCTGCACCTAGATTTATACAGGCCTACACATGGGATTGTTCACAAACCCCACCCTTAATTAATTAATTACACACACTCCCAGAGAAAAACACAACCTTTTAAACTTTAACCCTTTAACCTTCTTACTGCAGGTTAGAATGTCAACACAAAAAACACTTTTTCCAATGCTGGGATGTCCAACTGTTCAATTCAAATTACTCCAGAACACACTTGAGCTTGTGAGCAAGCTCTGTGAGTCCTGTACCTAGATTTATACAGGCCTACACAGGGGATTGTTCACAAACCCCACCCTTAATTAATTAATTACACACACTCCCAGAGAAAAACACAACCTTTTAAACTTTAACCCTTTAACCTTCTTACTGCAGGTTAGAATGTCAACACAAAAAACACTTTTTCCAATGCTGGGATGTCCAACTGTTCAATTCAAATTACTCCAGAACACACTTGAGCTTGTGAGCAAGCTCTGTGAGTCCTGTACCTAGATTTATACAGGCCTACACAGGGGATTGTTCACAAACCCCACCCTTAATTAATTAATTACACACACTCCCAGAGAAAAACACAACCTTTTAAACTTTAACCCTTTAACCTTCTTACTGCAGGTTAGAATGTCAACACAAAAAACACTTTTTCCAATGCTGGGATGTCCAACTGTTCAATTCAAATTACTCCAGAACACACTTGAGCTTGTGAGCAAGCTCTGTGAGTCCTGTACCTAGATTTATACAGGCCTACACAGGGGATTGTTCACAAACCCCACCCTTAATTAATTAATTACACACACTCCCAGAGAAAAACACAACCTTTTAAACTTTAACCCTTTAACCTTCTTACTGCAGGTTAGAATGTCAACACAAAAAACACTTTTTCCAATGCTGGGATGTCCAACTGTTCAATTCAAATTACTCCAGAACACACTTGAGCTTGTGAGCAAGCTCTGTGAGTCCTGTACCTAGATTTATACAGGCCTACACAGGGGATTGTTCACAAACCCCACCCTTAATTAATTAATTACACACACTCCCAGAGAAAAACACAACCTTTTAAACTTTAACCCTTTAACCTTCTTACTGCAGGTTAGAATGTCAACACAAAAAACACTTTTTCCAATGCTGGGATGTCCAACTGTTCAATTCAAATTACTCCAGAACACACTTGAGCTTGTGAGCAAGCTCTGTGAGTCCTGTACCTAGATTTATACAGGCCTACACAGGGGATTGTTCACAAACCCCACCCTTAATTAATTAATTACACACACTCCCAGAGAAAAACACAACCTTTTAAACTTTAACCCTTTAACCTTCTTACTGCAGGTTAGAATGTCAACACAAAAAACACTTTTTCCAATGCTGGGATGTCCAACTGTTCAATTCAAATTACTCCAGAACACACTTGAGCTTGTGAGCAAGCTCTGTGAGTCCTGTACCTAGATTTATACAGGCCTACACAGGGGATTGTTCACAAACCCCACCCTTAATTAATTAATTACACACACTCCCAGAGAAAAACACAACCTTTTAAACTTTAACCCTTTAACCTTCTTACTGCAGGTTAGAATGTCAACACAAAAAACACTTTTTCCAATGCTGGGATGTCCAACTGTTCAATTCAAATTACTCCAGAACACACTTGAGCTTGTGAGCAAGCTCTGTGAGTCCTGTACCTAGATTTATACAGGCCTACACAGGGGATTGTTCACAAACCCCACCCTTAATTAATTAATTACACACACTCCCAGAGAAAAACACAACCTTTTAAACTTTAACCCTTTAACCTTCTTACTGCAGGTTAGAATGTCAACACAAAAAACACTTTTTCCAATGCTGGGATGTCCAACTGTTCAATTCAAATTACTCCAGAACACACTTGAGCTTGTGAGCAAGCTCTGTGAGTCCTGTACCTAGATTTATACAGGCCTACACAGGGGATTGTTCACAAACCCCACCCTTAATTAATTAATTACACACACTCCCAGAGAAAAACACAACCTTTTAAACTTTAACCCTTTAACCTTCTTACTGCAGGTTAGAATGTCAACACAAAAAACACTTTTTCCAATGCTGGGATGTCCAACTGTTCAATTCAAATTACTCCAGAACACACTTGAGCTTGTGAGCAAGCTCTGTGAGTCCTGTACCTAGATTTATACAGGCCTACACAGGGGATTGTTCACAAACCCCACCCTTAATTAATTAATTACACACACTCCCAGAGAAAAACACAACCTTTTAAACTTTAACCCTTTAACCTTCTTACTGCAGGTTAGAATGTCAACACAAAAAACACTTTTTCCAATGCTGGGATGTCCAACTGTTCAATTCAAATTACTCCAGAACACACTTGAGCTTGTGAGCAAGCTCTGTGAGTCCTGTACCTAGATTTATACAGGCCTACACAGGGGATTGTTCACAAACCCCACCCTTAATTAATTAATTACACACACTCCCAGAGAAAAACACAACCTTTTAAACTTTAACCCTTTAACCTTCTTACTGCAGGTTAGAATGTCAACACAAAAAACACTTTTTCCAATGCTGGGATGTCCAACTGTTCAATTCAAATTACTCCAGAACACACTTGAGCTTGTGAGCAAGCTCTGTGAGTCCTGTACCTAGATTTATACAGGCCTACACAGGGGATTGTTCACAAACCCCACCCTTAATTAATTAATTACACACACTCCCAGAGAAAAACACAACCTTTTAAACTTTAACCCTTTAACCTTCTTACTGCAGGTTAGAATGTCAACACAAAAAACACTTTTTCCAATGCTGGGATGTCCAACTGTTCAATTCAAATTACTCCAGAACACACTTGAGCTTGTGAGCAAGCTCTGTGAGTCCTGTACCTAGATTTATACAGGCCTACACAGGGGATTGTTCACAAACCCCACCCTTAATTAATTAATTACACACACTCCCAGAGAAAAACACAACCTTTTAAACTTTAACCCTTTAACCTTCTTACTGCAGGTTAGAATGTCAACACAAAAAACACTTTTTCCAATGCTGGGATGTCCAACTGTTCAATTCAAATTACTCCAGAACACACTTGAGCTTGTGAGCAAGCTCTGTGAGTCCTGTACCTAGATTTATACAGGCCTACACAGGGGATTGTTCACAAACCCCACCCTTAATTAATTAATTACACACACTCCCAGAGAAAAACACAACCTTTTAAACTTTAACCCTTTAACCTTCTTACTGCAGGTTAGAATGTCAACACAAAAAACACTTTTTCCAATGCTGGGATGTCCAACTGTTCAATTCAAATTACTCCAGAACACACTTGAGCTTGTGAGCAAGCTCTGTGAGTCCTGTACCTAGATTTATACAGGCCTACACAGGGGATTGTTCACAAACCCCACCCTTAATTAATTAATTACACACACTCCCAGAGAAAAACACAACCTTTTAAACTTTAACCCTTTAACCTTCTTACTGCAGGTTAGAATGTCAACACAAAAAACACTTTTTCCAATGCTGGGATGTCCAACTGTTCAATTCAAATTACTCCAGAACACACTTGAGCTTGTGAGCAAGCTCTGTGAGTCCTGTACCTAGATTTATACAGGCCTACACAGGGGATTGTTCACAAACCCCACCCTTAATTAATTAATTACACACACTCCCAGAGAAAAACACAACCTTTTAAACTTTAACCCTTTAACCTTCTTACTGCAGGTTAGAATGTCAACACAAAAAACACTTTTTCCAATGCTGGGATGTCCAACTGTTCAATTCAAATTACTCCAGAACACACTTGAGCTTGTGAGCAAGCTCTGTGAGTCCTGTACCTAGATTTATACAGGCCTACACAGGGGATTGTTCACAAACCCCACCCTTAATTAATTAATTACACACACTCCCAGAGAAAAACACAACCTTTTAAACTTTAACCCTTTAACCTTCTTACTGCAGGTTAGAATGTCAACACAAAAAACACTTTTTCCAATGCTGGGATGTCCAACTGTTCAATTCAAATTACTCCAGAACACACTTGAGCTTGTGAGCAAGATCTGTGAGTCCTGTACCTAGATTTATACAGGCCTACACAGGGGATTGTTCACAAACCCCACCCTTAATTAATTAATTACACACACTCCCAGAGAAAAACACAACCTTTTAAACTTTAACCCTTTAACCTTCTTACTGCAGGTTAGAATGTCAACACAAAAAACACTTTTTCCAATGCTGGGATGTCCAACTGTTCAATTCAAATTACTCCAGAACACACTTGAGCTTGTGAGACACACTTGAGCTTGTGTTACCAGTGAGTACAGTGTTATTCTGATACAGTGTGTCACCAGTGAGTACAGTGTAAGTCTGATACAGTGTATTACCAGTGAGTACAGTGTTAGTCTGATACAGTGTATTACCAGTGAGTACAGTGTTAGTCTTATACAGTTTGTTACCGGTGAGTACAGTGTTAGTCTTATGCAGTGTATTACCAGTGAGAACAGTATTAGTTTGATACAGTGTATTACCAGTGAGTACAGTGTTAGTCTTATACAATGAGTTACCAGTGAGTACAGTGTTAGTCTGATACAGTGTATTACCAGTGAGTACAGTGTAAGTCTGATACAGTGTATTACAGTGAGTACAGTGTAAGTCTGATACAGTGTGTTACCAGTGAGTACAGTGTTAGTCTGATACAGTGTGTTACCAGTGAGTACAGTGTTAGTCTGATACAGTGTATTACCAGTGAGTACAGTGTTAGTCTTATACAGTGTGTTACCAGTGAGTACAGTGTTAGTCTGATACAGTGTCTTACCAGTGAGTACAGTGTAAGTCTGATACAGTGTGTTGCCAGTGAGTACAGTGTTAGTCTGTTACAGTGTATTACCAGTGAGTACAGTGTAAGTCTGATACAGTGTGTTACCAGTGAGTACAGTGTAAGTCTGATACAGTGTATTACCAGTGAGTACAGTGTAAGTCTGATACAGTGTGTTACCAGTGAGTACAGTGTTAGTCTGATACAGTGTATTACCAGTGAGTACAGTGTAAGTCTGATACAGTGTATTACCAGTGAGTACAGTGTTAGTCTGATACAGTGTATTACCAGTGAGTACAGTGTAAGTCTGATACAGTGTGTTACCAGTGAGTACAGTGTTATTCTGATACAGTGTGTCACCAGTGAGTACAGTGTAAGTCTGATACAGTGTATTACCAGTGAGTACAGTGTTAGTCTGATACAGTGTATTACCAGTGACTACAGTGTAAGTCTGATGCAGTGTGTTACCAGTGAGTACAGTGTAAGTCTGATAGTGTGTTACCAGTGAGTACAGTGTAAGTCTGATAGTGTGTTACCAGTGAGTACAGTGTAAGTCTGATACAGTGTATTACCAGTGAGTACAGTGTAAGTCTGATACAGTGTGTTACCAGTGAGTACAGTGTTAGTCTGATACAGTGTATTACCAGTGAGTACAGTGTAAGTCTGATACAGTGTATTACCAGTGAGTACAGTGTTAGTCTGATAGTGTATTACCAGTGAGTACAGTGTAAGTCTGATAGTGTGTTACCAGTGAGTACAGTGTAAGTCTGATAGTGTGTTACCAGTGAGTACAGTGTTAGTCTGATACAGTGTATTACTAGTGAGTACAGTGTTAGTCTGATACAGTGTATTACCAGTGAGTACAGTGTAAGTCTGATACAGTGTATTACCAGTGAGTACAGTGTAAGTCTGATACAGTGTGTTACCAGTGAGTACAGTGTAAGTCTGATACAGTGTGTTACCAGTGAGTACAGTGTAAGTCTGATAGTGTGTTACCAGTGAGTACAGTGTAAGTCTGATACAGTGTGTTACCAGTGAGTACAGTGTAAGTCTGATAGTGTTTTACCAGTGAGTACAGTGTAAGTCTGATAGTGTGTTACCAGTGAGTACAGTGTTAGTCTGATACAGTGTATTACCAGTGAGTACAGTGTAAGTCTGATACAGTGTATTACCAGTGAGTACAGTGTAAGTCTGATAGTGTGTTACCTGTGAGTACAGTGTTAGTCTGATACAGTGTATTACCAGTGAGTACAGTGTAAGTCTGATACAGTGTGTTACCAGTGAGTACAGTGTATGTCTGATACAGTGTGTTACCAGTGAGTACAGTGTAAGTCTGATAGTGTGTTACCAGTGAGTACAGTGTAAGTCTGATACAGTGTGTTACCAGTGAGTACAGTGTAAGTCTGATAGTGTATTAGTAGTGAGTACAGTGTTAGTCTGATACAGTGTTACCAGTGAGTACAGTGTAAGTCTGATACAGTGTATTACCAGTGAGTACAGTGTAAGTCTGATACAGTGTATTACCAGTGAGTACAGTGTTAGTCTGACACAGTGTGTTACCAGTGAATACAGTGTAAGTCTGATACAGTGTTACCAGTGAATAATCTTTTCCGTTGTCTGATACATTACAGTTGTGAATTTGTCTGGATCGATAACCTGCTGCTGATGTGATCCCATTTCCCGCAGTTTCTTGTCATTACTTTAAATCTGATTAAATATCCCTATAATATCGGCCAATAATTGTCATTTTTAAATCATGATTCTGTCCCAAGGGAATGATTTCAGAGCCGTTTTGTTGAAAAGTACTTCCATTAACAAGTGTGCATATTTTACATTTATTTAACCCCTTGGATGCTAAAATTGTCTCTACACATTGTCACACAAAGAGATCGAGAATCTCTGGCACCCATGGGGTTAATAATTTGTTTTAAATATTAGAGGCTTTATAACTCTTTTGACATATAAAGTCATCCCTACTTCTTTATCACAATGTAATTACAATTCTACTGCTAAACTACACCTTACTGAGTTCATCTCTCTCTCCTAACACACTCTCTCACCTCTCAGTGTTTCACACACACAGACGCACATACACAGACACATACACACAAACACATACACACAGACACATACACACAGACACATACACACAGACAGACACACAGACACATACACACAGACACATACACACAGACACATACACACAGACACATACACAGACACATACACACAGACACATACACACAAACACATACACACAGACACATACACACAGACACATACACACAGACACATACACACAAACACATACACAGACACATACACAGACACATACACACAGACACATACACAC